>VZTM01036212.1:9220-219104 GCA_013400555.1 Jacana jacana
AGCCAACCCCAAGAAGAGAGAAGAAAGGGCAGGGTTGTTGGGAGCCGCCTGGCGCGGTGCCAGCCCGGGGACGCTCCGGAGCAGACATGCCAAGCTGTAATTGCAGACAGGCTCATTTCAGGAGACGAGACGGTTATTTTTAACTCGCGTTAAGGTAATGCGCNCCAGCAGCCCCTGGCCGGGCTCTGGGTGCCTACTGGAAAGCTCAGCCCCTTGCCCGCGGCCCTGCGGTTGGTAGCCCAGACACCCTCGCCCTCTCCGGGGCGGCCCTCGTGTCTCCCGGGCAGTCTGGCTCCTCTCCCGCGGGACTCGGAGGAGGCTGCGGCCGGGGCCGGCCCTGGGGTATGGAGGCGACGGGCGTTGGTGGGGCTGTGCTGGTTCCCTGCCCAGCCAGAGCCCCCTGGGATGGATGGTGCAGGGGGTGGGCACTGTGTCCCATGCCAGATCCTGCTCAGAGTCCAGTGGGAAAGCCTTGCAGTGCTGGGAGTGGTGGTACTGCTCACCCTTTGAGGTCCCCAAGTGCTTTGTGTGTGCCACCCTGGGGACCTCTGGCATCTCCTCTAGCAGCCAGACTGGCTAGGACAGCAGGGTGTAGCAGGGATGGGTGGATGCTGGTCGTCGCATCTTCAGGCTCACTGGGCATCCTCAGTGGAGAGCTGAGCCTCTGGGCCACCCATCTAGTTGGACTGGCCAACAAGCCTGATGCTCCCAGTGCTGCTTGTTGGTGCACACAAGGACCTGGTTGGCAGCAGGAGAGCCCAAAAGCCAGGTGCAGGGAATTTTCACCTCTTTGGTTTTTTATTCCTTAAAACTCATTGCAGAGTGCCAGGGTGGCTGGGTGCCCTCTGGTCCTGGGGTAGCAGCTTTGCTACCCCGAGATGGCATGTCACCGGCCACGTGGGCCCCAGGTGGTGCTGAGCTGGGGACAACAGGGACAAAGGCTGGTACCTCCTCCCTGATCAGCTGAAGCCAAAGTGGAGCAGCAATGCTACACAACATGCCAGGTTTGGCCCCGTAATAGCTGTAACTAATCCTTTAACTCACACTCTCCCGCCCCCTCCAGCCTCCCCAGGAGCTCAGCCGCTGGAGGCCTGGGGTGCTCCCCAGCAGGAGCAGCGTCTCCATCCCCCTGTCCCCAGGTGCCCTCTTGCCTGGGTTCATGGTGTCAGCAGTTTGCCAGGCGGCCGGGAATGCCCCGCGTGGCCGAGACCGCTTTGGTCCCGGGCCGTCGCGTGGCTGGGGCTGCCAGATCCAGGTGCTGCGCTGCTCCCCCTTCCCTCTGCTGTGGTTTGGCATCGCCCTCCCCGTGGCTGTAGCTGCGTTGAGGTTTGGGGGAACCCGGAGCTGAGACCCGCTGTCACACTCCGTGGCAGTTTGCAGCTTGCCCGGGCTCGTCACTGGCCCCTGTGGCTGCGCATCGTCGGCTGGAGCCCATAAATCAGGGGGAATAGCCCGGCTGCATCAGCGGTGAATTGTGGAGCCATTATCTGTAATGAGTTCAACAAGGACACATGGAGCGGGAGAGCCTGGCTGGGATTCTTCCCGGACTGCCACCCTGGCAAAGTGGGGGGGCACCTCCTAGCCCAGCAGGGTGGCCACATCCTTTCCCGCTCCACGTGTGTGTGGAGCTGAGCGATGGGAGAGGCTGCCTGCGGTCCCCTCTGCACGTGGGGACAGGGGCTGGGGGGCTGTGTGGGTCCCACTGGCTCCGTACCACTGTGTTGCTGCTGGCATGGGTGGGGGGCTCTGTGGGTCCCACTGGCTCCGTACCCTGTGTTGCTGCTGGCATGAATGGGGGGCTCTGTGGGTCCCAGTGGCTCTGTACCTCTGTGTTGCTGCTGGCATGAGTGGGGGGCTCTGTGGGTCCCAGTGGCTCTGTACCTCTGTGTTGCTGCTGGCATGAGTGGGGGGCTCTGTGGGTTCCAGTGGCTCTGTAACTCTGTGTTGCTGCTGGCATGAGCGGGCACCGCATCAGCGGGCATGGATGTTTGAGCATCCCTGGAACCTGCCCAGGCTCTTGGATGCACTGGGAAGAGTGGGGCTGGAAAGGCCCAGTGCAGTCTCGTGGGATGGGAGAGCTGGGGACACCATGCCTGGGACCACGACTAGGACCTTCCTCAGCTGCAGGTCCGCTGGCTCCTTCCCTCGTGGGCGCAGGGAGCCACCCTGACCTGCGGCGCAGCCCCTCGGAGCTGCCGAGAGCCGCTGGGCTGCCATCCTGCAGGGCTGAGGAGGAGGAAGGAGGGCAGGTCCCCAGCTCCGTCCCTGCGGCCCTGGGGTCAGCAGCAGCCAGGATGCTGCTGTCACCTCCCGCCAGCAACTTGCCTGGCTGGCAGCCGGCCCCGGTGCCCTCCCTGCCCCAGGTGCGGAGCGTGTGTGGAGCTGGCAGGAATTAACAAGCTCGTGGAGCCACAGGCTCATAAATTCCGGCTTTTCTTTTTGGTTTTGTTGTTTGTATTTTTTTCTTTTTTTTTTTTCTTGAGACTGTCAAACCTACTCCTGTCCCAGGGATGTAAGACAGCGTTTTATTGCTGCCTGCTTGACGGTCGTTCCCTTCTCCTCTGCGGCTGTGATTTATCTCTGCACTTTGCGCTGATTGGATTAGAAGTTTAAATGCTAAGGGTGCATAACAATATATTTTTCTTATTAATATTAAAAAATCATTATTGGATTTTTTATAGTTCTGTTTTGAATTGAATCCCCTTGCTTGATTTATTTTCTCTCCCAGAGTAGAATTTAATGCTAATAGGAACAATCATTGCTTTGTTTTGAATCTTCGACTGTTTGGAAAACTTTCCCTGCAAAGGGAAATTACAGCATTATTAAGAGTCCATTAAAAGAGGGTTTGCCCATTCCTGGCCATTACCTGTGAGCTGGAGAGAAAACAAAACCAGCCAAGGGGCTCTTGTGCAGGGCTTTCTCCTTCCCCCCTTCTCGAGGTGTAACACAACGGCCGTGCCAATTACTGGAATCAGCTCTGTTCTGGCGCAGGTGTCAAGTGAGGTTGGTCCCATCTCTCGCAGACCCAGGTGGTGAATGTGTGTGTGTGGTGGTGGAGCAGGACCCGTCCACGCTCAGCTACGGACTGGGAAAGGAAGGGGCTGGGCTGCGGGTGATGGGGGCCATGGGAACCACAGGGCTGTTCCACTTCCCTCTGGACTTTGTATTTTTAGGGCAAATAAGGATGGCAGCAGCCCGGGCTGATGCCTTTGGCGGCCTGTCCCCAGGGCTGCGGGTACCAAGCGGTGGGAAGCAGGATGCTGGACGCTCTTTGCGACAGCACAGGGTGAGTGATGCCTGTGCCCATGCGTGGGGACCCGCCACCACCCACCCAGCACCATGCCAGCCCCAGGACCCACTGCATCCCTGCAGCCATGCCCGGCCTGCCTGGTTTTGGGGTTCACCAGGGCTGGGGACATGCTGCAAGGGCAGCCCTGGAGAGCAGAGACTCCCTGCCTGGGAGTGGGGCAGGGGCTGGTGATGGGGGGGGGCATGATGCCAGGCAGCTGGAAACGTGCCTGGGCTCCATGCATGGTGCTGGGATGGGCGCAGTGTTGGTGGGGAGCTGTGCCAGGCTTGGCACGCAGCCGGCAGGGTTGGCACAGGGAGCACAGCCTGCCTGGGCACGGCTGGGGCAGGCCTGGTCAGGGGCAGCCCCGAGGAGCCCCGAGGCTGAATGGGGGAAGCTGGGGTGTGGGGTGGCTCCTGGGGCGTGGGGCAGGTGCCAGGGTGTGGGGCAGCTGCTGGGTGTTGGAGGAAGCAGCAGGAATGTCAGCCGGAGGCACCAGGGTCCCGCGTCAGCATGAGCCTCTCTGTGGCATTGCAGCGTGCCAGGCTGCCACCCTGCACCCCAAAACCCGCACCCTGAGACTCCCCAGAGTCTTCATTGTGCACCCCAAAAACTGTGCCCTGTTCCCCCAGACTTCCACCTTGCACTCTGCTCCCCAAACTCTACAACCTGCACCCCAGAACCTTCAACCCTGTGTTGTGCTCCCCAAACTGTGGACCCTGTATCCCAAACCCTGCACCCCCAAACCCTGCACCCCACCTGCCTAGTCTCCCACCCACACATTGCTGACTGCAAGCCTGTGCCCACACAGGGCACCCCTTACTTTGGACAGCCCCCCCCATGCCCTGAACCCCCACCTCCCCAAACCCACCTGTAGTTTCTGGATTCCCCATCCCGCACCCCCTCACCTCCTACCCCCACCCCATGCCTGGAGCTCATCTCCCCACCATGCCCTCCCTGCTAACTGGGGGCTGCTGGGGCTGGGCGGAGGTGTGGGGAGCGGGGTGTGGGGAAGAGGGTGCCTTCACACCCCACACCATGATGGGCTTGGCTTTCCTCACAGCTACTGTCCCCCATGGCCTCTGCCCTCGGTGAGGTCCGCACCCTGGAGTCACAGCTTGGAACTGCCACCTGCCCTTTGGTGGGATTCCCAGTTGGCCCAGTGCACCCTAGGCACTGGGAAGCTCCATTTTCCTGAGTCACTGGACATGGTTGGTGGTTCCCACAAGCCTCCATGTGCTCGGCTCTGCCTCCTCGTCCTGTCTGTCCTCTGTGGGTTACAGGGTGTCCCTGCAAACCGTGTCGGCTGAAGGGGACACCCCTGTCCCCCCTCTCCCCATGGCACAGCAGCGTGAGCAGTTGGGCTGTGCCTCTCTGTGGATTTGGGGGTGCAGTGCCGTCCCTTGGGGACCACCCACTGATGTGGTGGGGTGGGGGTCCCCAGCACACCTCCGCCTCCAGCCCACTGGGGTGAGATGGGTGTTTGGAGAGCGTTCCCCTCACCCCGCTGTCCCACTGCCGAGCCCACAGGGCAAAGGCAGCAGCCCTTGGTGTCATGGGAAAATGCCAGAGGGGTGAGTCAGAAGCTGGGCTGGGGCGGGGGGGTGTCAAATGTGGGGGGGTCTGGCTCACCCTGGTGAGGAGGTGCCTCCTCAGGAGCTGTGGGACGGGCCCCTCTTTGCATGCCATGTTGGGAAGGTGGTTGACCAGAGGTGGTCCAGGGTCAGCACTGTGGGGCACACACATGCCCTCCCCTTTTGCCCCATGCTGGCACCGGGCACAACCTCAGTGGTACCTGGACATGTCCTGAGGTGTCCTCCCAGGCGCTGGGACCTTCTGGCTGAGGTTTCCCGTGCCCTGATCATGGCCAGGCAGGGCTGGGATCCCGGCAGTAGGATCCCCTTGTCCTCCCTGCGTATTTTTTGGCTGACCCCCTCTTGTTTTTCCTCCAGCCTGGAGCCTCAGCAGAGCAGCCAAGGAGCGGCTGTGTGGGCAGGCTGCTGCCAGCCCCCCCTCCCCTGGGCAGCAGCAAGGCTGCAGAGGTTATGGCAGCCCCACACTGGGTTTGCTTTGGTGTCTGTGGGGGTCTGGTATCGTGGGACACCAGGGGTAACCCCAGCGTGTGTGGTAGGGTCCTGACTGCTCACTCTGTGCCCATTCTGACTGTCCACAGGAGTCAGGGACACAGCTTTGTGCTCATGTGGGGCTCAGGGGGGTGTCACCCTACCACTCAGGGGGCTTGGGGAGTGGGATAGGGAGATATGGGGTACAGTAGTGTGAGGGGACTGGGGTGAAGTGATAGGGGATTTGGAGTATGGGACTATGCAATATGAGGGGGTCTGGGACATGTGGGGTGTTACAGCCACCGTGAGACATAGGGTGGGCAGTGGGGCCAGGCTGGCTCCCCACAGCTCCCAGTGTAACCAGCAAGGAACCCAGCTGTGGGTGTCTGGGCCAGAGGCTGTCCTCAGCAGGGGCTCAGGATGCCTGGGGTCACCTCTGTCCTTGCTGGGGCACTCCCATTGGTGGCACAGCCCCAGGGAGATGGGGCTGGGCATGGGCTCAGTCCCCAGGACCCCTGTGTGGCATGAAATCCACTCCAGCGTGCAGAGGGAGAGCAGAACCTGGGGGCTCCTTAGTTATCATCGTGCTCTGAATAATTCATAGCAGCATGACTCCAACAAAGCCTCTCCCTGCCCCAGCTCCTCCCCACACTGCCTGCCAAGCACCCCCTGCGGGCTTGGGGGGTGCCATGAAGTGGGATTGGGACAGGCTGGGAGGGTGGGACGGAGGGGGTGTAGGGGTGTCTGTCACCTGCCACCTGATGCCAGGGGCTGGGGAGCAGCACGGGAAGGGTGTGGAGAAGGGGGTTAATGTGCGTGCCCTGGGGAGCATCCTCATTCTCCCCACTGCCCTCCCTCCCCACACTGCGTGCCTCAGTTTCCCCCTTGTCACAGTGTCAAGGATTCGGGGGGGAAGGCAGGGAGGGCTGGCAAGCTTTTAGGGGGGGATGTCTCTGCACAAGCACGCAGCACCCCGCTCCCTCCAGCCATTCCTGCAGGGCTGGATTTGCCCCCTTCCACCTCCACCCTGGAGCGGGGTGGGACACACACACACCCCCTCCCCATCCAGCCGGGATCTGGCTGCGAGGCCGGGAGCAGCGAGGGGGTTAAAGCCAATAAAAAACCCCCGGTGTGAAGCTTTTGGCTGGGGAACTGCAGGCAGAAAGTGCATTTGTAGCCGCAAGTGGTGGCCGCCTTGAAGAGGATCCAGCGCTGTCTGGGAGCCGTCTGCTGCTAAAACCCTTTGATCCACTTACTTCTCCCCGGGGAGCTCCCTGCAGCTCTGGTGCTAATGCCCCCATGGCGACAGGGGCTTAGCTGCCAGACGGATGCAGGGAAGCCCACCCCCCCCCTGGCTGCCAGCTGCAAAGAAAAAAGTTAAAAAAAACCCCCAAAAAAGGGGTAGGGGGGGCAAAAAACCCCACACCCCCAACAACCAGAGGGGCTTTGGGGACACGGGAGCGATGCCATCAGGCTTAATCCGTGGGGTGCCTGGAGGTGGGAGCAGGTTTGGCTCTTGCGGATGGAGGGAGCGGGGCTGAGTGATTGTGGAGATGCCAGGGCACAGGGTGGCGTTGGGGGGAGCGGGAGGGGACAGTGGTACTGTCACCAGGGTCTGTGTTGTTGTATTTTGGGGGGCTTCCCAGCCCTATGGGCAACTGCCCCAGTGCAGGGCCATGGGCACGGCGTGGCGGGGGTATGCTTGGAGTCAGACCCGTCGGTGATTTTGGGGGTGATGAGGTCTTGGGGGGCTCTACTCGGGTGAGTGTGTCCCTTCTGCCTCCCATCGAGCCCTGGGAGCAGGATAGACCCTCTGGGGGATGTGGAGGCAGTGGTGACACCCGTGGCTTGTAAGGACGCTCCTGGGGATGCAATTCCTATTCATCCTCACCTTTTCCAGCCCCACAGCCTGGGTCTGTGGGGGAGAAGGACCCCCATTGTGCCCAGCCTTTGGGGTTTATCCTGATGGGTACTGGTACCCATTCCCAGTGTTGGCAACACTGGGATCCCTGTGCTGGCCGTGCTGTGCCATATCAGTGGGCACGGGAATGGCTTTTGGGGGTCAGTGAAGGTTTAGGGAGTGGGGAGCTGGGTTCCCAGTCAGTTGGGCAATGTTTGCTGTTGGGGAGAGTTTTTTTCCACCAAGGAAAGGCAAATTTGGGTCAACCAGCTAAGATAGCAAATTGGCTGGAAGGGGAGGGCAGGAGAACTGGCAGAGCTGGGCAACCAGGAAACGGCTCCCGCGGCGCTGAGCGGCTCCTGGGCAGCTTTGGTTCCCAGCAATGAATTCACTTTTACCATAGGAAAGGTTTAAACTGGGAAGCCAGAATGATCTGTTGGACTGGACCTCAAAATCCACATTTCCCAGTGCTTTCAGGGCTTGAAGGGTGCTCAGTTCTCCTGCCCGGCTGCCGCTGTGTCCTGCCCTCCCCACAGCCCAGTGGCAGAGGGGCTTCTCCCCGGTGGCAGTGGGGATGGGGGTCTCCTGGGGTCCCAGGAAGGGGTCAGAGCCATACAACTGGGATAGCACCAGCATGGGGAGCGGTGGGGCTGGCATGGTGCTGAGCCCTGCATGGGGGAGACGACCACGTTGGCTGTGCCCCACATAACATATGGGGGCAAGTTACAGATGGACTCATTAACCATGGGCTGTGCCTGGAGCAGGATGAGGCCATGGGCAGGAGAGGACTCAATGTCCTCCTTGGCGATGGGGTTTGGGACCTGGTGCTCCGGTGGGTGCCTGATGCTGCTTTCCCTTCGGGAGATGCCGGGCTGCTCTGGCAGCAGGATGGGATCGCCTCCACCACTGCCAGCGCTTGCAGGGAAGAGAAAAGCCATCAGGGTGGCGATGGAGCTGTGGGTGAGGCCAAGGGACAGTCGGGGTCAGGGGACGGTCGAGGCCAGGGGACGGTCACGGCCAAGGACGGTCACGGCCGGGTCTGGAGAGCGCGGGAGGGGCCGGAGGGGTGGGATGGAGGTGTGAAGGGAGGCCAGCGGGGAGCGAACAAAAGCTGCATTGAGTGACAGGGCTCGGCCGCCAGCAGAGCAGGAGCCCGGCCAGGAAAAACAGGGCCTGGAGCGAGGAGCACATCGTGTCCCTGGCTGGGGCTGCCGGGGCCCTCGGTACATTCTGTAGCGGAGGAAGCTGGCGCGGGGACGGGCTGGCTCGCTGGCTGCTGCTGCGCCGCTGACCCCGGCGGGGAGAGGCGTGGGGGAGAGGGGGTGTCCCTCCTCCCCGGTCTTGCACCCTCCGACCCCATCATCTGTGTCATGAGCCCCGCTGAGACCTGCCATCCCCCCCACCCTCTCCCACCCGNCGCCATGCCCAGGAATTCGAGGATGGTTTGCAGGCTGAGCTGCCCGGGCAGCAGCATCTAATTCAATTAAAGCTCCGTGTCACGAAGCCGGGAGGCCGGCAGCGCGGGGGAGCCGGGTGGGGGCCCCTGCGGGGACAGCGGCCGCGTCTGAAGGGCTGCCAGGTCCCCTGGGAAACAACCCAGGGAACGTCACTGGGCTGGGGGTGTCCCATTCCCTTCCCCTCCCTGGGAGAGCTGGCACGCTGGGGTGGGGTGACAGCCGGGCTGGCACCCTGGGTAGATACCTATAGTCTGGGGAGCTGCTGGAAGTGTCACCCTGTCACCCCCAGTTAGGAGGAGGCGGTGAGGCAGGACCCCGGGTGCTTGGAGCCCTCAGGATGAGCTTCCAGGTGGCAGGAGACAGGAGCAGCTCCTTCCTGCTTCCTGGTGCTCCCACACCTCCTCCCTGCGCCCCAGTGTCTCCTGTCACCCTCCCCTGCTCTCCAAACCAGCCCTGCCCAGTCCTCCAGGTAAAAACCTAAACCCCCTCCTCACTCCCCCAGGAAAAAGAACCTAAAAGGAGGGAGTGGGAGGGCTGTGGGTGAAGCTGTTCCACGTCCCGCAGTTCAGGTGGGGGGCTTTGTCCCCTGCAGCCCAGTGCTCTTTGGTCCTGGGGCATCTGATCCTCCTGCCTCTTTGGGGCATTTTGTGACACCCTCCCATGGTCACCTTTTGTGGGTGGCTTTGGTTCTGAGTGTTGGATTCCTCCAAATGAAAGAAGACCCCCAAGGGCAGCAGGAGGGTCCTGGGGCCACCAGTGCCCTGTGCCACTGAGCGGCTGAGCCCACAGCACGGCCTCGGGGCTGCAGGTTCTCGGGGTCTCTTGCTCCAGGGAGACTCATCAGCTCTGAAACCCAGCCCTGAGGATGCAGCATGGCCTCTCCTGGAGCTTCTCCACCCACCCCCCAGTCCCACTGGAAGGAGGGGAGCCCCCCCGCCCCCCATCCCTTGGGCTCCGGGTGGCTCCGTGGGGCTGGGGTGGGTGCTCCCTCGGGCGGCATCGGGAAGGGCTGTCCCCGCAGGCTCTGGCTGATGTAAGTTTTGCCGTTACAGGTAAAACGGCTCCGCCCCGGGTGGCTGCACTCCTCCAAGGCTGGGGATTGTTGTGTTCCTGTTGCTTTGCAGCATCCTCCCGGGAACCCCGCTGCCTCCCCAGGGGTGGCCACCTCCTGCGGCTGCGGATTCATTTTTGGGGCTGTGCCGGGAAGGGGGGGCGCAGGGGCCAAGGCAGAGGCTGCACCGGGCATTTTCCACCCCTGGCACCTCCCGTTGTGGCTCCACTGACTCCTTACCTCTGGTCTTGCTGGTTTTATACCTGCTCTGGGAGCAGCCCTACAGCCAGTGCATGTAGAAACACAGCCCAGAGACCACCGTGATGGGCTGCGGCGGTGGCTTTCCTGCCACCCTGTGTGATTAAATAGGGCTTGGGGGGGAGGGAGGGGGATGGCACCCTGGGGGTAACAGCACATCCTTGGTGGGGGCAAACAGCTATTTACAACCAGGGAAGTTTTGGGCATCAGGGGAACTCTTGGGGCATCCCTGGTGCTTCTGAGCCCTTGGAGGGAAAAACAAAGGCTGTGATTAATCCAAAGGTGAGCTGGGAGCGCTCTCCTCCCTGGAGGGGGGGGGAGCAGATCACTCCCACCCCCCTGGCAGCCCCTTGAAGGATGGGCTGACACTGGGGAAGGTGTCCCTGGGCATGGCCGCAGGGACATGAAGCGAGCAGGCAGTGGTGGCTGCAGGGGAGACGGGGGAGCAGGCAGCGAAGCGCTCACATGGCTCCTCTCTCTCTGCTGCCACCAGCTCTGCAGAGCAGCCCCAGGAGGGGTGACAATGTCCCCCAGGGGAGAGTCCCCCCCTCATCACCTGGGGTGGGCACTGGGCAGTCCCACTGCCCCATTGCCCACCCTCAGGGCACCCTCCACCCTCGCCGGAGGAGAAGGCAGAGGGAGCGGGGATGCATCAGTGCCCCTCCCCGCTTCGCCACCCTTCCTCACCTGCGGGATGTCGCCCGCCGTTTCCCTGGCAACGGCGATGGCATCCCGAACACCCCGGGCAGAGTTTCCCTGCCTCCCCTGCGATGTCATCCGCCGTTTCCCAGGTAACCCAGCATCCGGGAGCCGGCTCTGGTGGGCAGGTAGTGGAGGACCTCAGCCCACCCACCGCCTTCTGCTCTGCCACCCGAGAGCAGAGCACTGGTGGAAGGGGGTACAGTGCCCTGTGGTGGCCTTGGGTGGCTGTGGCTGAGCACAGTGGGGACGGTCCGTCTCTGGCTTTCCAGAGCCAAGGATGGGAAGATATGGCAAATGGCCTTTTGGGACAGGCAACACAGCCTGTCAGGAACAGAGCCCAGTCCATACTCTGCTCCCTGGAGGTGCCTCCTGGGTCTGCCTGGTGTTGGGCAGCCTAGGGGAAGGGCAGCTTAGGGGTGGGAGGAGAGGCATGGCTTGGGGGCACAGTGCCCACCCTGCACAAAGGGCTTGGAACTCCTGGGAGTAGGTGTTCCCAAGGGGAGAATGGCCACGGGAAAGTGTCTGGGACAACTGGTAATTCCCTTCCCTGGTCATCTTTGTGCAACTGGACTTGGCAGGAGAGGGTAACTTCCAGGAGGGCACTGGTGAGGTGTATAGAGCATCCCACTGTGCTGCTCCTGGGGCCATTTTCCTCCAGGCGATGCCCTTCATGCCATGAGCCCATCCTGGGGGAGCAGAAAGTGTCCTGGCAGCTGGCACTGCCCCCCACCCCCAGCTCTACAAATGGCTTTGCTCCATCCCACCCCAAGTGGAAAATCCCCCTGCTCCCAGGGCAAGTCTCAGCTAGAGCAGAAGCCCTGCTAAACCCTGGGGGAAGCGCCGTGTCCTGGGGGGCAGGGGAGGTCGGGAGCTCCCCCTGGGGCAGTGGCAGCCCCCAGTGCTGTCCCCAGCAGCGGGTTGGGAGCCTGGGAATGGCCTTTGTGCTGCAGCAGCGCTGGGTGCTGCAGCCCCAGGGAGGGGGGAGTTGTGTTTGGATGAAGTTGGAGCCTGCGCCGTGGTGATTTCCAGCATTTCATCCTGTGGAAAACCAGGATTTCCCTGTGGATCCTGTGCTCTGCCCCTCTGTTGGGAGGGTTTCTGTGGGGGAGAATCACATCCCTGCTGGTAGCCAGCCCCTCTCCTTTGTGACCCCTGTCTCAGGCAGAGGGAGGACCCATGGGGGGTCCCCCCTTTCCAAACCCACTGGTGGGGCTCTTGGTGGCAGCACCAGCCCCACAGGGTGTGATCACATCAGTGCAACCGTGTGTGTGTGAGCGGGTGTGTCAGTGTGGGGTGACACCAGGGGGGCCAGGCTCTGCCCCGGTGTTTTGCTCATCCATGGTGGTGGTAGTTTCAGGCAGGGCTGTGCACAGGTCACAGAATAGTCAGGGTTGGAGGGGACCTCTGGAGATCACCCAGTCCAACCCCCTGCCACAGCAGGGTCACCCAAAGCAGGTCCCTTAGGATCATGTCCAGGTGGGGTTTGAATGTCCCCAGAGAAGGAGACTCCACCACCTCTCTGGGCAGCCTCTGCCAGGGCTCTGACACCCTCAGAAAGAAGCTTTTCCTCAGGGTGAGGTGGAAGTTCCCATGTTCCAGTTTGTGCCCGTTGCCCCTTGTCCTGTCCCCGGGCACCACTGAGCAGAGTCTGGCCCCATCCTATTGGCACCCACCCTTTAGCTATTGCTCAGCATCGATGGGGTCCCCTCTCAGTCTGCTCTTCTCCAGCTGAACAGCCCCAGGTCCCTCAGCCTTTCCTCAGCAGAGAGATGTTCTAGTTCCCTCATCATCTTGGTAGCTTCTGCTGTCCCCTCTCCAGCTGTTCCCTGTCCTTCTGGAACTGGGGAGCCCAGACCTGGACCCAGCTCCAGCTGTGGCCTTCCCAGGGCAGAGCAGAGGGGGAGGATGACCTCCCTCCACCTGCTGGTCACGCTCTTTTTAATGCCCCCCAGGATGCCCATGTCCTTCTTGGCTACCAGGGCACATTGCTGGTGGGTGGGCAACTTGTTGCCCACCAAGACTCCCAGGTCCTACTCCACAGAGCCACTTTCCAGCAGGTCACCCCCAACCTGTACTGGTGCAGGAAGCCCAGTGACCTGAAAGGGGGTCAGTGGGTGCTGGAGGGTGGACCCCATCAGTGGGGAGCATTGGGGTGTGGGAGCAACGAGTGGCACAAGCCCCCACCCTCGCTGGGACACTGTGGGGGCGGTGGTGTTGTCAGCCCCATCCATCTGGGCAGCTGATGAGCGTGGGGTGCCCCCCATGGCAGGAGGCGGGCACCCTACGCTGTGAGTAAGCACAGGCTGGTGGGACCCTGGCAGCGAGGAGCTGCGGGGGCGACCGGGGTGGGGGGGCCATACTTGGCAGGTGTGTGGCAAGCTGCTGCCGGGGGGGGTCAGTGAGTCACAGCGCAGCCGGCGTGNTGCCTCTGGGGGTGCACATTTTTGGGGTGGGGGCATGCTGTGCCCCCTACGTGCTGTGACACCTCGCTGCAGGCTGGTGACATTGCGGGCAGGGCTCAGGCTCCTCTAGCCCCGGGCTGGTGGCTGCTCTTTCTGCTTCCCTGGGGAGATGGAGCTTTTTCCATCTTCTCTCCGAGAGCGTGTTAAGTTTTGGCTCCTGTTCAGCATCAAAGGGGATCCTTGGCTGCCCCCACAGCCACTGCCATGGGTGCTCCTTAGGGCTAAGTGGGGCAGAGCAGGAATGGGCCCTCCCATCCCTTTTCTCCTCCAGAAACCCTCTCCCATTCACGAGCCACCCCCAGCCATGAGCCCCTCACCCTGTGTGCTGGGGCGGGAACACCCCCCTCAGGAGCACACCCGGGTGCCATCACCCCCCTGACCGTCTCCATGGGTCCCTCAAGCTGTGAGCAGCGTGAGGACCCCATGTCTGGCGGGGGGGCTGGGGTGGCCCTGGGGCACGGCGGGGAGCAGATGGCAGGGACAGAGCTGCTCCTGGAGCAATGGCTGAGGACTAGCTCTGCCAGCAGACACCCCCTCTGGCCTCAATTTCCCTGGGTCGCAGGCAGCTCTCCCCAGCCTGTGTGGGTGAGGGCAGCATCCCTTCTCCCTGCCACCGATGGAGCCGGGGCTGCAGGAACGTCCCTGGGGCCCTACGGTGACCTTGCTCTGGTTGTGTGACTTGGGGTCACCCCTCTGCGTGCTGGGGGGGGTGTGTGTGTGTGTGTGGGGCTTCAAGATGCAATGAGTGTGGGATGTGGGATGCTCGAGGCGAGGGGGCTCTGGTTCACCCCCCACCCCAGCCCTGGTGTCTCGCTGTCTCTCCCAGCAGGGTCTGCGTGCGGCTGGGGACCGAGCGGCGCAGCCCTGGGCACAGAGTGGGACATTTTGCCTGCCCAAGTGACACTAAAGGCCCGGTGGGGTCTGTGTCTCTGTGGGTGTGAAGCCACCACAGGCTGTTGTCACCAACGCCCTCCTGCTCTGCCTGCCCTGGGGGGACAGGGCTGCTTTACATGGACTATCTTGGAGGTGCTCGATGTCCCTGGGGTTGAGGGTTGACACAGTTGAGGGTTCCGCACTGGGTGGCAGCTGGGTGGCATCTCAGCTGTGCTGGCATCTCCAGGTTGTCTTTCCCTGGGGGGGTATGTGTTGCACAGATCAGGACCTGGTGCCTTTGGGCTTGCCTGGGTCAGCACAGAGGACATCAGTGGGATGTTCCTGCTGTGCTTCTGGCCCTGCAGGGACATGGTGACAGCTGTGACAGTGTCTAATGCCACCATCTCCCTGTTCCCATCCTTGTGGGATGCTGGCCCTGGGTTTAGTGTGTTCACCCCATGGCAGGGGGGTGATGACAGGGGTCTCTGCTTCCTGCGGTGGCCAATTCCTGCCTGTCCCAGGTGGGCTGCACTGGTGACACAGGGCTTGGCCCCTTCTGTGTCCCATGCACACACACACAGAAAGGTGGAATTGGGGGAGTTGGGAGGGTTTGGGAGGGTTTCTGGTCTGTGGTGTGTGCTGAAGCAGGGTCCCCTGGGTGAAGGGGCTGGCGTGGGGGCAGGTGGCTCTGGCTGGACCCAGTGGGGATGGTGCTGGGCACGTGTCACCTCACAGGGCTGAAGCAGGGGTGGCTGGAGCTGTGGGCTGAGGTGTGGAGCCTCGTCCTGCGGGAGGGACTGCATACAGCGTGGGGACAGCAGGGACAGCCTGGGAGCCTGCGGGGACGGGCACGGCGCCATGGGCTTCACCAGAGCAGGGGGACCCAGAGCTGCCCTTGGCTGGAAACTGCTCCTGATTGTCACAGGCATGTTTTAAACAGTGCTGCTTGTGACTTTTCTGCACGGCACAGCTGGGCCCCACGACAAGCATTTTCTCCTCTCACCCAAAGCTGTTGCCCCACTGAACCCTCTCCTGCCCCACCTTTTGGGCCTAAAAGCTGCAAACTAGTGCAAATACTAATTTTCTTAAGCAGCCAGGAGTTTTTTTTTATTTATTGGAATAAAACTCTTCCACGAAACATCTTTCAGCTGAGGGTGTTTGGAGGCAGGGATGCCCCTGCTGTCCTGTCAGCCCTTCTGGTCCCCATCCACCTCGGGGCTGAGCCCCTGGTGCTCCTGGGCTGAGCTCCCTGGTGGCAGGATGAAATCTCTGCTGGTATTTCAGAAGGAAATAGGCACTTTTTCCTGCATGGCCCAACCAGCCCCCCATCTCCAAGGGCTGCCCTAAGATTCCTGAGATGCATCTCCTTTTATCTGCCCAGGGTTTGCTGCCTTCAGTGAGGAGTTTGCAGAGCATGGGAAGCCTGGCCCTGCTCTCACAGCTGGCACAAACCTTCTGGGGTCCTGGGTGGGACACAGCGTGGCACAAAGGGGGTGACTTTTCTCCACAAGCTCCTCAAAAGAGCCATGGCCAGAGCCGTGGGACTCATGGCTCCTCTGAGCACCCCCGTGCTGGTTCCCAGGGCTGGTCCCCAGGGCTGGTGTGGGGCCACAGGGCAGGCAGGGACCAGCTGGAGCAGAGGGAGTCCTTGGGGACACATGCGCCCCAGTGGGTGGCCCCATGGCCAGCTTTCTGTGCCTTTTTGGGTGCACTCCAGCTGTGATGCAGACCCCAGGCTGAAAAGTAGTGCGGCCTTGAGGGGACAGACCTGGGGGAAGATGGGGCTGGATGTAAAACCCTCCAAGGTTTGGGGTTTCTGCGCTGCTTGGGTCAGCGTGGCACTGCACGATGTCTGTGCATTGGGGCAGGACAGTACAGGAGACAATGGGACTGGGACCTGCTTCTCTTCCCGTTGGCCAAGTGGCCCCGAGATGGTGTTTCAGTGTAGCCCACAGGATGGTCATCTCCCACGGGTGTTTGAGCATCATTGTGTAAAGCAGGAGGGTGCAGGTTGAGCCCTGCTGCTTCTCTCATCTTCCTCCTCCAGGTGATGAAGAGGAGGCAGGTTGTTTCTCTCCTGGGAACTGTGTCTCCTCCGCCTGGTAGGATTTGGACCCCCCCATGGGGGCTCAGCATCCTGTTCAGGGCCCCTTGGCCATCCCTTGTGGGTGCTGGGTCTTGCTAGGGTCTCTCAGCGTGGTTTGATCTGCTTTGCCTTCAGGTCCTGAGTGGCTTGTATTTACTCTGGGCACCCTCAGTGTGGTCACACTGTGTCCCCAACCAGCCTCAGCCCCCTGTACCAGGCAAGGCGGTGCGGGAAGGGAGGGTGTGTGTGTGTGTGTGTGTGTGTGTGTGTGCAGCCAGTGGGGAGTTAAGACGGTACCCAAGGAAAAGGGAGCACGGCTGCTTTAATTATTTGGCTGCGGTGAGAACTTGGTGTGGAGGAAATTGAACCCAGGGGAAAAAATACTGTAATTTCATGCAAAAATTACATGGCAGCTTCGAGTGATTTACTGCAGCTATTTTGGTGGCCAACTCTGGGGTGTAATTAGAGTATTACTGGGTATGTGTGTGGTGGTGGGGAGGGTCTTTCCAAGGCATCTCACCTGGTCTCATGTGTTAGAGAAGGGTCCAGGCAGGGTGGGATGGGCCGGCCCATCACTGGAAGGCGATGGGTTTTGTCCCCAAAGGAAGAGGGGGGGCTGGTGTCCCTCAGCTGATGGGGGCACCCTGCAGAGCATCTCTGCTGTGCTGTCACCTCGTATCTCACCAGCACCCCTGAGACCCTCCAGGAAGGCTCCGGGGTGGCTTGTGTGTGGGGATGGGCCGGCCGGCTGCAGGGTCTCTGAGGGGAGGGGTTGGGTGGGCTCAGCCTCGCTGGGGGTCTGCGATGGGGGCGTTGATCACCATGTGGCTCAGTGCCACGATGTTTTGTGGGGAGCTGGGAGGGGATGTGGCTTCCAGCCGTGAGTGCTGAGGTGCTGTGAACTGGGATGCTGGGGCTGGGAACTCCGCTGGACTGGGAGGTGCTGCTGGGGCTCTTGTGGTGTGCTGCAAAGGGGGCACATCCAGCCCCCCCAGCCCATCCTTGGCATCACCATGGGGCTGAGGATGAGCAGGGTGAACCATGGGGTCTGGCACTGATCCCTTCAGCAGCACCGTGATGAGCAGCACCGCCAGGTCCCCTTGCCATCTTGCTTGGGCAGGTGGCCCAGCAGCCCCTGGCTCTGTCACAGCCCGAAGGTGAGAGGGTGGCTGTGCCAGGGCCAGGCGGATGGGAGATGTGTGACACATGGCTACTGAGTCCACCATTCCCTCTTTTGGCTGTATTTCAGGTGGAGGGGCATGGGACGTGTGGGGCTGGAGGCAGGCAGGAGGTGGGCAGAGGCTGGTGGCCATCCTCTGCCTCCTGCCAGCCCTGCACTGGCACTGACCACAGCCTGTGGGCAGGGAGCCCTTATCCAGGGAGTGTGTGGAGCCAGCCCATCGCCTTGGCATCAGGGCACGCTGCATGGCCATGTCCCTCTCTAGCACCCAGTGCTGAGGTGAGCCCACAGCTGGGGTCCCTGGCCCCCTGCCTGCTTGCAGGGTGCTGGGAAAGGCACCCCAAACCCTCCTGTGCTGAGCTCAGCTCTGAGCTCTGAACCCCAAAAGTGCAGCCCGTGCCTTTAGCAAGGGGGGACTCTGGGGACAGTGAATTTGTGCTGGGGCCGGGCCACTGCCTGCTGAGTCCCCATGGCTCCTGCAGGAGCATTCCCGGGCTCCCCAGCCCTGTCTGCTCCCTGCCCACTGCCCTGGGAGGCGAGCACGCCTGCTCGTTAGCCCAGCTGTGAGCTAATGAGGCCTTTGAGGAGCGTATGGGGCGGGCCAGGGGGTGCTGGGGAGATTCTGGGAGATGGTGGTTCTGCTGGGGGTGCAGACAGATTCCTGTGGCACATGTCACCCCCAGGGCTCCTGGTCCTGCTGGTCTGTCACCCCCGGCACAGCCCGGTAGCTCCAATGATGGAGGGTCCTGGCTGGGAAGGCGTCAGGGTCCCAGCAGGGTGATGCTTGTGGCTGCCCGATGGGACAGGGGTTGGGATGGACCATGGAGTGAAGGACCTATTCCACACTGGGGGTCTGCTCTTCTGGCCTCTCAGGCTGGAAAGGGGGTGGGGAGGAAGAAGAGGAGGAGGAAGAGATGGAGGAGGAGAGCTGTCACCTAGAGCCCCAGCAAAGTCCTGGCAGGTTTTGGGGCTGTGCTTGCCACCTCAGGAGAAGCCCAAAGCTTTGGCCAAGGGAGTGAAGGGTGACTTAGAGCAGGCTGTGGGAGCAGAATTTATGATCTAGTTGTCCCTCCAGCACTGAAATCACATGATGCCAGTCCTGGTGCCATCCCCAGACAGCCACCCCCTCTCCTTGGGCTGGGGGAACCCGCCCCCTGAGCCACCTACTGGGACCCAGTGGCTGAGCTGGTGTAAGCCCCGCTGGCCATGGTGGGAAGAGGGGAAGATGCTGGTGCTGTGTTTGTCCCCTCTGGGCAGCGGTGAAAGGCTGTCCCACAGAGGATGGGTGCTGTGGGCGCTCCCTGGGCTCTCAGCAAGGTTCCTGGCTGTGGGGACAAGGCAGGATGCGCTGGGGCCAGGGAGGGTGCTCTGGTTTGAAGGGGACAGGGAGTGATGGCAGCTGGCTAAAATAAACCCGCTGCCATGGCAACGGCAACACTCCCATTGCAGAACTTGGTAGCAACCAGCTGTTTGGCAGCAGCAGTAACCAGGGCCAGGAGAGGGATGCTCGGCTGTGACAGCCACCTCTGTCTCGGTGGCACCTTTGACACCACTGGGATGGTTCCAGCCTGGGTGTAAGGAGTCTTCTGGTATGGCCGACCTGCCCTCTGCCAGCTCCGTTCTGGCCAGGAGGTGGGCAGGGGGTCTCATAGAATGGTTTGGGTTGGAAGGGATCTAAAGCCCATCCAGTGCCACCCCCTGCCCTGGGCAGGGACACCTTCCACCAGCCCAGGTTGCTCCAAGCCCCCTCCAACCTGGCCTTGAACCCCTCCAGGGATGGGGCAGCCACAGCTTCTTGGGGCAACCTGGCTCTCACCCTGCTGTGCAGCCCCCTACATGCAGAAAGGGCTGAGACAAGCACCCGCCCGTGGTTTGGCACCCACCTGGAGCTTGTCCCCTCACTGAGGGTTCTGGAGCAAGTGGTGGGCATGGGGGGGCTGCCTGGAGGCAGGGGGGTCATGGGGAGCGGTGTGTGGTTTGATTTGTGTCAGTCACTTCTGCAGTGAGTCTGGGAATGGCTGATGGAGCTGGTGGTCAGGAGGAGGAGGGAGGGAGGCACCGAGCCAACTGTGAAACACAAACTGGGCTGCCAGGTCCAGGGGCGGCGAGGGGGGCTGTGCTGTGCCAGGGTATGCGGCCCAGGATGCTCCTGCAGGGGCTGCACCAGGAGTCAGACCCGCTGTGAGCCAAGGGGTATGTGGCAAAGGTGGGCCAGGACTGTCATGGGGCCAGGCTTTGCCCTTTGGACCATCCAGTGCCTATCTGTGTCCTGAATCCTGGCCCGGAGCCCAGGTGGCCATAGCCAGGCTCCTTCTGACTCTGGGGTCTCGGGATGGGGCTGGCGAATCCTGGCTGTTCAGGGTCATGCTGGTGGTTTCCACACGGATCTTCTCCTTCAGGAGAGGTTGGTCTTGCACATGGTATCACTCAAGGGGTGGCCAAGGGACGTGGGCAGTGGGCCAGGCATCTGCCCCACAGCATGGGTTCCCACCTCCACTCCTGCACCCCAGAGTGTGGGCCTTGCCCAGAGCAACCCTTTGCCCCACGGAATTGTGGATCTGTGGGGCAGGGCAAGGGTGGACCCCTCCTGCTCAGACCTGCCCTGCTCTTTCCCAGGGGGTGGCAGGGAGAGGGGCTGTACAGGGCAGTGGGCTGCAGCATGGGGACCCCCAGCTGCCTCTCTTCCCTGCCACGGCTCCCGCCCAGGGGGTGATTAGTGGCTCCTAATGAGATCTTGGCTGGGCTTCAGGCCGGCCACGCTGCCTGAGGAGGTGGGAGATGCTCTGGCCCGGCCATGCTGAGCCGCCTTCGGGCTCCTTGCGTGTCAGCCACCTGCGATGGAGGGTCTGGGGCGGACACGGCCCGTCACGCCTCTAATGGGCATTTGGTTCAATTAGCAGCACGTCAGAGCCGCTCTGCTCAGGCGACGCGCTGACCTGAATACTCTCGCCTCCGCTCAGCAGCCGCCGGCGAGACCCCCGCGGCGGGAAGGCGGGGGCCCTCCTTCTGCCCCTGCCATGCCCTTCCTGGGGGCAGCGGGCAGCCCACCCGTCCCCCCCGCCTGGCTCCAGCAGCGATGCCTCGGGGAAGGACGTGCTGGGGGGTGGACATTGCCCCAGCTCCCCAAGGGGGAAACCCCAGCTGGGGTGCAGTGAGCTGGGTATAGGGTGTCTGAGACAGTGTGAGGGTCGGGGTGGGGGGCTTGTGGGGTAGTGCAAGGGGGCTGGCTGTGGGGTGCTATAGGGGACTGCAGAGAGCTGGTGGAGCAGTGCAGTGGGTTTGCTGTGAGGTCCTATAGGGCACTGCAGAGATATGGCTGTGTGAAGCTATGGGGCACAGCATAGGGTGCTGTGGGGCATAGTGGAGAGCAGGTTGTGGGGCAGCTGCGTGACTGCAGGGCACTGCCTGGGGCTGGGAGGGAGCAGCAGAGGAGGTGCATGTGCCGCCCCAGCCCTGGGGACAACGGGGAGATGGGGAGGTCACTGGGGCTGCTCACAGCAGAGTGGCCGGTGGGGACTCACAGCTCCCCTGATCCCGGTGAACTGCTGGTGCCAGGCTGTGTCCCATCCTTGGGGAGACCAGTGCAGAGCCCTGGCAACTCATCACGCGTGAGACTGGATTTACAGCCACCCTCGCCCTGGCTTTCTCCTCCCTGCAGGTTCCCCCCCCCCCGCCGGAGCCAGTGCTGGGTGCTCCCACCCATGCAGGGAGGGCTGCCAGGGTGGCAGGGGATGTGTCAAGAGCTCTCAGGGTCCAGCTGCTGTCAGCTGGGACTGCTCTTCCTGGTCGCAGGGGTGCTGTGAGGATTACACGTGCTTGGAGCCCCTCCGGCATGCCAACCGCCAGGCAGGGGTGGGACAGGCTGGGGATGCTGTGCCAGGGATGGTGGGCTGTGAACCATCACCAGCCGCTTCGGGCAGGATGGAGGGGACAGGCCCAGGCTGGGACAGTGGGTGGCACAGTGATGCCAGTGGTGGGGAGCAGGGCTGGCCATCCCCAGGGGATGCTGCCAAGAGGCCACAGTGGTGGCCATCCTGCACTTCGGTGGGCAGTGCCATTTCTTGGTCAATTACAACATCTAAGGGGGTGTCACCTATAACTGTCCCATGCCACCACCACCCCTGCACGGCATCTCCTGGGATGAGGCACCGTCGGGGCTGCTGGCAGCCTCTGCCCCCTGGAATATTCCCTCCAACACTGGCGATTTTTATGTGTGAGAAGTAAATAAGCATCAATTAACCCCTGGAGCCATCCTCCTGCTGCCCGAGAGCAGCCGTCAGAGTGCTCGTTAGTGGCCCTGTTGCTGCTCCCTCCTGTTACCCAGGGTGTGAATCTCCACCAGGTAACAGGCTCATTAGTGGGATGGATGAGCAGCCCGGACAGATGGACAGACCCACACCCACCCTGGCTGCAGGGCTGGCGGTCACTGGAAGCACGTGGGGTCTCCACGAGCGTGGCTGGGCTTTGCTGCCATTGGGAGGGGTGGGTTGTGTGGGGAAGGTGGGGTGGAGGCTGGGGTTTGGGAGTTTTGCTCTGAAAACCCCCAGGTGAGGTGGGGGTGGCAGCCAAGGGACAGTGATGGTGACAGCAGGTGGGTGTGGGGAGTGTGGTGGGGTCCCCTCCTTTGCTCTCCCCAGCTCTGACCCACACCAGGGCTGGCACGATCTTGCTCTTGCTGGAATCGCCCTTGTTTCCCCCAGCCTGTGCTCTCCCCGGGGCACTCAGAAGGGTGTCCAGCCCTCCCCCCCTGCCCTTGCACCCTGGGACCCATGGGCACCCCGAGGCTGTAGGATTGACTCCTGGAAGGTGCTGCTGGTAGTGAAGGCAGGGATCCTACAAAGTGCCTGGCAGTGATGCCCATCCCGAGGGGCCAGGAGCACCCACCACCCGTTGGGGCACAGCCTGCAGACAGCATCTGACCCATCCAAGGGACACAGGGCAGGGGGGGGGACACAGGGACTGGACAGACGGGGTTCCAGCAGCAGCAGCAGCAGCATTGCTGCCAGATGCAAATTGATAGTCAAGTCACTCTTCCAAACAATGGGGTCCGGCTAATCCTTTTACAATGGGACTAATTGCTAATCAGACCGATTTCACACTGGCTGTTCCCCTGACAATGAAGCTCCGTGGAGAAGGGCTCCTGGGGGGGTGAGGAGGCTCAGTGAGTGCCCACTGCTCCCATCAGCCCACCCCCCATCACCATGCCAGGCCCTGCAGCCCACCAGCAGATGGGCACTGGGATGGCACCAGCTTGGCAAAGCCTCCAATGGCCTTATCCTCCCTTGGTGCCAACTGGGACTGAGCAGGGCTGAGGTCCACCTGCAATGCCTGACCACCCTGGTACCACCACCAGCCCTTGCCTCTGCTACCCAGAGCGTCCCCTGGCCCTCCACAGGGCTATGGGGCAAGGGATGGCACCTGAAATCGTGGATGTCACCCTCTGGCATGGTCTGGGTGTGTGCTGGGCACTGGTGCTTCTTGCCTTGTGCCATTTGGGTACCACCGGGCTGCAGTGCTGCATGGGGCCAGGGCATTGGGAAGGTCCCACTGGTTTGGTGAGGGGCCAGGGCCATCAGAGTGGGATGGACAGGCCAGGGGTGACATGGGGGCAGATGGGGATGGAGAGGGAGACACAGTAAAGGTGCAGGGCTTCTGGCCTGAGGGCAGAGAAGGGCAGAGTAGTGTCAGAGGCGTTGTGGAGACCCTGGAACTGGCATCAGCCTTCTCCTATTCCTCCTTCACTGTGCCAAAGCTGTGCCAGAGGCTGGGGCAAGGCAGCTGCTGCCAGGGAGCTGCTACTGCCCCTGGTATCCCCTTGCACGTCACCCCACTGCCAGGGCCTGGCCAGGAGCTGAGCCCCACATTTCAGGCCATGTGAGCATGCACTACTCCCTGGGGGCTGTGGGATGCTGGGGGCTGTGGGATGCTGGGGTGCTATAGGATGCCCGGATGCTGTGGGATGTTGGAATGCTGTGGGGTGCTGTGGGATGCAGAGTTCTGTAGGATGCCAGGGTGCTGTGGGATGCTGGGTGCTGTGGGATGTTGGGGGCTGTGGGATGTCAGGGGCTGTGGGATGCTGGGTGCTGTGGGATGCTGGGTATGGTGGGATATCGTGTGCTGTGGGATGCTGGGGGGTGGTGGGGTTGAAGCAGGTCCCTGCCTGCCTGGTGTTAATAAGCTCCCGTCCCGCCCCCATGCAGCCCCCTGCCCTGTGCCATGCACCCTGAGCCAGGGCCAGCCGAGCGCATCGGGGTGCTAATGAGGAGAGAGCTGGGCTCGTGGCGCCTTGTACTTAATTGCTGCTGTCTTTTGGCTCTTAATGAAGCTCCACTGCAGAAGAGGCAGCAGCCTCCCCTCCCCTCCTCTCCCTCTGTCAGTCTGACCCCACCAGCCTGGTCCTCTGCCTGACACCAGGCTGGCTCCATGGGTGGTGCTGGGTGCCCTGCACTGGAGATGCCAAGCAGAGGGTGTAGCAGAGAAGGAGGTTAGCACTGTACTGATTGTCACCCCCCACCCATCCATGGGATTCCCAAACCCCCCAAACCCTGTTCCCTCTCTCGGTGCTGGGCACAGTAGCCCAGTCCCAGCCATGGAGGGCTGAGGCATCTCCTGCCTCCCGGGCTGAGCAGACCCAGGGAGTGCTGGCAGTGGGGGACTCTCTATACTGGGGTTCCCCAATCCTGGGAGGGGGCCCAGCAAGCTGTGCTGTGGCACCCTCAGCCCCCCAGGTGATGTGTGTGGGTGCAAGGTGGCATTGCGGGGCTGAGCTGGTGGCTCTGGCTCTGCAAACACAGTGACAGCGATGTGCTCTGTCCCCTGCGGCTGGCACTGCAGCTTGGTGGCACGAGGGGAGCTTGGGTCACCCTGTGGCTGAAGGAGGAGGTGTTGGGGGGGCAGGGAGAGCTGTCCCTGCCAGGCAACTTGGCCCAGGGCACAACTTGCTGTGGCTGAAGGTGATGAGCAGTGACATGGGCAGCCACCGCTGCGTGTCCCTGCCTGTTCCCTGATCCGTGCCAGCCACGGCCTGCCCCCTCCCGAGCCGTGCACGGGGCCGTGCAGGAAGGGGTTAACGGCTAGCCCATACCTGCAGTTGCATTTTAAAGATGTGAAATTAAAGCCCGTAATTTATTCTCCCCACACACGAAGGAGCAATTAGTTCTAAACACGGCTTAATCAGTCAGCGCGAGATTGATTTCTGTAGACTTGGATTTGGTGGCTGCTGGCGAGGAGCCAGCCTGGGAGCAATCTCCAAATAAATGAAGTGCAGAGAAGTAAGCCATTACATAATATGATAGATGAGGCTGGAGCTCACTCGCCTCTTCATTAGTATTCCAAACGCCGGCAGCAGCACCAAACTTTCTCCCCGGCACCTTGGTTCCTTCCCCCTCCCCGTCCCTCCGTGGCTGGGCAGGGGCAGGAGGAGCTGCCCCCCTTCAACAGCCCCTCGAATCCCACCGGCAGAGCAAGGGTCTCTGCACCCTATGGAGGGTGCTCCACCTCCTTCCATTCCCCTCTGGACCCTGGGGAAGTGGGGGTGCGGGGAGCTGGAGTGGCATCCCATGGGCTGCAGGAGATGCAGATGTCCCATGGGCTGCAGGAGATCCACAGCAAGAGGCAGATGTCCTCACTCCGGCTCTTCCCCCAACTGCAGCTTTGAAGGCATCTCCCCAGGGCCACCCACCCCAGCCTGTCCCCTCATGGTTGGTGGCAGCTGGGGATGTTTGTCTTGGGATGTGGCCCTGGTGCAAGTTCTCTGCCTTCTACTGCATCTTCAAGGACATCCCCGCTCCTGCCCATGAGCTGCTCAGCCCTGCAGGGCAGTCAAGAGGGTGAGGAGAGAGTGTTGCTCTTGGTAGGAAACCCCCTTGAGATGCTGGATGTGGATGCAGGAGCTGGGAGTGTCTGGGAGGAAAGTGGCCCACAGCAGTCCCCACCTTGTCTGGGCAATGAGGGATGGAGCTGGGTTTGCCCCGTGCTGTGGCACCCCAGTGTCAGAAGGGTGTGCCTTCTGTCCCAGCCTGGGGAGACACAGAGAACCAGACCCTCTCTGCCTGCCCCCCTGGCCCTACTGACAGAGGGTGACAGGTTTCTGGGGGACAAGAGGTCACGTACATGGTGCTGATGTTCTCTGGGCCGTGGTGCTGCTGCTGCCTCACCCTCCCTAGTGATGAGGGATGGGGGGAGCACATTGCAGAATGGTGCTGGGGAGGGAACATGGTTTGGAGGTGGTAGATGATGTGTGAGCAGAGTGGGATCCCTCTGCCCCTGGAACTGGTGGGGTGGGGAGAGTGAGCTGGGACCTCTCAGAGGTGCTCACGGGCAAGGATGTGTTGCAAGCTTCCTGGTGAGCTCTGCTGGGCATGTGGGTGGCCAAAGCTGGGAGGGATGGAGAAGACCTGAGCCTGTGTACAGTCCTGCCTCTGCTTCCCTTGTCCTTTCCTTGTCCTCTTCACCTTGTCCATCCCCAGGCTCCTGGGAAGAAGAGTCCCCTGAGACCTGGCTCTACCTGGGGCAGGGCTGGTGCAGGTCTCTGGAGTAGATGCTAAAGGTGCCCCCACACTCCCTGCTATGATGGTAACTGTGCTAGTGAGGGACAGCTGATAGATGAAGCACAGGGCCAAGACCCACCAACTCCCAGAGATGAAACACCCAGCGGTGCTTTGGGAGAGACCCCTCAGCAGAGCCCTGACCCCCTGGCTCAGACAGCCGTGGTGTCCCAAGGGATGGAGCCCAGGTTCCCCAGGGTGCCCTGTGTCACCCTGTCAGCCCTGCAGTCACCCCCCTCCTTCCTGGGGTGCTGGAGCCGCTGCTGACCATCCCTTCTGTCCTTGCTGTCTCCCCAGAACTCCATCCGGCACAACCTCTCCCTGCACACCCGCTTCATCCGCGTGCAGAACGAGGGCACGGGCAAGAGCTCCTGGTGGATGCTGAACCCCGAGGGCGGCAAGACGGGGAAGACGCCCCGCCGGCGGGCGGTCTCCATGGACAACAACAGCAAGTTCCTGCGGATCAAGGGGAAGGCCAGCAAGAAGAAGCAGTTGCAGGTGACGCAGGAGCGCGGGGAGGACAGCCCGTCCTCCCAGCAGGCCAAGTGGTCGGAGAGCCCCGCGTCCCACGCCAGCGATGAGTATGACGCCTGGGCGGACTTCAGGACGCGGGCCAACTCCACGGCCAGCACGCTGAGCGGGCGCCTCTCGCCCATCATGGCCAACCACGAGCCGGATGAGCTGGAGGAGGATGACGGAACCCCCTCCTCTCCGCTGATGTACCCCAGCCCCTCCAGCACTATGTCTCCTTCCCTCAATGCCCGCTGCTCCGTGGAGCTGCCCCGGCTGACTGACCTGACTGGCACCATCAGTCTGAACGAGAGCCTGGGGGAGAGCATGCTGGAGGACCTGCAGGATGGCTACACCATGAGCCCTTCGCAGCAGCTCCCCTCAGCCGCCCTGCGGCAGCGCAGCTCCAGTTTCTCCTTCAACTCCAAGTGTTCCACCATGGGGGCTGCCACCAACACCTACTGCGGGACTATCTACAGCCAGCCGGCCATGAGCCTCATGCGCCGCCTGCCCATGCAGACCATCCAGGAGAACAAGCAAGCCACCTTCTCGCCCGTCAGCTCCTACAGGAACGCCTCGCTGCAGGACCTGCTCTCCTCCATCTCCTACGCGCACAAGGAGAGCATGGTCCCGGGGGACCTGCCCCTGCCGCAGGCCAGCCCCATGGTGCCGGCCCGTGGCCACAGACACAACCCGCTGCTGTGCGGGAGCGGGGAGCAGGGTCTGTCCTCCTACCCGTCCCACCCGGGCTCTCTCATGAAGAGCAACGCTTTGTACCACCCGTCACCAGCCGGTCACCACCCTGCGGTCAACACCAGTGCCTTAGCTAATCCTGTCAGCCTTATGAGCTTGCCCAGTGACACGTGCAGCATGACAGCCATGCCGCACCACGGGCATCTGCATTCCTACGCTAATAACCAAGGGGCACACATGAGCTTGCTGGATTCACTGCAGGGCCCCTACCCGGGGGCCGTCCACCCCCCGGTGTTGGGCCAAGACAGGTTCCCAGCAGACCTGGACCTGGACATGTTCAACGGGAGCCTGGAGTGCGACGTGGAGTCCATCATCCTGAATGACTTTATGGACAGCGATGAGATGGACTTCAACTTTGACTCGGCTCTCCCCCCGCAGAACGGGCTCAATGTGCCCGCGCTGCCTGGGGGCCCGCAGCCCACGAACCAGAGCTGGGTGCCTGGGTGATGCCCATCTCGGGGTGGGGGGCACTCGCCGCCGAGAAGCCACGAGGGGAAACATTGAGACTAACGTTTTTTGGTTGTTTTGTTTTGTTTTGTTTTGTTTTTCCTTTTTCTTCTGCCTTTGTTTGTTAAGATGGGCTAGAGCCATCGGTCAGAGCTTGGGGTCGAACACAAAACACAAACCCTAGGGTCACCCCGGCCCCCACGCGTGCCCGATCTGCTGGGTCCTCCTGTGAGCATCCTCCGAGGAGGCGTGGGAAAGGCAGCCGGGGCCAGGCAGGTCCAGGGCGGGAGCAGGAAAGGAAAGCCTTTCCAGATGGTCCCAGTGCCCTGCTGTGGTGGTGCCAGTTTGGTTTGTCCTTGGGCTGGTGATGGAGCAGTGATGGCTGGTGGTGTGGGAACCTCCTGCCTGGGCACCTCTCTCTGGAAAGGGCATCCCTTTCTTCTGAGCCACCACCAAAAATGGGTCTGCTGAGGAGAAGTCTGAGGAGTAGGGACCGTGCCCTTGGGCAAGGAGGGGCTCGTCACCTTTTAATCCTGGTGGAGATGTGAGCTCTGCCAAGCCCCCCCACCCAGTCCACCTCCACTGTGGGTCTTCTCGTGTGGCTCCAGGTGGGTTTTCTTCCCAAGGAGTGATAAGGGGGGTTGGACACAGACAGAAGGGTGCACAACCTGCAGCCCTGGGGACAGCGTTTTGGCAGCCCATGTGCCTGTGGCCAAGGGTGCCATGGTCTCTCCTGTGATGCCCCCATCCCTGGAGATGCTCCTGCATGGGGTGGTCCTGCTGGGAGTGACCTGCAGCTGGCTTGGGTCCCCCCATGTCACAGGCTCAGGGGGAGCTCACAGGGTCGGGGAGGGGGGCGTATTTATTTGATTTCATGCACTCTTTTGCCATTGCGTTTTTGTGTTGGGAGGAAGAAAGAGTGGAGTGTAGGGAGAGGAGGAGAGAGGCTGCGAGCGGTGCTGAGGGCTGTGCCCCGTCACATGTCTCAGTTTGGCCATGGCATTGGGTGTTGGATGGTGGGGTGGAAGCTCTTGGGGGCTGTTGTGTGGGTCACGCTAGAGAAGGGTGTGGGGGTGTGAGGAGGGGAGGGATGTAGTGGGCAGGCCTCCAGAGGCAACGTGACCCAAGCCTGCATGACCCACAATGCTTCCCCCATCTGCAGAGCTCAGGGAGGTGCCACAGGTCTCACAGCTGGGGCTGTGGGGCTTCTGGGGGGTCGCTGCTGGTCCTCAGGAGTGAGTCCAGCCAGCATGCCTGTCCCTGATCCCTGCCTGTACCCGGGATGACAGGAGAGCTGGTCCGGGAGGGTGGCAGGAAGAGGGGCAGTCCCGGAGCACCCATCTCCCAGGGTCCAGTGCTCCATGGAGATGGGGAACATGAGTCACAAGTGGTTCTGCTGTGTGTGGGGAGCCCAAACTGGCCCCACAGTCCTGGGAGCAGGGATGAGACAGGGACACACTGTCAGGGCGAGGGCTGCCAGGAGCCCAGCCCGTGGGGCAGCAGGGTTTGGAGCAGGGCAGGCAAGCAGAGGAGATGGAGGGGTGGGAGTAGAGGCTGTGGGAGCTGCTCTCTGTCCCCCAGAGCTATTGGCACACCCTGTCTTCCTTCTGGGCACCACATGCTTTCTCTGACCTCCTGCCCCTGGGATGCATCAAGGGTTACTCCACTGAACCAGCACATTTTCCTGGCCCAGCTCTTCCCTTCCCACTCCAGCACCGGCTCCTCTACCATGGGGCAGGTGCTGGGCCCACCAAGCCATGGGGGAAGTGCCAGGGTAGGGTGGGAGCAAGGGTGGGCACCTCCTGCTCCTCTCCTGACCCACCAGGCTGTGGCAAAGCGTGACAGAGGAGCCCCATGTGCCACCCTTCACCTTCGCCCCGGGCACATGGTGGGAATAGTCTCTAAAGACATTCTTACAGGTTAATTAATTATGTTTACATTATTTGATCATGTACAGAATTTAATATATTCTATTATATATAATCTTTCTTGAATGCTTTTTTAAAAAGGATTATTCTTTGGTCAGGATCATTACCACATTCCTTTTATACAACACCTCTCGTTTCAGGCGTATTGAAAATTGTTGGAAACCGATTGCAAATGGCTATTTCGTACCTGGCACCCCAGCTCTGACTCGGGGTGTGAAGGGCTGCCGGCAAGGAGAGGCAGGGAGGGCGGCTGGGGCTGCCAGGGGAGAAAAGGGGGGCTCTGCCCCCCAAGCATGGAAAAAAGGGAAGGGGTCCTGGCTCTTCCAGGCATCCCGTCCCCAGGCACACACCAGGCAGCACACCAGCATGGCAGCGCGGGGGCCAGCTGGGGCTCACCCCAGCAGTGGGGCATTTGCAGATGGGATGCTCAGGCACAGGGACACCCCCCCTCACCCCTCCTCCCCAAACCCTCCTTCAGTTTCACAGACATGGGCCAACCATCATCCTGGAGGGGAAGCCACACCAGCAGTAGGAGACATACCCCTCGCCTTGTCCCACACCTGCCCTGCTCCTCCCCACCCCCCGGCTCACCTTCCCCTGCCCCCTTCTCTGCGTGGTGCCCCTGGGCATCCCTCCCACGGGGCACGTCCCATTGCCAAGGTGTCTTTGTGGTTCGTGACCGTGGGGTTGTCGTGTGTGCGGTGGAGTCGTGTTGGTAAAGCGTCGTGTGTACAGTCGTCGTGCGGTGCGAGGGACGGTGGGCAGCGGGAGGCAGGCACAGAGACCACCCCCACACCCCCCCCAAACTGTGGCTGGGACCCTGGGGGGGTGGGTGGAGGGGGAGGCGAGAAGGGCTGGCCCCACCGTGGCCGAGGGGAGTAGAGCTGAGGGATGCCGGTGCCCGGGTGGTGGTGATGGCACGGTGAGGGGGGGATCAGGGCTGTGCATGGGGCAGGCAGGTCCTGGGGGTGGTTGATGTGGTCATGTCCCCCTGTGGCCCCCACTGCCGGAGCTGCTAGAAGGGGGAACCAGGGCTTTATTTCACTGTCCAAGGCTCCAGGTTCCCTCTCTGGAAACGGCTCCCTGAGCACAGGCCACCTCATGTCTCACCTCGGCTTCAGCCTCCCCACTCCATCACCCCCTCTCCCTCCTGGCACCCCATCCTGCCCCACAGGACAGCCTTTGGGGACAAGGAGCATCCTCTGCTCCCAGCCCTGCTCCCGCCCAGCCCCAGCCCTGCCCAGAGCGAGGACCCGGCGTCGAGGGGACACAGAAGGGACCCCACTGGTTTGCTTCATACGGCGGTTTTTGGTCCGTCCCTTCCCTCGTATTTATAACTGTACAGACTGGGGGGGAGGGTCTCTGACAGGCGTCATCTCTCACCACGCATCTATCGTAGGCAATGGTAACTTTCTTGATCGTGCTATTAGAGTTTGTGTATGTGGCAATGTAAAGAACTGTGTATAGTGCATTGTACAGCATATTTTCATGAATAAAATTGTTTTAAATATTGCTCATGTGTGTCTGGGCTAAGACAGGAGGGACTGTGCTGGACCAGAAAGTGGGGGGACCTGGGGAGGCGGGGAGAGCCACTGGGAAGAAGATGCTGCTGCGTTTGGTGGAACTGAGCTTTCACCCAACATGGGGATGGTTGGGCTGTGGGGATGATTGTGCAGTCCCACCCAGACACAACCTCTGCACATCACCCTCAGCAGTCTGTAAATATACCTATTTGCTGACTTCTACCGACATTTTATGAGACTGACAGCCCCCTCAGTGTCACCACTGCCCCAGGCAGGGTGGGTGACAGTGTCCAGCTCATGGAGGTGCTCATGCTCTGCACCCGCTGTCCCAAGCCCCTTCACTCCCCAACCAGGCTCCCTGAGTGCAGTCCCCAACCACTGGTCTAGAAATCCCTGACTGTGTTTCAGTCGATGAGATGTGGTGTTGAGGGATCTGGTGTAGGGGAGAACTTTGTAGAGTGGAGTTGATGGTTGGACTCGATGATCCCAAGGGTCTCTTCCGACCTAAATGATTCTATTAAATCCCCTGTGTTTCCCTAGTATTCACCAAATCAGGCTGGAGGGATGAAACCCCTCTGAGGACAAACCTGATCTCCTTCTATTACAAAATGACCCCCTTGGTGGATGAGGGAAAGGCTGTGGATGTTTACCTGCCTTTGATACAGTCCCACACAGCAGCCTCCTGGAGAAATTGGCTGCCCATGGCTGGGATGGGAGTGCTCTTTGCTGGGTAAAACCTGGCTGGAGGCCAGGCCCAGAGAGAGGTAGTGAATGGAGTTAAATCCAGTTGGGAGCCAGTCACAAGTAGTGACCCCAGGGCTCGGTACTGGGGCCAGTTCTCTTTAACATCTTTATCAGTGGAGATGGATTTCCCCTGGAGAAGGGTATCGAGTGCACCCTCAGTCAGATTACAGGTGACACCAAGTTGGGTGGGAGTGTTGATCTGCTGGAGTGTAGAAAGACTCTACAGAGGGATCTGGACAGGTTGGGTCAATGGGTTGAGGCCAATGATCTGAGGTTCAACAAGACCAAGTTAGACTTGATGATCTTAAAGGTCTCTTCCAACTATAACGATTCTATGATTCTAAGTGCCAGGTCCCACACTCGGGTCACACCAACGCCATGGACACTCCATTGTGGGGGAACACCTGGAGCTGCCCAGTGGAAAAGGACCTGGGAGTGTTGGTCAGCAGCCAGCTGGATATGAGCCAGCAGTGTGTCCAGGAGGCCAAGAAAGATCCTGGCCTGGATCAGGAACAACATGGCCCCGAGAACTGGGGCAGTGACCATCCCCTTGTACGGGGCATTGGTGAGGCCCCACCTCGAGGGCTGTGTCCAGTTTTGGGCCCTTCACAACAAGAAGGGCATTGAGGGGCTGGAGTGAGTCCAGAGAAGGGCAGCGGAGCTGGTGAGGGGTCTGGAGCACAAGTCTGTGAGGAGAAGGTGAGGGAGCTGGGGGTGTTCAGTCTGGAGAAGAAGGGGCTGGAGGAGAGACCTTCTTGCTCTCCACAACTCCCTGAAAGGAGGGTGTAGTCGGGGGGGTCGGTCTCTTCTCCCAAGTCACAGGTGGTAGAATGAGAGGAAACGGCCTCAAGTTACACCAGGGGGGTTTAGATTGGATATCAGGAAAAAATTCTTCACTGAAAGGGTTATCCATCATTGGAACAGGCTTCCCAGGGAAGTGGTGAAGTTGCCATCCCTGGAGGTATTTATCAGATGGGCAGATGTGGTGCTGAGACATGGGTTAGTGGTGAACGTGGCAGTGCTGGGCTTTTCCAACCTAAATGATTCTATGGTTCTTGGTGTTTCTCAGGCACAGAAAGCCCTGCTGCCAGGCACCGAACAGGCCAAAGGGAGGAGTTCACTCTGGAACCCCTGTGCCCACCCCAGCAGTGTGGACAGACAATCTCTCCCCATCCTGCCTCTTCCTGGGCACAATTTTGGATGGCTTCTCTGAGGGCTCTGCAGGAAAGGCAGAATTCATTCCAGGCTGCACGGCTCCTGAGGCTCATGCATCCCATTCTGTGAATTCAACTTCTCCCTCCATATACAGCTAAAAGGAAGGTGGGAAAACCGATGCAGCCTCCAAACCTATTTCAAAATATCCCCCCCATCTCCCCATCCATGTGGTGCCCAGGGGAAGGGGCTGTTGCCTGTGGCTTGCAGGGCTCCATGCATGCTACACAAAGCATCTGAACGATACGTGTCCATCGTAATGCACTTGCAGCCAAGCACCCCAGTGTCACCAGTTCAGCCAACTCCACCTCCTGGTGTTGCAGGTTTATCTTCATTTCTGCTCTTGTGGATCCTCTATCGTCCCTATGTCACCACCACGTAAGCAAGGTGCAGTCAAGGGGATTCCTGGCAACAGGACACCCAGTTCTTGTCCATTGGTGGTCTTTTGGGAACTCAGAGAAAAAGCCATTAGCATGGCAGGGCGGTCATGGCTCAGAGGTGCTTCCAAAAGCCTGGCATATCCCTGTAAGCTGGTCCCTACAGATCAGTTCTGGGCAAAATGATGAAAGGGGAAGAGAGTTCAACTACTGAAGATTTTCATAGAATGATCGGATTGTCAAGGTTGGAAGGTTGGAAAGGACCTTTCAGATCATCAACCACCAACCTGACACTGACAAAACCCATCATTAAACCATATCTCTACACACTACATCTCCCCATCTTTTAAATACCTCCAAGGATGATGATTCCACCATTTCCCTGGGCAGCCTGTTCCAATGCAACAACCCTTTCAGTGTAAAATTTTTTCATAGAATCACAGAATGGTCAGAGTTGGAAGGGACCTTAAAGATCATCAGGTTCCAACCCCCTGCCATGGGCAGGGACACCTCCCACCAGACCAAGTTGCTCAAATCCCCATCCAGCTTGGTCTGAAACACTTCCAGGGGTGGGGCAGCCACAATTTCCCTGGGCAACCTGTTCCAGGGTCTCCCCACCCTCACAGCAAAGAATTTCTTTCTGGTATCTAATCTCAATCTCCCCTCTTCCAATTTAAAGCTGTTACCCCTTGTCCTGTCACTGCACTCCCTGACAAAGAGTCCCTCTCCAGCTCTCCTGTAGCCCCTTCAGATACTGGAAGGCTGCTCTAAGATCTCCCCAGAGCCTTGTCTTCTCCAGGCTGAACAACCCCAGCTCCCTCAACCTGGCTTCATAGCAGAGGTGCTCCAGCCCTCTGATCATCTTCATGGCTCTCCGCTGGACCCGTTCCAACAGGTCCATGTCCTTTCTATGTTGAGGACTCCAGAGCTGGACACAGTGCTCCAGGTGGGGTCTCACAAGCACAGAGTAGAATCACCTCCCGTGACCTGCTGGCCCGGCTGCTTTTGATGTTGCCCAGGATGGGGTTGGTTTTCTGGGCTGCCAGTGGGCACTGCTGGCTCCTGTCAAGCTTCTCCCAAGTCCTTCTTCTCAGGGATGCTCTCCAGCCATTCTCCACCAAACCTGTATTTGTGCTTGGGATTGCCATGTCCCAGGTGCAGGACCCTGCACTTGGTTTGGTTGAACTTTATGCAATTTCACTAACCCACCTCTCAAGCCTGTCCAGATCTCTCTGGGTGGCATTCCTTCCCTCCAGCGTGTCCACCACACCACACAGCTTGGTGTCATTGGCAACCTTGCTGAGGGTGCACTCTATCCCACTGTCCATGTCTCCAACAAGCACTCTATTTAGCACTCAATATTAAATAGCCTCTGCAGAGTTTACGGGGCTGGCAGAGCCACCGTGATCAGAGCAAGGTGAAGGGCTCGGCTCTGAACTGGGATTGGCTCGGCTCTGAACTGGGATTAGCTCAGCATTTTGTAGGAGCAAGGGACAGAACCAGGGCTGGTGTGATCAGGGCTGGAGCAAAAACCCCAGGAGGGGTTTGGGGGCTAGAATACCATTGCATGAGGTACCACCATGAAGCAAGAGACAGGGGCTGCAAACGGGGCTGGAGGAACAGGGATCCCCTTGGACACAGCACAGAGAGGGACAGATCCTGCAGGTTTCCCAGAGAGCGGTGCCAGGGAGCAAACAGGGCCAAGCAGCCCCTCGCCCCTCCCTTCATGTCACCTGGGACACGCAGGAGACATGAAACCAGGATGAGCTTTTACAGAGAGAAGGTCCTTCACTTCTTGGCTGTGTCCTTCAGGATCCCTGCCCTGCGTCTTACACCATCCAGCACCTGCTGGAGGAGCAGCTCCGGGGAGCAACAACAGAGGAAAAATGTCACACTGTCCCTTTCCACTGGCATTATTAACCCTTTCCATGGCAGCCTGGTGCAAAGTGCTGCCCACTCTGCAAATCACCCCCAAAGTCCCCCCCCAGTCCCTTGGGTGACTTCCCAGCAGGACCTCCCTCCGCACAGTGGGACGTGCCCATCCCAGCGCATCCTCACCGTCACCAAAGGGACCTGCCAGGGGGACGTGTCTCCTGCTGAGCCCTGCAATGGCAGTGTGTGCCCGCTGCTCTTGCAGCCCATCCCACCACCTCTGCAGTCTGAGATCACCCCACACTGTAGTTTGGGTTTTCCTGTTCCTGTAAGAAAGCATCACCCAGCGCGCAGATGACCCCTTGCTGGTTTCCGTGTCCTCAGCAAACCCCTCTGCCTCACTGGGGAAACTTGTAATCCTGGATTTAAAGAGAAAATAAAAAAACAACAACAACAACAAAAAAACCAACCAAAAAAAGAATTAACCGGAAGAAAGATGTCAAGTTGGTTTGACAGGATCTATTTTCCATAAATCCCTGTTGATTGGCATTAATTATATCACCCTTTCTGATTCTTTATTCATTGCATCCCATCTCAGCCGTTCCATTATTTTGCCTGGGATCAATGTCAGGCTGACAGACTTGTAATTACCCGTGTCGTCCTGTTTCCCCTTTTAAAATATTAGGCCAACCTCCACTTTTCTCCCAGGGCCCTGGAAATTCCCACATGCTCTGCACCATCCTGAAACTCCATGGCAGCCGTCCAGGGCGTGCTTCAGCCAAGCCTCCTGGATGATGGTTGTCCTCCCTGGAAGACTGGAAACCCCCAGCACTGGGCATCTCCTGTCAGCTCCTGAGCAGAGCCCATTTCTTCGCTCCGTGTAGTTGTCCTCCTTCCAGAAGCTCTGCAGAGCTGCGTGCTGACAGCTTCTTTCTGCTCTGCGTGCACTGACCTTCTCCCAGTGCCGTCTCCTAATGCCACCACCAGGAGCCCAGCAGGTTCAGCCTCTGCACAACTCTTGGTGTCCTGGGAGCCCACATACAAGTGTGAGTTACGAGGGTGGGATATGATGTTGTACCCAGAGATTGGACAGGATGGGCCAGTGAAGATTCTGGTCTGAGACATGGTGAGAACACAGCCTGGCTTGTTTCCCACACAACTCCACTCCTGCTCCAGGGGCACCCTCACCCCTCTGCAGCAATGCCCAAGGAGCAGGCTGCTCTTCTACCATTGTTTCACCCCTAATATCACCTCTCCCAGCTTCCCTTGTCCCTGTGCTCAGCCCCACTCTTGTTCTCAACTCCATCTGCTCCCTGGCAGCTTTTATGTCCTTCTACTCTGTCCCACAGCCTCCCTTCTGTCCCTTCCTCAGCCTTGGGTGGGGAGATGAGCATCACAACATGAGCATAAAGAACAGGATCCCACTAGTACCTCTCTCATGGTACATAGGTTCCCTAACTGTAGAGATGGACTGCTCTGCACATGTGGACCCTTCTGTCCTGCTCTGGAGATCAGAAGGAAATGGTGGAGCAGGACCATGCAGTGGTTGTGTGATCCTGAGCCAGGATCAGCTGCACACAAAGTACTGGCAGTGTCCCACTCCTGCAGCCACTGCAATAGGGATGCTGCACTTGCAAAACTGGTGACTACTCCTCTGTCAGTTCTCCTCGTGCCCCAGTCTGCCAGGATCCATATGGTGGAGGTCCTCAACTAGGATGGACATCAGCTAGAGGTGCAGGGGATACCAGATGGCAGTGAGCCAGGAAGACACTTGGGATCAAATTCAGGTCAGGTCTAAAAGAGAAAAGCTCTGGGGATGTGGGACATGGCTGAGAGATGAAAAGCTGACTGGTCAGTTCACACAGGACTTCCCTGACTGGTCAAGAAACCCTTCAAGAAGTTGCACAAAGTTCATGAGAGCCGTTCCTTCCCATCCCACCTCTTGAAGTGAGCAGGGCTGAGGAAGGTAGACAGCTTGGCCCATGCCTGCACAACCTGGAAGATATTAATTGATGCCACTGGAAAGGGAATGCTCTTTAGAGAGGGTTGCTCAAGAACCTGTCCTCCAAAGGATGCCCAAAACACCCCAGGGAGGATGTTTGTTGAAAAAGCAGGAGATATGTGTGGGCTCATGCAGAGATGAAGGGAGGAATGTGGGAAGGTGGGTGGTGTTGGGGGGAGCAGGGCAGGGAATGGCCTGGGTTAGGGGCAAAATGGGTTTGGTAGAGTCCATATTGACCTCCTTGGGAGAGAAATGCTCTGACATATAGTTGGACTTAATGATCTTAAAGGTCCATCTAACACAGATGATTCTATGGGGAGCTATGAGGTGTGAGGAGCCAGGGGGTTCAGGTCAGCCCAGGCAAGGAGGTCCTGGTTCCCATTGACCCCAATGCCTTGATTCTGCCCACAGAAAGATTTCCCTGGGCCTGCCCTAGGGGCTGTAGGTGAGGGCAGGGAAACCCATGCGCCCACCACCCTCATGCCCAGCCGCAAGCCACCCTGTCCCATTCACACAGGCAGCGCTGGCCCATCCCAGCAGCACAAGGGAGGGAAGAGGCCTGTGGAGTCAAGGAAGGCTGAGACTGTTCAGGCAAAGCATCATCAGGGATGTGCGTGCCGAGGGGAGGTGGGAGCGGGGGCAGCCCCATGGGGAGCAGTGCCTGGCTGAAACGTGCTGCTGCAGGGTGGGAGGAGGGACAGGCTCTTCCCTCTGGCTCTGCAGCAAAGTTGGGCCACCCCAGGCATGGCCTGTGTTCCTTCCCACCCCTCAGAGTCTGCAGAGGGAGGAAAGAGGAAAGAAAGAGGAAAGAGATCATCATCTCACTCAGACCCAGGGAATGGGGAGAGGTGGAAATCCAGTGTCTCTCCCACTGTCTCTGCTCTCCCACCCTGCACCAGCCCTGCTCTGCTCTGCAGAGATGTCCCCGTGGGGCGAAGGGGCACATCTGGAGCCACACAGAGATTTGTCTTCATTTACAGGCTTTGGCTGGGGAAGCGGGAGGGTGTCCTGCAGCTGGGGTCGTGCCGCTGACCTTTCCCACCCCATCCCTCCTCGGCAGAGCTGGGGCTGGTTTCATCTCGCTGGCACTGGCTGCAGGCTTGTCCTGAGAGGATACTTTGACATATTTTCCTATTATATGAGATAACTGGCACTTGAGAGGCTTAATTGGAGAGCTGCAAAAGTGTGTTGCTTTCCACTCCTTTGAAGACAGCAATCCCTGCGTGGCTGTGAACACTCTCTCTGCTGCACCAGCGGCCTCCCCATCGCCCCCATCTTTCATCAACTCAGCCCCTCAGAGCTCCTGGATGAGCCAGAGGGATCCAACTCACTGGCACGTCCCCGCTTTGTCCCCAGAGCTGAAGGTCAGGTCCTGGGGAGGGGACAGGGGCTCCTGGGGGGGGCGGTGGGATGGGAGCCAGGCCAGGACGCAGTATCCCCCTCCCCGCGGTCCCACGGGCAGATGTATTCACAGACGCCCCTGGAGCATGCGGAAGAGGATGAGGACAGAAGGCTATAGACAAATAAGGAGGAAAGCCTTCAGGAGCATGTGTCTGTCATAAGATATTCCCTTGCAAAAATCTTGGAAACCTTAGAAAGAGTTTTTGCTCAATGTTATTAATTAAGGCAAAAGAATCCCCATATGGAAAGAGAAACAGTCAAGTTATATTTTTGCTAAATACGCGGCACCATATGGTAACATACAGAAAATTGGCCACATAGGCAGCCTAGAATATATGTTACCATATGTTCATATGTACTTTATAATTTCTTTGTTTTTGAAAGAGGGCATTGTCTTACGGGGCAAAAATGAGCAGCCCACCCCAGGGAGAAGGAGAAACATCACAAGCTGCTTGTGCTGAATTGAGCCCAAGGAAGGAACCCAACCACCTGGCCTGAGGGCTGCCTGCACAGGCAGGAGGAATGAGACAGCACCAGGGCAGCAGGAGCTCCTTCCCCGCTCCCCGGTCCTCCAGCACACCTCCTTGTCATGGGCTGTGCTGCCAGTAACCTGTGTGTGCCTGGGGACACCCTGGGAGGAGGAGGAGCAAAGACCTCCCATTTGTGCTGTCCCCAGGAAACCTTATTTCTCCCCTCAGCAAAAGCAAGAGGGGAGAGAGGGAAAGGATCCGATGGGCGATCAGCAGGGACCTTAGGGAAACATGAAGGGGCTCTGTGTGCTGAGCTCTCACTGAGCTTGTTCCCCAAAACAGTCAGGCAGAGGATCTCCAAGCAGGGTGTCTGTGCACAGACATGTGTGCATGCACCGGGAGGTGTCACTTATCCGATAGGAACGTTGTCGCAGTGGGAGAGAGCCCATGGTGTGGCATAATGTCCCCAGAGACCAGGTCCTCAGAGACCAGAGCAGGTGCCTGCCTGGACATGTGCACCCTCTCAGGGAACAGGCCAGGGACCAGGCAGAGACAGTTGAGGGGATTCAGCCTGGCGAAGAGAAGGCTCTGTAAGGCTCTGGGGAGACCTTTGAGCCCCTTTTGGTCCCTCAAGGGGCTCCAGGAAAGCTGGGGAGGAACTGTTGATCAGGGAGGGGAGTCACAGGACAAGGGGGAAGAGTTTGACTCTGAAAGAGGGGAGACAGAGATGAGATCTGGGGAAGAAGTTCTTTGCTGTGAGGGTGGTGAGACCCTGGCCCAGGTTGCCCCGAGAAGCTGTGGCTGCCCCATCCCTGGAGGGGTTCAAGGCCAGGTTGGAGGGGGCTTAGAGCAACCTGGGCTGGTGGGAAGTGTTCCTGCCCAGGGCAGGGGGTTGGTAGGAGATGATCTTTAAGGTCCCTTCCAACTCTATACCATTCTATGATTCTATGGGAATACTGGCACAGTGCTTTGCTGCCCAAAGGTACCCCCAGCATTTGACTCTGTTTAGAGCAGCCCTAACCACTTTACTGTTTGGTTTTGGGGCTTTTTGGGATGGTTTTTTTTTGTTTGTTTGTTTGTTTTGCTTTGTTTTGTGCACTGTTTTCCCTTCTGCCTGCCCTTAATCCCCCTCTGAGAATGGGAGATTTCGCCTGCCCGGGCTGCTGCAGCCGGCATTGTGCAGTGCTGACCCCCAGACCCCCAGCACGACCCTGGCCCCAACAACACCCAGATGGCCATGGAACGCCCTGCAGCTCCTCAGGAAGCCATAACTCAACCCACATCCACTGGAGCAAGGTTGCAGGGACTGTGGCCGGCTGATTAATCTACAGTGAGTCTGTGGGCTCCTGGCCTTCCTGACTGCCACTGCAGAAGGTTTAATGTGGAGCTGTAGAGAGCCCTGCCAGGTGGGGACTGCAAGGTGCTCTCAATGCATCTCCTTCCCAAAGCCAACAGCACCCTGTGCTGGGCCCTCATGATTATGTCTGGGGGATGGGAGGCAAAATATGGGGCTATAACTGTGTGGGCAAGGCTGAGGTCTCTGCTAGCAGCCAGCCTTGCTCCTGTCACCACTGGTGATGGGTCCCAGGTCTGTCTGCAGCGCTGGTGCACAGCCGACAGCTCAGCTCCCTCTGGCAAACACACCCAGCAGCCGCTACAGACCGACTGTAAATACAAAACTCCACTCCACAGCGAGCACCAGCCCCTTCTGACAGACGTTCCTCTGCCCTGCTTGGGCCACTTGTCCTATGCATGGAAAGGACTCAACAGCAAATATGCCCCCTTGCTCCCAGGACTGTGGGAGCACACACAGTGAAAGTGTGTGTCTCAGTGGGGAATAAGGGCTGCTCCTGTCTGTGTGTGAGTTGAAGGGGTGACACCCAGTGTCTCCATCCCATCCAGCATCTTAGGGTCTGTGCCCACTCCCCATTGTGTTCCTTTCCTCCGGGCATGGGGCAGGACCAGTTCCAGAGAGTCTCTCTGTCCAGCAGCATGTCATGAGCTGTACAGTCTCCGGGCCTTGGTGCTGCAGCTAAGGAGACAATCAAGAGATGTGGGAGCCTGAGGCTGCCTGGCCAGCCTGAACCTGCTTCATGGGCCATGACAGGCTTGGCTTGTGCAGGGGTGCATGGGGTGGTTGTGGGCTGAGACCCTGGACCTTGGCTGCAACCACTGTCTTGAAGGAGATCACAGAATCATAGAATGGTTAGAGTTAGAAAGGTCCTTAAAGACCATTCAGTGCCACCCCCTGCCCTGGGCAGGGACACCTCCCACCAGCCCAGGTTGCTCCAAGCCCCCTCCAACCTGGCCTTGAACCCCTCCAGGGATGGGGCAGCTGCAGCTTCTTGGGGCAACCTGGGCCAGGCTCTCACCACCCTCACACCAAAGAAACTCTTCCTGAGATCTCATCTCAGTCTCCCCTCGTCCAGTTTAAGATCCATGGGGTGTCTGTGGTGGACGTGAATTCTAACCTCCTTGCACGATGCAGGGTGAGGGCTCCTACCATGCACCCCCATGAGAAGTGTTCCTGAGGGGATGAGCTTTTACTCCCAAGCTTCTCACTGGCTGGAGGATGGGCTGTGCCTGGAGGAGAGGGGCCTAGCACCCAGGACTGGGACATGGCACAGGGTGCTGTGACCCCATGATGCTCAGATGACATGCCCTGCAAGGTGGCCACCAAGTCTGCAGCCATGCCCTGACATGATCCCTTTCAGTGTCCATAGAGGGACATCTCAAGCTGGAGCAAGGACCTGGGAAGGAGCCTTCACAAGGGGAGCCAACTGGTTGTCCACCTTCCTGAAGAGGAGAGAGCCATTGGGGGTGCAGAAGGAGCTGGGACCAAGCAGAAACCCCACGCCCCCACCAAACCCTCATTTGGGACTGCGTGCAGGAGGAGGCAGACCTCCCCTTGCCTTCATGCCTGCCTCCAAGGGCAGCAGGACCTCCCTCTCTACCAGGGTAGGCTCTCCCCGGCACGCAGCCCAGCTGTGAGCCCTTTGTGCCGAGGCCTGGGTGGCTACCACCGCCCAGCCAGCCCTCCCCACCGCCTGCGGCGAGCCGGACTCCACACACGCAAAAGCAGGGCTTGCTTCCAGCCCCACTTCTGAGCCCCCCCTCGGCTTTGGAGGAGCTTCATTAAAAGGAAACACAAACCAGAAGCAGAAGGAAGCACTTTCAAGTTGCTGGCAGCTTTGCCTGTCTATGAGTTATGAGGTCTTGCTTTATTCATGGGGCAGAAAAAAATGCTTATCTCCTCAGAGTCCATTATGTTTCATTTGGAGCCCGGGTGCAATCGGTGCTTTGGCAGAAATATCCCCCTGCCCCGCTCGCCCTCCTGAAACTTTATCTCCCTATTTCATTACTGGGAGTTGCGCTCGCCCCGGTTTATCAGCCGTGATGGAGTGGATTGCTGACTTCTCTGCTGTCCTAGCAAAAATGAGGATGGAGACATTCTGCTCCAGGTTCCTGCTATTTTCAGAGACCTTGGCTGCATGATTTATTCATAAAAAAGCCATTATTTATGCCAAAGAAAGAAGACAGAATGGGTTAGCTTTTTAAGTGCTTATAATGCATTATATGGTACCTTAGCCTGCCAGACATCATTTATAATTGTAGAATCCCTTAACCTCCTTTTTCTCTTTTTCCTACCCTTCACATCAGCGTGGAGGGTGATAGCAAACTCGGTAATTAGCAGAAGTTGACAGATGTGGCAAGGAGAGGTAAGGTGAAATATCATTGAAGGAGACGTTTCTCCAGCACCTAAGTGAAGAAAGACCCTCCCTCCTCCCAGCCTTGATCTCCCAGCACGGGGAATTGAATGCTGCCATGAAGACATTAGCTCCTGGGGTCTGATGCTGGTGTCCATCCAAGCCTCCAGCTCCCAGCATCTCTCTTTTCCGATGGCCTGCAGGTATCCCATCTGGTTCCTGTCTTGAAAAGAATCCTGAGAAACCCATCTCATGGGGAGCCAGCAGTTTTGGATGCTCCAAGTCCCTGATGCTGATGCCACCAGCAAGTGCCATCCTGGCCACTGGGGCTCCTGATGGAGATTGTCCCAGCCCTGGGTCACTCTGGGAACTCGCTGTGTCACAGACATTGTGGGGTCCCACCGACTGCTCACCCTCACTGCAGTCCTGGGGGGAAGTTCAGACTCCAAGCTCCTCTTCCTTAGCTCTCACTCAATGAATACAAATGTCAGGATTGCATGAGCCAAAACCAACCCAACCCAACCCAAATCTGTACATTGTGATGGAGGTAGAAGCGGGGAAGCTGTGGGCTGAGACCAGGCAGGGCTCGGAGCTGGTGCAGCAGCAGTAGCTCAGCCATCTTCTGCTAACACAAGAGCAGCACCAGGGGCCGTGAGGTCTTAGGATTTTACTCCTGTGGCCAGTAGCACACTGGACCCTGAGCTGGGGTGGATGGGTGTCTTACAGCCACCGAAGTATGCCTTCAGCTGTATTTCTACCACCAACCCCAGCCGTGCAGTGAGAAACGCTGTCCCGTCCCAGCACGGCCTCCAGAGCTGAGTCATCTCATGCAAAGCAAAGCACTAAGGGGGATTTTAAACCCTTCCATGTTTCCTGGGTCTCCTGGTCTCATGTCACCCGTGTCTCCACATTGTTGCTAAGGGTCCCTTCAAGTCTGAGAGCAGCGGGAGAAGGGTTACATCCTGGGTCTTGGAGGAGACCAGGTCCTTCCCAGCAGGACCCATTGTCCCATTCTGGGATGGGTGCAGAAGTGTTTAAGAAGCAACATTAATTTGCAGGCATTGAATTTACTGTGTGTTTGGGCCTGGCCTGAGTAGCATCCCTGTGCCTGGACTCAGGTGTGGCAGGGACAGCAGGAGGGGACAGGGCTGTCCCAGCAGCGTGGGCAGAGCTGAGGAAGGAAGAAGCTGGTTCCCTGGGGCTGTGGAGGTAGGAAGAGCTTCCCTGTGTGTACCCCGTGGGGTTCAGTGTGGTGGCCAAGGGAACAGAGTCCCCCCACAGGTAACTCACACTGGGGGGGGTGCATGGTCTACGTATTCCCACCTGGCACGAGGCACCCACGCTCCAGACTGCGAGACAAAAGGCAAGAAAAACAATTAACTACTTGGAGGTGAGAGGCAGCCTTCCCCTCCGGCTTCTTGTCTAAGCTGGCTTCAAGTAGGAGAAAATCCCCATTAAAAGGCAGTGCCATTTCCGAGATCCTTGAGTTCAAAAGCAGAGACAGAAATCTCAGCTCTGATTTTGCTTTTTAAGCCTAAGATAAATAAAAATGTAAGAGATGGGAAGTAATGTAATGTAATCATCAAGGAGAAGAGAAACCAAAGGCTCAACTCTCACACACACACGCAAATATAAACACACACACAGAGAACACGTTTTAAAACCAATTAAAATCCCTTTGCAGAGAAAGCTCTTTCACCCACTCTCCGGGATACAGGCTATCTGCTTCCTTGGCGTGCTGTATATGAATAATTAAAAGCTAAACATATGTTAAAAAATGCAAACAGTACATGATCCTGGAAACTTCCACTCCTTATTATTATTTCCACAAGAAAGCTGTTAAATGGTTGTAGAACTTGTGAAATACGCCAACCTTGGCATCTCGTGCAGTTCCCTGCTCCGGCGAGGAAGGAGTTAAAACCATTTGGCAGAGACTAACCCATTAGGCCTAATAATTATGAAATTATAGAGGTACTCAGGTGACTGTTAATTTCACACATACTGTTCAGCTCTGTGGCTAATGAGAGCCTGAAGAACTCAAGTGCCTCATCTTTCTTGTTGAATGGTGACCTGCAATTAATGAGCTTCTGCAAGAAAAGGCAGCATTTTGCACTTGGGGCTAATAAGATGGCTTTTGTGCAGCAGCATTGTGATACCAGGAGCTTTCCAATGAAGATTAAGAACTTTTCCCCTTATTTATTTATGAGCGCTACGCAGTCCAAGAGACCACACATGCAGAGAGGAGGCCCTGGTGTGAGTCTTGGAAGGAACTTAAGAGCACGGTTGCTCTGAGGCAGTGGCAAAAATCCTCCTTCTCCTGCGCTGGGTGATAATAAGATGGAGATAGGAGGGAAACAACAGCAGAGCCGTCTCCTGGGATGGGGAGGAACGAGGCAGGTGTGGTTCCAGGGAAAAGGAACAGCACCAGAACCCTCCTCTTGCCCCTGTGGGTGCACACACACGCTCACCCATCCCAGCCACAAACACTCCCTCAAAAAAAACCCCTCACAGCCGGGAATGATGCAGCCCAACTCCTGTCTTTGTGGCCATCTCCAGTTCAGGACCGGCCCCGAGACCCTGAAATCCTTCCCGGAGGTTTCCAGGGATGTTGACACCGTTTATGCCTGTTTCCAGCCCCGTGTAAGTGCTGTGGAAATTGGATGGCTGTGCCGTGGGTGTGTGAATGCCCAGGAGTACAGCTACCGGGCAGCAGCAGCCCGGCCCCCCAGACTGTCCCAGCCCCACTGCCCAGACACAGCTCTCCCGTACAGACAGTGGTCAGATACGGGACCTCCCTCCATCAGTGTTGGTGCAGTTATTCTTGATGGTAGTATTATCATAATCGTTATCATTAGCACCGATTTTATCTTTCAATGCCTGCTTGCATCGACATTTCCTTTATACACACACCCCCAGCCGTGCCAATGAGCCTTCCCAGGGTGTTGACTCAATCACCTGTGTCTGAGCAGCTCAGGAATTCCTCCTCCAACAGTCCTCACCATTTACCCCTCCTTCGAGGGACCATCAAGTCTTGACCTCACTCCCAGCTCATGTGTTAGCAGAAAGAGAAGCTGGCCCAGGACACTGGCATGTGGAGCAGCAAGCTGGGATCCAGGAGACTGGGTTGACTCCTTTTCCACTGGTCATGCATGGGCACTGGCCATCCTGAAGAGCTCCAGTGGTGTCTGGCCTGGTTTGTGCTCCTGCAGTTCCCAATCATTAAAGCCCGTGGCCTCTCCAACCTGCTGGAGACTCCAGCTGATCTGCCAAGAGTTCCCCAGATAAAAGTCTTATGGAGGAGATTGCTGGACACTTCCCTCAGCAGTTTGTCCTCTCTTGTTTGGTTCTCCATGGGGACATTCTTCTCATGCTCTTTTCCCAGGGTGAGGTAAGGATGGAGCGTCCAAAACGCCTTGGCTCTGCACAATAGGCTGTGAAAGCCTTTGGACCCAGGCAACGTGCTATTCCAGGGGAGCGCTCCGTGCCCTGGCAGCTCTCTGGAGATGCTGGCTGCTGTTTCTGTGTCTTCAGAGGGTGGTTACTGCACCATGAGGATCCTGCTGACACCCTGTGCCATGGCTCACGCAGAAGCAGAGTAAAGAATGGTTTATGGAGAAGCTGTTGCTCCTCTCCAGCATGTCTACACTTCTCTTTAAAACCTGCCGTGAGCAGCTGCTCCTTCACTTGCCCCAGTTTCTTTAAGGTTGCAAACAGGGCACGCAGGTCTCTGCCTGGAGGGTGTCTGGTGGGTGTCTGCTCACAGTAATTGCTCTGCCATTATTTCTATGGTCTAATCTGCAAGTGCTTCAGACAAGAATGAATCTCCGCCCATGGCACAGAAAACCCCACAGAGCCCTGTGCTGGCCAGACCTATGGGGTGACCAGGAATGATTGTCCAGAAGAACCTTCAGCCAAACCAGTACCTCCTCTCTGTGGACAGCAGGCACAGGTCCTCCCTGCTCCTGCAGAACCTTTCCCTCACCTGGCAATATTGCCCATGTCCTGCTCTCATTGGGCACTGGGTGCTCATCATGGCCTGGGTGCGATACCAGCTACTCAGCTTCAGAACAGAAGCCATCCCAGAAGCCCTAGTTGCTCCAGCAAACTGCATGGAGAAGGGATGTTTGGGGAGGTCAGGGACGTCTCCTGGGCAAAAATCCTGCTGCTGTGTCCAGTGTGCCCACCTGAGTCCTCCAGTTCCACTGGTGAGACGACCAGTCGGGTAGAGGCACTTTGCTGTCCAAGGGCCGTTGGTATCAGCAGATGTAAGCTCAGAGATGTCCACCAGCTCCTGCTTGTCTGTTCGCTGTGAAAAATGTCACACTAGTGCCCAGTGGGGACACCTATGGCAGTATGGCACTGCACAGACACGCTCTTGACTACTTTGTCCCAGTGACTCCCTGGTGGCTTTCTTCTGTCACCATGAGTGTGACCTTGGTCTTACAGGCAACCAGCCATGTAACCATGGCTGTGCCACTGCGACCCAGGGGCAGAGCTCAGGTCACCCCATGGATCTGAAGGCAATGATCTTCCTCCTCGGGAGCAGAGGATACTCTGTCGATACATCCTGACCTTCCTGGTGCGTCCTGGTCCCAGGGTTTTGACATCCTGAAGGTCTCCAAACCTGACAATCCCTATAAGCTCCATTCCCAGCGTGTTGCCCTCATTCCCTTCCCTCCTCACTGCACTGCCTGGGATGGTTCTAGAGATGCCCATGTTCCCTCTGATCACACCTTTCCTTCTCTCTCCTCTCGTGCCTCTATCGGAGGTGGCATGTTCCCAGCCTCCCATCAAATGCTGGCGCACGCTCTCCTCGGGGTCACACTCCCCTTTGCTGGGGGCTGGAAGCAGTCAGCCCTATCCAGAGAGATGCTCATCTCTGAAGCAGCAACCCAGGGCGGCACAAGCTCATTTGCATCCCAGTGGTGTCCCTCTCCCTGCATCGGGGACCTCGGCGAGACGACTTCCTCTGGCTGACAGAGAAAGAGAAGTGTCATGTCATGGGGAGCTGGGAGGAGGCTGTGTGTGCTGTCAGGAGCTGGCACACGGCTTTCCATGGGTGGCCTTCGGTTGTTTTGCCTCCTTACATTTAAAGTCAATCACGCAGCCGTGTGCAAGGCTCCCTGCCCTGGAACGAGGAGGAAGGGAGGCACTGAAATGTGTCTGACAAGGTGGGTGATGGCTGCCCTCCCATAGCCCCGTGGTGGCCTTGGAGGAGCTGGGGGAGGGAATGAAGAGCTGCAGAGGGGATCTGCTCCGTGAGCCCCACGGGGAGGGCTGCAGGGCGGTTGCCTCCTCCCAGCTCTCACGCCATCCCCTCCTTCAGCCAGAGACAACCTCTGTCACTGCCTGTCCCTTCTCCTGGACTGGCAGAGATGGATTGTCCCCAGCTGAGGAGTCTCTCCCTCCTCCATGAAAGCTGTATTCCAGCATTTTGCTTGTTGGTGCAATGACAAAACAAGAACCCACTTTTGAGTTTCAGAAAACCTCTTGTTTTCCCTGTGGAAGAGGTGGAAGCCCAGCACTTGTAGCACTCTGACGGGGTAGGGATGTGCTCCTTCCCACCTCACGCACCCACAGCGTAAAAATGAAGGTGTTCAGGTGGAGAAAAATGCTGTTTTAGGACTGGTGGGAGATCTTCACAGGAGCCTTGCCCAGCAGTCCCTCCATAAGCTCCTCATTTCCTGAGGCTGTGAGGGGGTGAATCTGGCCCCCTCCTGTCTGGAGAATAAATAGCCACCAGTGCTGAGGCTCAACGCATCCAGCAGACCTGGAGGCAGGTCTGGTGGGTTCTTCTGGATGCAGAGTGACAAGAGGTGCTCCTTAAAGCACCACCACAGTCTGCTGTCTCAGGAGGGAAAATAAGGCCGGACCAAAATCCATTCACTGCCTACAACATCACCATCTCCCCCTTATTTTCTGGGCTCAGTCCATTTAGGCCACTGTTTGCACGACACATGGCTCCCAAAGTCGATGGCTTCCCCCCACAGTGCCTGGGGCTGCGCTTGTGAACATCCCAGAAAGGCTTGGCCATGCTGTCCTGTAGGATTGCCTGAGCTCACTGCTGGGCTTACCCTCACATGGACCCTTCCCTGTCTCATTCCCAGGCTTCTAATGAAGAGGAGATCATTCTGGAGCGAGGAGGACATCCCGGTCTCCCAGGCAGCCCAGCCGAGCTGCCAGGCAAAGAGCTACCGCGGCTCCTGCAGAGCTTCCCCAGCACCTCCTGCCATTTGACGTCTGACTTCCCTCCCGTCATCCTTTCCGAAACTTGCCTGGGAGAATATCTTGAGAAACCCTGTCAAAATCCTCACACGTATCTGGATACACGACAAACCCCTGCTTCCCCCTCTGCCGGGCTGCTGCTCCGCGCTCCGAGGAAATGAGATTGTGACACACTTTGCTCCTGACAAACCCAGGCTGGTTGTTACTCATTTCCTCGTTATCTACTACTCGCTTGCAATAGCTTGTTTGATTAATTGTTCCAGTGCTTTCCAGGGAATTGGAGTCAAGCTGACAGGTAGGGATGTCCCAGCTGTCCTTCCCTGAGTTTGCTGTTTTCCGACCCCAGGAGCACCTCATCATGCCTGGTTGACACCCCAGAATAACCATGACCCAGCTCTGAGCTCCCCCCCACACCCCTCTTTGGTGCTGCCCCTCTGTTAGCCTGAGAGCTTTCCCTTTTTCCACCCATCCTGTGTGGACAACGAATGATGGAGACAGTAGGAACACCTTCACCTTCCTCTGGGGTGGTGAAGAGGGACCTCTCAGAGAGACTGATTTTGGAGAGGGACCTCCTCTGGTGCTGATGTTCCCAGGCTCCCTTTGGTATCAGATCAGAGCTGTGATGTGTTGTGGGGACATACGCATGGCTCCTATCCCGCTGTGCCTTCTCCCATCTCCTGGGACCTTGGCACATCCTGGGAAGGGGAAGAGCAGGTTTTTGCTGTGCCACAACGTCATAGCAAACCCCCATACTCCCTTTGGAAAGTCAAAAAGCTCTTGGTCAAGTGTGTGGTACCACTGAAACCACACCATGGAGTACAGAGTGTCTCTCCAGGTGTCTTCTGGAGCACACACAAGGGGCTGCAGGAGACCCGGGTAGGAGAGGTGAAGGCTGGACCTGTCTCATGTCCACCAGCAAAGGTGTCTCTTGTCACTGATGATGAAGAAGCCTGTGCAGAGCAGAGAGCAAATGGAGCAACAGGGGTTAAGCTGATGGATGAGCTGATGATGTGTTGCACAATGAGCTGGTGGGGTGGCATCATGGCCATCACTGCCCTCAGCCAGGGCAAGGAGACCTGCTGGGAACTCAGGGTGGAGTGGAGTCTGCAAAGAGGTGGCTGAGGTGGCTGCACCAGGCAGGGGTGGGGAGGGCTTTGGGAAGCTGAGCAGAGGCTGGACCCTGGCTGGGGCTCAGAACCCTACTCTGCTCTGCCCATACTGGGGAGGCTGGGCAGGAAGAGGGCATGGAGTGGCAATGCCTGGCCAGACCTCTCAACAGTCCTAACACAGGAGAGTGAGCTGGAACCACATCTGGGACATTTTACAGCTTGCTCTGAGGTCCCTTATGGGATCTTCTGCTCTGAGGGCTCCTTGGTGCAACTATGGGGCCCAGAGGCTAGTATAAACTCCACGTGTGAGAATCCTGCACTTCTGATCAGATCTTCATTCACTCTCCTCAATGGATTCCTTTCTCCCACTTGGGCATTTGGGCATGTGATTTGGCTATGAAGATGGTCAAGGGAATGGAGCACCTCTCTGCTGAGGAAAGGCTGAGGGACCTGGGGCTGTTCAGCTGGAGAAGAGCAGACTGAGAGGGGAGCTCAGGAAAAACTTCTTTAGGATGAGAGTGGTGGTTGAGTCCCCATCACTGAATGTGTTTAAGAGTCATTCAGGTGTGGTGTTGGGGAGAACTTGTAGAGTAGGGCTGATGGTTGGACTTGATGATCCCAAGGGTCTTTTCCAACCTAGATGATTCTTTGAATCAATGATTCTAAAGGGTGGGTGCCAAGAAGATGGGGCCAGACTCTTCTCAGTGGTGTCTGGGGACAGGACAAGGGGCAACGGGCACAAACTTCAACACAGGAAATTCCATCTCAACCTGAGGAAAAATTTCTTTCCTGTGATCTCCAGAGGCCCCTTCCAGCCCCTGCCATTCTGGGATTCTGGGATTCTCTGATTTGCACATGCTGTTTGCCCAGTCCTGGATCATTACCAGTAGACAGCCTGTCCCCAGCAGCGCTGCTCTCCCTCTGTGTCCATGCTGGGGAGATGCTCCCTGCTGGGATGCCCTGGTGGCTTTGGTGCAGGACTGGAGTGGGGTGACACCCCCTTCTTCCATCTCGACAGACTGAAAATGTGGTGAGAGCAGCTTGCTTTGACTCTGCAAAGCACCAGCGGCTCTTCCCAGCTTTGCAATGAACTCACTGCTTACCCTTTGGTCTCCCTGTGCCTCAGTTTCCCCATCTGCATGATGTGGGCCATGAACTGTCCTGAGGTAAAGGGAAATGGGGTGGTGGCTTTAGTTGTGCTGTCCATGTACCAGGTGGAGCTGCAATATGCACATTCACGTGATTGAGGGAGCAAACGCCGAGGAAAGGCGGGTGAGAGAGGGAGGTCTCAGCCAGCTGCACAGGGATGCCCATGGTGGAGGAGCCATCACCCCACAGCGGGGGCAAACCCATCAGTGGGGCTGAAGGAAGCCCTGAGACACGCCCCACGTGCGACTGGGGCCAGGGGGGTGCCTTGCAGAGGAATATGCAGAGGAGGAACACGTTGTGCCCAGGCGGCTCAGCTTCTCAGAGGGGAGACAAAGGAGAGGCTTGATTGTGGTGTGCAAGTGCCTTCACGGGGATAAAATCCCAGGTACGAGAGGGCTCTTCAGTGCAGCTGTGAAACGCAGGCCAGGACCACGAGGCAGAAGCCATGGGGGCTGTATTCAGGAAGGAGACACGTTGTTAACAAAGGGGTTTGAGCACGCAGGGGTGACAGACCCAGAGTGGACACCCCCCTGGCAGAGGAGGACCCCCTGTGGGTCAGGAGAGTGTGAGGGGCTGGAAGGTGAGGGGCTGGAAGGTGATGGCTGGATCTCCATAATGGGGGGAGAGACCAGTGATGGCAAGGCAGTATAACCACAATGCATGGGTGGGGAAACTGAGGCACGGAGGGGCAGTTGTCTAAACCACATGCGTTTCCAGAGGGCTGGGTACACACACGTACATATCAAGTGTCTATGTATTTAGGTGCGTCCCTTAGCACCGCGCCGCTGACACCCCAGTGCCACATGAGACACCCCAGGGCAGCCCACCTGGCCACCATCTGTCATGCCAGAAGGGCGCAGGTTTCCCATACATCCTGTGTCGCATCTGCCAGCCCTGTGGTGACGCCGCAGCTCCCACAGAGCTTCTTGAATTGCACCAGACACCTCTGCGGAGTCGCTGACTTGCACCCCTCACCTGAACCCCCTGCCATCGGCAGCGTCATTACCCTGCGCAGACGCTGCCGGCACCGTGCAGAGGAGCTGCCCCGTTTCATGTACCTCTCCCCAGGCACTTCATTATAGCAGCCCCACACCGGGGCTGCTCTGACCTGGAGCCTCCCAGCAGGCTCCCTCTTGCCTCTGGAGACATGGAGCGACACGGTGTGTGTGCCATGAGCGTGGCCACTGAGCGTTAAAGCACAGATGGTCAGAGGGTACCTCTGACACCGAGATTAGTTCAACCGTGTAACGAGGTGTGTTAGTGCTCAGGTAGCCCTGACCCCTGTGAGCTACTTGGGGGTCTGAGCCCTACAGAGTCGCTGTGGGTCAGGTAGTGCTGTGCAAATGGGGTTGGTGGGGTGAAGGGCCAGACCCCTTAATGCCAGGCACCTCTCTATCAGTGGGGATGAAAAGGTATCCCCAACCCTGATGTCAAATGTCCCGCCAGCATCCTGGGCAGCTGGGTGGGAGGCTGGTTTCCTGATCATCATGACCAGGCTTGGGGAGGTCCCCAGGACATGTCAGGCTCTGTCAGGGCAACCAGGCACTCCAAAACCTGTCCCTAAGGTCCGTGCGATTTGGCTGGAGCAGGACAGGGAGGTGAAGGCAGAGCCCACACGTGCTGCCTGCCCTCCTAGAACTCAGCCTTCAACCCAGCCACGGCTCCATCTCCTCTGAAGGACACGAGCTGCCACACTAAAGGTACAAGTGAGGTCCTGGCTTCTGGGGAGGGCACACAGTGGGGTTGGGGGGTGGAAGCCAAGCTGGCTGTGCTTCAGAGCTGCTCGTTTTGGAGGAAAGAGCTACGTGCCAGTTCCACCTCAACCCATCACACCAGAGACTCCAGGCTGATACGTCTGGGCTCAGGCGAACAGTGGGACTGTGCTGGCAGTTTGTAGCAACCAAAAACACTGGGAAGACTTTAACTTTCTCTATTCAGGGAAAATTTGTGTGCTTAGCAGCCAGGATGGAGCCAGGGGAGCAGCAGGAGCTGAACAAAGGGCCACACGGTGGAAAATGTGGACTCGCAGATAGCGATTCGCACCTGGTAGCTGCTGCGAGAGGCTGTGACAGCGCCAGCAGTGCCATTTAATTGAACTTTGAGCAGGCAGGTGTGCCGCTTATCCCCTGTCTGGGGCCACCAAAAAGCACGTCTCTGCCCTGGCAGGCTTCCCGTGGAGCCGTCTGTGTCTCAGCTGGCGGTGGGGGGAGCTGGGGGATGCCCTCGGCGCTGGCACACCAGCCCAGGGGAAGGGCTGCTCTGCTGGGTGGCCACGTCTGCCAGAGGAGTGAGCTCCGTGGCAAGCCTGGTGGAGGGAGCAGATCCTGCCCCTCGGCCGCCTTGCATTGGAAAAATGGGGATGAAGCTGTAAAACCCCAGGTGATCCCTCGCGGGGGGCTGGGGAGGAATGGCAGGGCCCGCAAGCGTGCAGGAGACTTTCCAAAAGCGTGTCAGGGCTCTGCACGTCTACACCAGCTACATCTCTGGCCACAGAGCTGGGAAGCCACCTGCCAGCCTGCCTGGGAGGCTTGGGGACGCCGTTTCCTGGCAGGTCTCCATCTGCACAACCTATGGTGTTGACAAACCCCACTGAGCATTGGGAGGGAGCCAGTGCCTGGCTGCCAACCATCTCTCTCCTCCTTGGCTCCAACAGCACAAAGGGCTGCAAATTGCCATTTTTCATGCTTGGGGGGTGTGTGTGTGTCCCACGGGGGCACCCCATCACCTTGTCACTGCTGTATGGGCACAGGTTGCTGCTCTGTAGAGCATCTTGTGCCAAGCACGTGCCTGTCACATGGTGATGCCGGAGAGGTGCCTGGGTTTGGCTGCCACCCTTTATAAGCCTCCTCTGGGAATCCTTGGCTCCTACCCCAGGAAAAAAGCCTCTGTGACCGGGCTGGAAGACACCACTTCCAGGCTTAACTTAACAGCCCTGCCAGAGACCTCTAAATCTGCGGCATGAAGACTTCATCCTAGGGGAGGAGGTTTGGCAACAAGCAGGGAGTTACAGCTGGGAATGGTAACTTTTCTTAAAAAAAAAGAAAAAAAAAAAAAAGGTGTTTATTAGACAGGGGAAAGGAGAGATGTTTGCAGTCAGAATAGCCTCATAGCAAAGCCCTGGCATGATCCTTTGTATCCAGTCTCCTCCAGGCAGGTCTGCCCCTGCCTTCTCCTCTCCCAGGTGGTTGCTTTAAACCATGGGGGATCATGGGGAGAGATGCCTGGGTGATTGCTGCAGGCTCCTTCCAGTGCACGACGCTGCCACCCCCTCCAAAAAGACACAGGGTCTCTTCCGCTGCTATGACCCCGGCTGGTGTCTCCTGCAGCCACCCAAAGTGAAGCCATGGTCGCTTTGAGAGCCTGTGGAGTAGCACAGGATGGCAGCTTTGCTCTGCCCAAAGATGGGGGTCCAGCTCACACGGTGACAGCCGCAGTACAGGGGAGTGACAGCCACAGCGGAGAGAGGACACAGCAGAGCGTCCTCCCTGGGATGGTGGGTTGATGTGAGGAGTGGGATATCAAGAGCAGTGTCAGAGGAATGGAGGGAGCAGGGCCTGGGGAGGATCTGGCTTGAAGAGCTCTCCTAAGGACAACCATCTCTTGTGTGGCTCTTCCCCAGGGGCGCTGTGGCGGCTCTGACCCTCCGGCTGGAGAAGGGCTGATGAGCTGCGGATCGCAGCAGTTAGAGAGGCAGCCTGGCTCCTTCAGGGACCAGGGAAGGGGGAACCGCACACCCAGGACCCCAGCTGCCCCCCTTACCAAACCTGTCGTCGGCAGGGCTGGGGGGGTGAAGGGAAGCACTGCGCCCTCCCGGGGCGGCAGCCCCCTCCCCAGGAAAATCTCACTTAACAGCCCAGAAAGCACGGGGGAGACTGGGATTCACAAGAAGGCTCACTGGCCTTCCTCCAGCCTCATCAGCATGACAATTGCTCTCTCGCCTGCTCTGTTTTAGATCCTACCCTTAACATTTAACCACTCCCCATTAATTTCCGAATTGCCACACACATCGCGGAATCATTTCTTCCCCTCACGGCTCTCAATGCCGGGGCTATTCCCAGGGAGGCCGGTGGCAGGGGGCTGGCGGGGGGCAGACCTGGCTGGGGACCCCCATTGCCAGGAGGGAGTATGGGAACAGGAGGAGAAGGGGACCGGGGACCCGCCACTTGGCTTTGTCCTGTGGCAGACACATGGAGCACATTAGCAGCCTTTCAGTGGAAGTTTGATCGATGGGGAAGGCTTTCTAACTGACTATCAAAGCACGCATGGTATGTGAGAAGCAGACACCAATTAGTGATGTCTTTTTAAAGGCTGCCTTGTTAAGAGGGGAATAAGGGGAAAGAATGAAATTGGCCAGAAAACATGGAGCTATTTAACCTTAATTAGAAGAAAGGTGTGGGCTTTGTGAAAAGGCCATTTCTGAAAGGGGTTTTTCTCCCTGGGTATAAAGAGATCCTGCCTACTTGTTAGAGACTTGTTAGACTTTATAAGACTGGGCAGGAGGCTAACTTGTAGAAATGCCTTTTATGCCACTTGAATGTGTGGCTTGCTTATTATAGTCTGCCATCCTGCCAGGGTGGCTGGTGGAGAGGAGAGGAGAGAGCAGCACTGCCAACTGGCTATAAATTTCATGAACATCATAAATGTAAGTGCTTTCTGGAGAGCTGTACAGATTGCACATAAAAGTCCCCCTTCTGTCCCTGTAAACTAAAAAGAGGGCTTTTTTGGCAAATTAAAAATTGTAGAGTGTCTTCCATGCTGAGCTAGGAAGCAGGCGGGCTACAAATCCACAGCTACAAAGTCACAGCCGCGCAGGGAGGTCTCCCGCACACGCTGCCATTGCCAGCACCACCGTGACTACGGGGAGGGCAGGACCAGCAGCCGGGGAGGGGGGGGCTGCAGCCGGCTCTGAGGACCTGGGGGGCAGTGAGATCCATCCCCCCTGCCAGGGGTCCCCAAGGGAGGTGGCCAGTGCCCCCCTGGTGCTTGTGCTGCTGCCAGCAGACGGGGCACGGCGCAGCCCGTGGGCTGGATTCCATGTGGCTGTAGAGACAAGAGGGGGATTTTTCCCCGAGCTGTGGGACCGAGCGTTGCTCCTGGCTCTTCTCCAGCCCTCCCTGTGACCTTGGGGAGCCTCAGCACCTATGGGACTCGGTGTCCTGGCCCCAGGAAATGCCCAGACACAAGCTCAGGGGCTGCGTGGAACCACACCAGGGAGGGCCCTTTGAGACGGGAACACGTGCTCTCCCTCCGCTGCGGACCCTGACACCAGGCGCAGTAAATAGGCACAGAAAGAGGCATTTTCTCCATCAGCCGAACAAGACAGTGCTTTATCCCTGCCGCTGCTGGGCTCTGCAGCCCTGCCAGGAACATTCCCAGCCTGCTCCTGCCGCCGTTAAAGACACAGAGCTGGTCCCTCGTGGGGCTGCTGCGGGCGTCGAGCATCCCTGTTCGGATGGCGCCTGCTGTCTGCGGAGCCGAGTGAGCTCAAGTTCTCACTGCACGTACCAGGTTGTTTTTTGTTTGGTTGGTTGGGTTTTTTTTCTTTTTTTTTCCCCTTGCTGCTTAATAAGGACCGTAAATATAATCTAATGACTCCATAGAACAGGCATTTGAAGCAGTCAGGACACACACATGGAGTGCGACGCTCCCACCGGCCACCTGAGTCCTGAGGGCAACGCGTTCCTGCACAGAGAGCAGGAGGAAATGCTTCCAGCCCAGGCCAGTGGCCATCTCCAGGCTAGTGGCTCCCCATGCCAAGGAGGGCAGGTGGAGAGGGTATTACACCTCCTGTTTGTTGATGTCAGCCATCCCTGCAGAGCTGCAATGACCCAGAGCTTGCTCAGGGTAAGCCTTGCTTTTGTGCGGCACAGCCGAGCGGGGCTGGCCCGGTGTGACCCATGTGGAGCCCTGCCATCACCCAGCTCCAGTGAAACAAGCTGCACTCAGCTGAGGCTCCTTTTTAGGCTGCTGCCCATGCACCATCAGCATCTGTGGGGATGCCAAGCTGGGGCTGGGCTCTGCTGGGGTGAAGCGGATGGGGAATGGAGCCACTGGACCCGTGCCAATGAGCTCCACCAGCTGGGTCGCACACCCAGGCTGCAGTCGGGGGATGCCATGTGCTTCCCACCAGCATCAGCACCAGGATCACCCTCTCTAGGTGACCTCTGTAGGATGTTGTGCCCGCCCTGGCTCCCAGCTGACCCCAAGTTCCCTATTCCCCGGGGAGGGGGGAGGACAGGAGTGTGTGTGTGTGTTAAGGGAGTTGCTTATCTCTAGTCCCAGGTTTCCTGGGGTTTTAGAGCATAAGTTCACAAAATAGGCAGTGATAACCCAGCGAGCAGCCCTGGGCAATGCAGTCCTTCAGGTGGGAGGGATGTGGGGCTGTTAAACTGAATCACCCAAGGAATCACCTCATAAAAACAGATCCATCTTCAGCCAGTAGTTCATGATCTTCTTTTGCCAGAGCTGGGCCCTTAGAGGTTGATACAGGGACATTTCTGTCCCCCTAGGCAGTGTCAGAGCCTTTACTCCATGTGGGCTGTCCCCTGTCCCTGTGCAACAGCAGGTCCTGCCCAGAGGTTGACAGACATGGCTGCACTTTTGCTCTGTGGGAGACCACAGCGTGCACAGCTCCCGGATGCTCCATGGATTGGTTCCAGATGTGATGCTGTTGCTGTTGCTCCTTCCCTTGGCCAGGAACCTTGTCCTGCCATCACACCTCCTCAGGGGTCTCTCTGAACCAAGTGGGAATGACCAGGGTGACGAGCCCTGGTGGTTCCTTTCCCATCCCACGGAGTACATGTGCCCGAGACCCCAGGATTGGCCGGGAATTGTGGCTTCAGCTAAATAAAACCAAGGCTCAGCGGGGCTGCCTGCTCCACTGCGACAAGACGACAGTGTGTGAAGGAAGCACCTCCATGCTCAAATCCAAGGGAAACAAGTGTTTCTTGGGGCTGAGTGCTGATTCCCCCGCAGCAGCCTGGTTTCCCAGTAGTGGCACATCACGTTGGCATCCTTCGGCCATATTTGGGGCAGCCCCTCTCTGTCCCTGGCTCAGGTGCTTTCCTGTGCTGGAACTGGCATTTTCCTGGCATGCTGTGGTCCCAGCTGAGCAGAAGAGACTGGTTCTGCTGGGAATGCCAGCTTGTGGGGCCAGGTGAGCCCATGCCCAGGCACCCTGTCATTGACACAGCTAGAGCACAGCTTCCTCGTGAGACAGCCAGCGCTCAGGAGACACGGCATGGGCATGGAGACACAGCACATTCCCAGTTGATGGGCTGGGCTCAACATCCCACTTGGGAGGCTAATGGGATTCCCTGGACATCCTGGGGACTCGTGCTATGCTTCCTCTGGACTCACTCTGCAGCAGCACCTCGAGGTGTGTCTAATTTACCACGTAGACACAGCTGAGGGGGTGAGCTCTGCATCCAACCCTGAGGCAATAAGGCTGGGCTTGTCGAACTGGGAACATGCCTGGATGAGTGATGCCGGCAGTGAGCACCGGGAACCCATGGCATTCCTGCACGCTGTGAGGTGCCACACCACACACCCCCCCAGCCATGGCACCTCCTCCCCAGCCCCGCTTTTTGGCAGCTCAGTCCTGTCAGGGACCATTCCCACCTCCCTGCCTACGCTTCCAGATGCCACAGACCCTGTCCCACCCCAGTGTTCCCCTGTTTCACCCGGGGCCATGAGTGTCCCAGGGGATGAGTGGGTGGCAGCAGCAGAGGAGGGCAGACATGCCGGTGCCAGCCGCTCCCAGCCACAGGGATGGGAGAGGGTGGGGTCTGTGCAGCCCATCCGGAAGGCAAATCCTCCCCCAGTGAGACTGCAGAGACCTGCCAAAGTTTAGGGGAATGAAACAAGCACTGGTGGAAGGATTCCAGTAGCCCAGCGTTACGGGTGGGCAGCTGACCGTGACCACAGCTCAGGAGGGGGCTGTCACCAGCCGGGCTCGTCTCAACCTGTTTCCAGCTCAGGAACATGCTTTAGAGCATCCCCAGGGAGCAGGGTTATCCATGCAGGGCTGAGGGTGATCTCAAACCGCAGCTGAAGCTCTGGGCAGTTTTTCTGGGCTGCACCTCGAAGGCTTTGTGCACCCCCAGACAGAGAGCTCTCTGTGACCCCCTGCAAACCCTTGCCATGTGGAGATAGGCTTGGATAAACCATGACCTGTCCTCAGATGACTGAAGCTAAACCAAAATAACCCCAGCCCAAGCCAAGTGGAACTGCCAGGACAGCCTTTTGCATCAGTTCCCTAAATTAGAATAATACTGAAGTGAAGCTGGCGTGGGGACAAACCTGGCGCTGTGAGGGAGGCAGGAATGACACCAGCAAATTCCCAGGCCCTTTTCACAGCGGTGGGTCGATCTCTCCCTGGGGTAAGAGGCTCCAGGTCTCCAAAGCCAAAGGACAGAGGTCAGAGCTGTGGCATGGCTGATGTCCCCACCACCCGGCTGAGCATCCCCCAGCCCCTCTCTCAGGGGGGCAGCCTGAGGGGCTTACAGGCAGGCAGAGCATGAGCCCTGGCAGAAGCAGCTCTTGGAGCACACCAGTGGCTCTCCTGCAGGATGCCAGGTCTTTCATTCCCCACTTCCAGAGTGCTGGAGCCTGATGTGCATGGGTTGTGACTGCAGTGAGTTCTCCAGGCGCTTTAGGTGTCACCAAGGAGAAGATCCTCCTACAAACACCCCGCTGACCCCCTGTGACATGCGGGGGTGTGCTGCAGAGGAGGGGTGATCCTGCTGCTGGGGGTGAGCTGGAGGTGAAGGGTTGCCTCACATCACTGCCCCGCGGGACACCAAGTAGGAGTCCTGGACTGGGGACAATCTGTGTTCCCAGCAGTGCTTTAAGCCAGAGAAGGGTCATGGGGATAGCTCTTCACATGGTCTGCAGGAGTGGAGAAGTGCTGCCTGGTGTCAGCATCTCTGGGATTTGGAGCCAAGTAGGGATGTCTCCCCAGTTCAGAGGGACAAAGCTCACCAGCACCTTGTGAAGGGGATGCTCCAGAGAGGGAGCACACACTCCATCCTGCCATTAGAAGTGTTTTTATTGGAAAAGGCCTTCAAGATCATCAAGCCCAACCATTAACCCAGAAAACTGCCAAGTTACCACTAACCCATGTCCCTCAGCTCCACATCTACCTGTTTTTTAAATACCTCCAGAGATGGTGGCTCAACCAGCCGCTTCTCAGCAGCTCAGCTTTGCTTCAGGCCTCCAAACCACAGCCTCAGTGCTCAACAGAGGATTCTGGGGAGAAATGCAGTTTGGGCTGTGATTTAAGGAGGTCCAAGAGTCTGTGTGGTGTCTGCTCCCAGGGCAAGGGAGAGGCAGGTGAGTGTTTTGGGACAGTGCTGTTTTCAGCTGCCAGATGAAAGACATTCTGGTTTTCCCTTTTCTTCCACGTGCTGGGGGTCCTGCTTGGAGCTCCACTGGCCCCATGGCACCTGTGATGGGGTGGAAGAACACACAGCGGCTCTTGCATGGAGAAGCTGGGGGGAACCATGGAAACCCACAGAAAGGGTAAAAGCAATGGTGTGAGACAGCCCTGCAAGTGCTGTCTCAAGCCCTGCTCAAGTGCAAGTTTGGCTGGGACCAACCTGAATGGGACAGTCTCCCATGCTAAGGATGTGACCTTAGGTGTGGCACAAACCTTGCAGATCCCAAAGGTTTCTGCTTCTGCATCCTTGGTGTATCGTGCTGCTTCAGTCCCCCTGCTGAGCCAGCTTTGTCCTTGGAGGGTGGGACCAGCATGGCCATACCACCAGCAAAGCTTGGGCTTTGTTGAGGCACTGCTCAAGGCTGGCTGCAGCCTGGGAAGTTTCACAGTGCTCCCTGGTGCTGTTAGCTTTGATGTGCTCCACCCCAGAAGTGAAGCCTTTCCAAGACGAAGCAAAAGGCATGCACCCTGTGAAGCGGGAGGGATCATCCCTCATCGCAGGCACGGCCGAAACACTGGCTCCCAGTGGTGCTGGACCCTCCATGGGCTTGCTGGGCACTGGACCAAGCTGTGCCTGCTGGACCTGCAGCCTCGCAGGGCACCTTTCCAGGCTGTTTTCTGTCACATGCCTGACCATGGGGATGGGTGGCAAGGTGGGATCCATGCTGGCCATCGGTTTCCCATCCATACCTGTGAGAGAAGAGAATCAGATGCTGTGTACCTCAGAGCTTGCTCCAACGTGGCTATTTCTTTGTGCCTTAAACAGCAATTAAGAATAAAAGTGGAGCTGCCTTTGCCTGCGAAAGGCTCTGTCTGACTCCTGTCTCCTTGCTGCAGTGCTGCTCTGATTTCCATCTCATGCATATCTTATTTAACATTCTGGATACTGTTTTGAGTGCCCCAATATTTTAAAATAAATTGCTGCATGTAAAAGACTTAATGTCACATTCTGTTATTCTGACTGTTAAAAGAAAAGTGAAATCTTCAATGGGGCTAGTGGAGCAGAAGCAATCACACAGAGGGAGGTCCTATTAATGTGTATTACGTTTCATTATTCCAGCACTGCATGTCAACTAGCTTCTCATCAGAACTCACGCAACAGATCACAGTATTAACTCCTTGCAACCAAACAGGGGGGACAGGCTTTTTAAACTCTTTCTGTGTTCTCTGCTTCCCTGGCGTCGTCTCTCTGATGCTGTTCCCATGTCCTCGGCACACACGCACCCGGCTCCCGCGCACGCTCCTCGCTGCTGCAGCCCAGCCTGGCCCCGCTGCCTCCATCCCTGCTGGGGAGGAGTGTGGGGGGGTGGGAGCGGGCTGCAAGCTCCAGCCGGGAAGAAGGGACCAGCTGGGGAGACTGGAGAGGGAAGGGGATGATGGAGAGGGATGCGTGTGGGAAAAACAGCAGAGAGAGGGGATGGGAGAGGATGAGAAGAGGATTGAGACACGTAAGATTGAGACACTGCTGCCTTCTCCCATCTCTCCATCTCCATAAGATATCTCACTGGGGGAATCATCTCAGTGGCTGCCTACCTCTGAAGGTCTCTCCAGCTGCCTGGTAGCTTCTCTCTCCAATCCCTTGGCTCTTCTCCTTCCCATCCTCCTGTCAGAAACTGCCCTCAGCACCCCTGGCTTCAAGGGTGTGATACGTGCTGCAGAAGAGAAACCCTCACAGTGGGAAGGGGGTGTGGGGAAGAGGAGGGAGGCTGCAGTCTTGGGCTGGAAACACAGACCATAGGTGAAGGGAAGTGGAGGGAACCACTGGGTAGTAGAGGCATGGAAGGAGGCTACAAGGAAAGAGAAAATGCCTGCCCTAAAGTACAGGTGGCCACAGAAGGCATTTAAGCTCCATGTTTCTTTGTTCCCTGTGATGAAGACTCCAGCTCCCATGATGGTCCATAAAGGAATAGCCAGCTCAGAGGTCCCAGCCCCTGCACTTGCAGGAAAATGGGCTGAAGAGAGGGGTCGCTCTGTCTGGGGAGGGAGGTGCTCTCTGGAGAAGGTGAGCTGTTAAATACAACATTGCAAGTCCCTGCCACAAGCCACTGTGGATGGAGGGGGCTCAGAGCAGGCCTGTGGGTTGTGCTGGCACGGGTAAATGCCAGTTTTCTGGGCACAGAGCCCAAGGCAGGCATTGGAGAGGGCCCAGAGCAACATTTCCCAGCTCCCACCACGGGGTCTGCCCAGCTCCATTAGGAGAGTGAGGAGCACTGAGGTCCTGGCAGAGCTCTGGGTACCAGCCTGCCACTGCTGCTTCCCTACACTCCTGCCCACAAGCAAAATAAACGTGGCAGGTTTGCCTCTGATCCCCCCTTTTCCAGGACACCCCTCCTTTGCCTTCCACACCCTTCTCAGGTTTTTGGTGTGGGGTCGGGCTTCACGCCCTGCCCAGCACCCACAAGATGGGAAAAAGCGGTGGGTTTGTGGAGGGGTGCTGGGCAGGACCTTATCCAGCTGAGGGGGGGATGCAGGACACACATCTCTGCCTCCAACTCCTTGCTCGTGTTAAGCCTGGTCTGTGCTGGGAAACCTCAGCTGTGTCTGAGCCCAAGAGTCCCTGAACAGCCGGGGCAGGGGAGCTTTGCCAAGTACCCTTACTCTGCAACAGATTGCAAACCATGTGTATTTAAATCACACAGTGCAGAAACATCCTTACAACCCGTGTGGGGAGTGAAAAGCCACTGCAGGCTGGGACATGGTGCTGCCACGCTGCTGCCCCAGGGACCATGGGCACAGAGAGGATAGTGATGATGTGGGATTGGGGCCACGGCTGATGGGATGCATGTCCCAGTCCTGGAGATTCTGCTGCTGTGGGGAAGCATACAGGGGAATTAATAGGAAAGGCTGTAACAACCCTGGGGAAGAGGGATTTTTGGGCAGTGGGGAAGGAGGATGTATAGGATGGAACAGGGAAGGTGCATGAAGATGCTTCAGACCTGGGGGTATCCATCAGAATCCTTGGGAGATGGGGGGATTGGAGTCATGAGGGACAATGCTAAAACCCTGAGTCTCCAGTCAGACTCCTTTTTGCCTCTTCACCTTGGTGGGTTTGGTCCCCTAGGAGCAACAGGTACCAATATGGGTACCCACAACCGGCACAAAACACGCAGGCTCGCAGCCAGATGTCCATGTAGACGCTCACGAGATCGCCCTCCAGCCTCCCTGCAGCAAGGCTGTGTGCATCTGCTCTCCACAGCCTGGGGCTGGGTGGGAGCACGTTGGCCATGCTGCCTTCCCTCCCCGGGGATGACATATCTGCTTGGGATTGGCATCACAGGGCTGTCCCCCTCTCCAGCACCAGCTCCCAGTTTTACTCTTCCTCTTGTCACCCTTCCAGAGCCAAGTCAGAGGTGCCACCCAAGAGCAGCTGGTGTGACCCGTCCCTGGGGCTGGGCTGCCTTTGGCCGGGAGCGCTGGAGCAGTGACGCTGTGGCTGTGGCTTGGGGAAGGGGATGCTGAGAAGCCCAGGCACGGAAGATGTGTCGGGGTACTGGGGCTGCTCATGGAGCAGCAGATTCCTTCTGGGGAAAATGAAAGTCCTGAAAAAAGAAGATATATTTTGTAGCAATCAAAGCTTGCTTTGTTTCCTGCTGTAGTTTTTCACAGCCTCTGTTTCTGTATTTTCTCCTTTTTTCTCCTTTTTTTTTTTTTCCTTCTTGTGGTTTTGAGGGATTGAGGCTTTTCTACAGCAGCAATTAAAGTTTGGGTTAGGAATTTAATGGGTGGTGGGAAAAAAAAGCTTGTTTTTCAGTTTAGTCTATTTCAAATTAAATGCCTGATGCTCCCAGACCTTCACCCCAGCTCACACCAGGGACTGGGTTGGGTCTGCAGTGGGAGGGCGATGCATCTCTGCTGCTGCTGGTGAGGACTGGGGGTGCAGAACCACATTGGGATGACACCCCGGCAACCCAGCACCTCCACAGTGCCCCAAGCCCACCTGACACCTCCTGAGCTGCTGCCACCCCAGTGTGGGTCCCTCTGGAATGAGGTCTGTGGCGGGGAAGAGGGGACAGCAGGCATCACACGTGCTATCTCTCCCCACACTTGCCTCCCCTTCACTTCTTTTTCGAGTATTTCAAAGCATATATTAAAAAAACAACAACAACAAACCAAAAACCTCAAGAATTTTTTCCCCAAGAATGTTTATTCTTTCTCTCTTCCTCTCCTTTCCCAAGTGCTGCAGCTGATGGTGCTGCTGGCCTGGCACTGTCCCCCTGGTTGTCCCCTGCATCTCATCCAGCCCTTCACAGCCATGTCATAGAGAACCTGCAGCAGGATCAGGGTTTGGGTACTAAGGAGGAGCTGAAGCCAAGCCCAACAAGCACAGGCAGCTGGACCTTTCCATGGGTGAGGGATGGGCTGAGCTTGTTAAATCTAGTTTGTCCACTGCCAGCTGGGAAACACGCTGCAGCTGGCCAGTCTGACCTGGAGTGGTCTCATGCCATGCATGACGGGGTACCACAGCTTTGGTTAAACTTGGAGATAGTTTGGATGAGCTTTTGCTACTCAGATCTCTACTGACCCTGGCCAGGGCCCAGATGTGTGTGAGTGTCAGAACTCGTGCAGACTATTGTGTGAAGAGTCACCAAGTTGGAATGGCAGCAGTAGTAGGCCCAGACCAAGCACAGTACAGCGTGGCCTCTTCTTGGGATGGATGGATGGATGGATGGATGGATGGATGGATGGATGGATGGATGGATGGATGGATCAAGAGATGTCTGGAGCAGGATGGGCCATGTCTCTGCTCATGCTGAAGCTAGGAGGGATGGAGCATCTCATCCTCCCTGGCCGGGCTGCCTCCCTCTGAGCCTCCCTGTGATGTTCATGACCCAGGACGCCCTCCATCTCCATGGCCATCTCCAGCCCAGGCCCCAGAGACCCCTGGCTCCTGCTTTTGTTCCTCAGGGCCGGCTTCACTGTGGATGCCTCCTGTTGCTGAGCGGTGCAGGAGGCTGTGAGGTGACCCCTGACATTAACCTAATTGTTCCCTCTCTTTGATTAGATGCACCACAAAGCTGGTAAATGGATCAAATTAAATTTGAGTGGCGGCAGCACAGCTTTGGAACGCTGATTAGATTTGAAAATACCACATTTAAATATCTTAGCATTTGTGGGGATTAGGAGGGAGAGGGGGAGCGTGAGCGGGGAGAAACAGAGGAGGGGGCGGTGGGGGAGAAGCAATGCCAACCCCCCCCCACGCACACAGCTCTGAGATGGGATGCCTTGCCCAGACCTCCCACTTGCCCCTGGGCATTGGCCACCAGCTTTTCAGCTTGGCAAGTGGATGGTTACTTCAGAGCTCTCTGGATCGGGCAGGTTGCTTCTGGTTCATCCGAGGTTTACCATGGCTGGATGTGATGGTTTCGCTCCCCCACCTCCTGCTGTGTCCCCCCCCCCATCCCCACCCGCTTGCTCTTAAATGTCACCCGGCATCGCTGAGATTTATGCTGCACAATGAACTGCGAAAGGCAACACAAGTCCATAAATGGGAAAGAAAACTGGAGCCTGAAGAAGGAGACTGGTCCTGGGTCTGGGTGCTGCCCATGGAAGGGCTGGAACGTGGGCACTGAGCCCTCCCTCCTGTGCCACCATGGGCCCAGCCAAGACACAGTCCCCAGCACCTGTGAGTCACAGACCCTGATGTGCTGGGACCACCAAACCCCAGCTTCACCCCTCTCCAGCCAGCCTGGCTCTGCAGCATGGTGGAGGGAAGCTCGGGGTTGGATGACTTGTTCCAGTGAGTGTTGGAAGTGCTGGGAGCAAGCTGGTGGGGTGGGGTGGCAATAGGACTGGTCCCCCCAGAACCCTCCTCCCGGGGAACACAGGAAGAAGCATGGTGACCCTGTACAAGTTGCGTGCAGGTCTGTGTCTGGAGGGAGGGAGCGCTGGGTGCTGCTCAGGAGCAGGTGAGTGATGGAGGAATGGGTCTGTGGCAGATCACCCCATGGAAGATGCCAGGCACTGCAGGGGCTGCCACTGGCAGGGACTTTGGCTCCCTCTGGTTCTGAGGAATTGCACTATTGTTAGGGGCATATGGAGAAAGGGACGTGAGCTCAAGTCATGCCGGGCCCTGCCTGGGAGAGGGCGACATGGCTCTCCAGCCTGGCTCTGGAGGGATGGTTTAGCTGGCACTTGTCAGGCAAAGCACCTGGCCAAAAGGAGGTGATGGACAGCCCTTGGTGGGCAACCACCATACTGTGGTGTGATGGGAGGGAGGAAGGCAAAGCCCCAGCAGAGCTGGAAAACCAGTGGAGCTCCCACCTTGGAGTGGGAGCTGCTGGGTGTTCCATGCAGGGTCTGCCTGTGCTCAGCAGCACGTGAGCATCATATGATCCTGAGAGGGCCTGGGGGTGCAAACCCAGGTGTGTGTACATGGACACATATGCTCCCCGTGGCATGTGAGAGCATGTGTAAAGAGGTGCACATGTGTGTCCCTGTGCCAGCACCTGTCCCTGATGATGGGTGCAGCCCCCCCCAGCCACTCCGTGCTCACTGGAGGTGAGCCATGGGTCTGTGTGGGAGCACCGCCATGAGCTGGGACGCAGCAACGTCCCCAAAACACACCCACAGCCCTTGAGAGTGCACAGGAGGCAAGCCAGCACTCTGCTGAGCAGAAACATCTGGGGCACATCTGGCTCCCATCAGAGGGACTCCAAAATATCTTTAGAAGAGGGAGAGAAAGGAAAGAGAGAGTAAAACTCCTGCTGGGGCATTCCTGTACATCCCAGCACCTCGCAAGGAGTCCAGCCTCTACCCGGGGCCAAGTCCCCGCTCCCCTCCTTCCAGCACGCATCCAGCCAGAGGAGTTCCAGGAAAGGCAGAAGTGAGATTCAAAAGGAAAGTTGGGATGGTGAGGCAGGGGGAGGACAGGAGGAGCAGCGAGGGTTTGCAAAGGACTTTGTGCTCCCAGCCTCGCTGCAGCAGGCAGAGCTGGAGCTACTGGGAGCAACTGGGAGTGCTTACGGCAGGAGATGGGGCTGCAAGCCTGCTCTGCAAACCTGTCCTGGGCATGAAAGGCAGCACAAACCAGCAGAGTGTGGCCACTGAGATGGTCAACACTGACCAGCCACTGGATGCCAATCTGCCACCAGACCTCTCAGGTGGCCTCCAAGCATCCTCTTCCTTTTGGAGAGCACTTGGACGCCAGAGCTGGGGAGGACCCCTGGAGCGAGAAGAGCTTGATGGTAATAGCAACAAGATGTGGGTGATTCAGTTGTCAGCAGTAAATCCCAGCCTGGAGAGGACAGTTAAACGGGAAATGTCCCACTGGAAATTTTGACATTTCAACACTATTTCCATTCTGAGAAAATAATAAATGTTAAAAAGTGCAGTCCCAACACCTCGGTGAGGTGTGAATTCAGGGGTGGGACTGAAGGGCATGACTTCATCTACACACAATGCTTTTGTCTTCCTGAGCAGAAACACTGACATCAAAAAGGGCTGCTCAGAGTTCATCCCAGTCTGAGGTGGAAGCCACAAGCTGTTCCTCTCATCCCAGCATCCAGAGAGGAAGGGAGATGCTGGGCAGAGCAGTTGGGAACACACTTTTTGGTCCTTCACAGATCCTTGCCCTGAGCTGAAGGCTCAGGTTCCTTCACCCCAAGGTGCTGAGCCCCCAGGGACATTGTGTTTGCCAGCACCAAAGACTGGGCAAGATGTGGCTCATGTAAGGTTTGCAGCCTCTGTGCTGGCACATCAGAGACTATCCAGGCACTGAAAGGGTGAGCTCTGTGGTTTTGCTGCTGGGTGAGACACACAAGCAGCTATAGATGCTTCAGCTGCTCCTCATCCTCCCAATCTCCAACCCCCTGCACGCCTCCCCTCGCTGAGCCAGGACACCCTGCAGGGAAATGCATGGATGGATGTGGCTTCATACTGTCTGCAAACCCCCTCCAGCACTGCTGCCAGAGGGGCCCCTCCATTGCTGTTGGGCAACCAGGGAGCCCACACTAGCAAGGGGCTCCCCCATGTCTGGGAGGGGGTCAGGTAGCCACGTGGGGACAGTTTTGCAGGAGAGGGAGGGATTTGAGACACGTCTCTTGGTGTGCAATGATGTGCTGTGGTTGGAGCCCGGGGCTGTGTGGGCACGGACATCTCACTCCACGGTGATATGCTCACGCCTGTGTGGGTGCTGGGTGTGCGTGGCACACACGGTGCCTGCATGCCCTTGCACATCTCCTCACCGGGAACATGTGGCCTGTGGTGGGTGGGATGTGCCCTGCAGGTGGGATGGGTGCCATGGGGTGCACACAGGTTGGGAGGCTCAGTCACCCAGGCCAGGGTGTTAGAACCCCCCCCTGTGTCCAAACCAGCCACACAAACCCCTCAATGTAGGGAGGGAATTGCTTGATAAAAGCCTGACTCCAAAACAGGAGGGTCTGACACATCCCCTGGCCTCCTGTGTGTGTGTGTGTGTGTGTCCCCAGTGCTGTCCACAACCGGGGCCACCTGCAACTTGCAGGGAAGGGGCAAAGGCATTTCCAGGGTGAGCTGTTCCAGGCGCAGATGAAAAGCTTGGAGAGAGGGAGTTGTGGAGGCTGGGAGGGGAGCGGCGGGCAGACAGCAGAGTGGATTTCTGCTTGAGTGGTTATTATACCGTCGATTTGAAGAGACAGATGACGGCAGTGGCAGAGGAGGCAATAATTGAAAGCGCCATGAAACATTAATGAATGCCCAGGGACTGGATCAGGAGTTGTTAACGCTCACTTCGCTCTCTCTGTCTCGCTCTCTTTTTAAAGTCAAAATTGTTCCACTGCCCTCTAGGCGAAGGATTTTCTTTTTTTTTTTTCTCCTTTTCTTTTTTTTTCTTTTTTTTTTTTTTTCCCTCCCTGATTTAAAGGTGTATGCACCCACCAAAGCAGCCCTGGCTCGGTGGCTAATCACCTCGGCTCTCCAGTGGCCCTTCCACGAGGGGTGGCACCAGGCGGATGATTACAGAGAGTGAACTGCAGCTCTCCAATCCCTGATCAACAGGTTTGGTCTGCTGGGAGCTGATGGGAGAGGTGCAGGGGGCTGGGGGAGCTGAGAATGGGTGAGGGGCAGCAGGGACTGCTGGCAGTGACAGCACCACCCCTGCTGCACCCACATCCCTGGAGAGCTTGGCACCGATGGTGGAGGAGCCGTCCCTCTGATCTCAGGGCTCAGCCTAGTTGTGCATCAGGGAAGCAGGAAGGGTGTGTGCTGGGATGCTGCCCATGGCCCATCACTGCTCAGAAGAGCAGGGAGAGCAGCCTAGAGAGCATCTCTCCACCAGGATGACCTCCTCATGGGCGCCACAGATGCGCTCTGTGCTTTTCACCACTTAGCAGGGCCTTAGGGGTTGAGGAACAAAGAGCTTTTAGCAGAGCTGTCAGCAGCACTGGGGAGGTCTCTGACCTGCAGGTACCGGGCTGTCACTCAAACAGGGCTTAGCCAGAGGCTGGGGGATCCCCTGCCTTTGCACCGAGGGATCTGACATAATTTAGTGTTTGCTGCTCTGGCCCTGAAAGGAAATTAAAAGCCCTAGCCTGAAGGAAGGGTAGCGTGGAGGTGAGGCAGTGAGCACCTCTTCCCTCCTGCTTTTTCCCCTGGAGACAAGCTGAGGGATGACACAGCGAGGTCCTTCTGTCTCCTGCACAACCAGGGCACAAGGACAGCGCTGGCTGTAAGAGGGAAGTAGTTCTATTTTAGGGCACAAGGACACAAGAACCAGTCCCTGGGGACAGTGGGGCTTGGGGGCTGGCTTTCTGTCCCTGGCTTTAGGTCCCTGGGGAGTCCTTTTCCCAGCTCCTCCTGTCCTGGGCATGATCAGGGCTCCACAGCTCCCCGGAGAGGGCAACACCTGATGGAGCAGGGAGCCGTGATGCCCAGTTCCCAGCTGCAGGTCTGCAGCTGGACAGGACACAGTGGCAGGGACACAAGCAACCCAGGTGCCACTGTCAGGGACAGGAGCTTTCTACTTCCTTATGGCAGTGGAAAAGGGAAGCAGGCTGCACCATTCTCCATGAGATGTGGTAATCCACAGGGTTAATCCAGGTGGTGCACCAGAGGAACTGATGTACTGGGTGCCAGCCAGGTGTAGGAGAGCAGGGTGACTGCTGGTCTTGATGAGGGCAGCTGGCTCCATTTCACTGTATTGTAGCCCAGGGCAGCAAAGAGCTGTTGGAGCTGGTCCTGGCCACCTGAGCACACTGGGAAATCCTGAAATGGCTTGAGATCCTGTGACACGCAGCTTCTCTCCTCCAGCATCTCATACCTGCAGGTGCAGCACTGGCTGCTGTGGGGCCAGTGTTTGCCTGCACTGTTATGGGAGTAAGCACAATGATAATGACAGTAGCCTTTCCCGATGAGATGAGAGGACCAGGAGCTTAACTGCAGCCCAGGTGAGGTCTTCCAGGCTATGTGGTGATAGCAATTTGCAGGGACATCGTGCAGGAGCCCTGTTGCAAAGTGGCACTGTCATTTCTCCTCACTGTCACCACAGACTGTGCTGGTGCAGCCCTTATTCATATGGGGAAGCTGCTCACAACCCAGCTGGGCCCTTGTCCCCAGTGTCTCACACCCCTGTCCCACAGCTTTCCCACGTTATGCATTCCCACGCATCGGGCTGGAACAATTTTGGTTGGAAAGTACCACTTTCTCATCCCTCAGTCCTACCCGAGGCATCTCCAGCATGGGAACCCATGGTGGAGGGATAGCCCTGGGTCTTGGGCTGGGCTCCCTGTGACCACAGGAGCCAGGGAGTAGTGTGCTAACCCAGAGCAACCCCAGAGTCCTCTGACCACAGCTTACACTGCCTCTTCTCAGCCTCCACAAGCAATAAAACCTTAAATAGGAAATCCAAGAGACACAACCGAATGCTGCCCGAGAGGCCAGCGGGTTGCACACCCTCTTTGCAGGGACCAGGTGGCCAAGGTTCCCAAGGTGCTCGGGGGAACCATTCATTTCTGGGACTCTTCCCAGGCTGGGCTGAGGGAAGACCTGAGGTGGAAAGCTCTCTGTCCCATCACAGCTTCGAGAGCTGCAGGGGCAGGGTATCTCCAGAGGCGTTAGTAGATGGATTTGCTGCACCATGATGGAAAGCACCAAAACACATATCTGAGGGGCTTGGGGCAGATGGTGCCTCTCTCAAGGCAGGTGGAGAGATCCTAGTAGTGAATGTCACCTCTTCTCCAGGAGCTTTGTCCCCAGGAGGTGGTGGGAAGCTCTGCAGTTCTCCTGGCTGCACGAGTGCTCATGTCCTGGCTGGACTGCACTGCCTGGGGAGTGTGTGCCATGTGTCCTCCCACACTTTATGGCCATGGGGCATGTCTCCTGCCTGGCTGAGTGTGACCAGGAGCACTAGGGGAAAATGCACTCTGAAGGTCCTGCAACCTTCCTGGCTGTGAGGGCTCCCTGAGAGCAAGAGTGTAATCGTGTGGGCTCTTTTCTAAGGGATCATGTATTGTGTCTCCAGATCTTTCCCTGTAGAACCCATGGCACCTTGTTACCTCCTTGTTCTTCTCTCTGTCCTGCTGGTCCCTGACATCTCAGCTCTGGTGTAGTTTCCCCCCCAACTCCTCCACAGCCTGACTTTCAGCCTGGCTTTCCAGGCTGCAGCATCAACCTGCTCCTGCCTTATCCCACCCATCCCATTTGGCATTGGAGCACCTCTAATACCTCTGGTGGCGGTGTCACCCTGCCCTTCCCTAGTCACACAGAGGGAATGGGGAGGAGGAGGAAGGCCCCCCTTGCTGAAGCAGGCACCCATCCAGGAGTGCAGCAGCCCTGTTCACATCCCACACCCCCTTCCCCACCAGCCATGGCTGTCACTTCCCTGGGAGAGAATTGCCAGGGAGGTGCCGAGTGTATTTTTAGCTTTGCTGTTCGTGTCTGATAAGTGTTTTGACCTTTTTGAGCAGAGCTAATCGTGCCGTCTGCTCTTCACTCCATCTCAGCTCGTGCTCTGCCTGCCAGGGAGCCGAGGGAGGAGCTGCTGGTGGGAGAGGGGTCCTTGCCTGGCAGTCCTGGCTCTGCACTGGGGTTGTGCCCTCATCCCAGTACCCATCACTTCTCTTGCAGCCTCATATACATGCTCAGAGAGCAGATGCGGTTTGAAATCCTAAAGGGATGGGATCAGACCGCCTCAGCTGCAGGGCAGGATGAAGGGTGATGGGCGGGTAGGATGGGCAGGAGGCTGAGTTGTCCCTGGACTGGAGCTACCTGATCACGTTACCTGACAACCCTGTGATGGCTTTTTGGCCTTGCTGAAAAATAGGACAACTTTTAAGGGAGAAAGTGTGCTTCCACCACTGCATTTGTGTGGTATCCCAGGGCTGAGCCCCATGGACAGCCCACCCTGGGAGAAGTGTGGCGGCTGCTGGGAAGGAGCTGACATGTCCTGGTGTGGACACCACAGCTCTCACCCTGGCAGTGACCAGAGCTGAGATGTGGCTGCAAAGCCTGGAAACCACTGTCAAAACTGGCTGTGTCAGAAAATGGGAATTTGGGCCAAACTCCCTGCCTGTGAGAGGTGTCGCTTTGCCAAAGGCACAGCTGAACAGAGGAGAGGTTGCAAAAAAGAACTGAATGGTTTCACCTCAGTTTCACCTGACTGGGCAGGGAGTGCTGGGAGGGGCGAGGAGGTGAGGAGCTCAGATGCCCTGGCACTGCAAGGAGATGACCAGATTTAGACATGGGACCATGGGGACATGGGGAGAAAAGTCAGATCTTGGGAAGAAAGTCAGGCCTTGGGCATGTGCAAACGGCTGAATGGGGAACAGGGAAAGGTCTTCTTAGTCCTCCTGGTCCTCAGGCACCCCTGAAGTCAGTGCCCTTGTGCAATTTTGTTAGAATACAATCTTGGCACATCTTCCTGTGCTGTAAACATTGAGGAATGCCCACCAAACCCACACTGCCCACTTTTCCAGAAAAAAAGACCGGACATGCTGACCAACAGCATCCTGCCTTCTTGGTGGTGGGTCACAGGGACAACATGGGCTGCCTGCTCTGGTGCCCGTGGGCAGTTGGCTTTGCCAGGGGAGGCCAGTCCTGGGTCACCAGGGTGCTCACGCTGGGCAGACACTTTGTGGTGCATGAGAGAGCACTGGAGGCTGACTGGCCTGGAATGTGGGATGCCTACCAGCAGTGGGAAAGAGCTGGTGAGATTTAGGGACCCACAGCAATGCCCTGGATAACGGGTGATCCCTGCCTGGACTCTCCGTGCCCAGCCCATCCTGTTTACAGCCCGAGTCCCTCTGCCTAGAGCCTCGCAGAGAGAAGATGCAGGGAGGGGACTCTGCTGTGAGGGCAGGGTGGCTCTAAGCTCCCACCTGGGACCTGCTGATCCAGCTGCGCCCTGTGAAAACCCTCCAGTGATGATGGAGGAGCTGCTGCTGGAGGATGCTGCTGGAGGATGCTGCTGCTGAAGAAATCATGAGCCTTGAACAGAAGATCTGCTGTTCCCGCCAGGGCTTGCACCAGCCTCTGCCAGGGTGGGTTTGGTGCTGGGAGGCTCTCTGAACCCGCAGCACTCAAAACCGCTCTCACACCTCGTTTGGACAGGCAGACCTTAGGGCTCTGTGCACAAGGGCAGACCCCCCTGCTCAAGCATACCCCTCGGGTGTGCGGGATCGGGGTCTGCCTTCTGGAGGTACCACTTTTCCACGTCTTCTTTCAAGACTGTGCACGGGAGGAGGCAGGGCGAGGTGTGCTCCTGGCTTCCCCGGGGCCAGCCCTGGGAACTGGGAGGCGGGTTGCTCTGTGGATCACGCCAGACAAGCCTCGAGCTCACACTTAATCTTGCTGCCTGGGAAATTAGGCAGAAAATGCTCCGATTGAGTGTGAAGGCCTCCGCTGTAATTTGGAGCGAGCAGATGACATGCACTCATCGTCGGAGGGAGATGAAAGCTTTCAGAGCTGGTGAGCACTAGCAAAATCTGTGAAAATCTCTTTTTTGTCAGGAGTGGTAGATGAAAGACAGAAGATAAAATTAGCCTGTATGCAAGAGAGAGAGGGAGAAGAGAGAGGTGGAATATTTCTCAGAAGACTCTTGGCAGAGCAGGTTTCTAACACGGGTGACTCAGAGGCAAAGGGGAGTCACAGATGAGTGTGTGTGTGTGTGTGTGTGTGCATGAGCACACACATACATGGGGCTATATTTGGCTGCACTCTCACGGCAGCCTCGGCACCCGGGGCTGATCCTTTTGAAGGCGCCAGACGAGTCTGTGCGGGTCTGTGCCCTGGCAGGCGGGGACCCCTGGCTGTGCTGCCCACACTGCAGCCCCTCTGCCCCGGCCCACCAGCCCCGTTGTGGCAGCAGGGAGGCAGGTCTGAGCTGAGGGTCCTGGTCAGGATATGGACATCCAGCCTTTACACCAGGAACAACCCCGGTGGCCTCTGCAGAGCCCAAACCGGACAGTGTGAATGTGGTGACCAGCAGCACGTTCTCTGAGGTGACTTTGATTCCTTTCTTTCCTCCAGTGAGGCTGCTCGGCTGGAAACGTTCAGTTCCAGGGTGCAGCAGGGACCAGCTACTCTCAGAGGGGCAAGAGGTCCCCTGACCACTAAATCTGCTGGTGTTTTGCTGCAAGCTGCTCCAGGTCTTGCCCCCGGCACAGCACCTCACCACTGGGGAGGCAGGGGAGACCGAGACAGCTTGGTTTGCAGATGACTGATGCTCCAGCTCTGAGAGTGGGTCCTGCCTGGGGGTTCCAGGCAGCAACATGCCCCCATTCACTGTTCCTGCTGATGGAAAGGAAAGGGATGCTGGTGGCTCTCCTGACTGTGGCATCCCAAGGGAGAGTGGCTGGAGTTTTCCATCCCCATGAGGACGCTGGATCCAGAAGTGCCAGTGTGTCCCTGTGAGGTGTCCTGCTGAGCCAGCCCTGCTCCTTTGAGCCCAGTACTCTCCAACAGGCTGAGGGGATGTGGAAAAGCAGATGGGTAAAGCCCCTCAGCACTGCTCAGAACCTCCTCTCTGCAATGATCAGAACCCTCCTCTCTGCTGGATGACGGACTTGTGCTGAGAGATAGAAGAAAAGGAAACTGCTCTCGGATCTCCTTGCTCTCTGCACTGGTGGGTACCAAAACCTAACAGGTCTTTTCCCTTAGCCCACATCTTGTGTGTCACCATCAGATGTTACACCTATGGGAGTGTTATGGTCCTCTTGGGATGCTGCAGCTACACCTTACCCACTTGCTGAATGAGCATGCAACCACCCTCCAAACCAGCTAGACACCATAGGCACCAGAGATACTATGGCTGGTCCCTGTCAGCTCAGCCGGCAGAGGTGGGAGGACTTCCCGTTGTCCTCACGATGCAACCCCAGGAGCTGCAGCATCAGGAGACTCCCTTGAGTCGTACGACACCCACCAGCATGAGTCAACACGAGAGTTAATAACAAACAGAAGAATCCTAGTGCTCCCTCCCGAATTTCTCAACCTGTCATCTGGTGGGACTTGGGCTTGAGGAGCCGCAGCGTGGGGGTTCGGGGCCAGGCTGGGGTCCCATTGCCTCAGTACAGGGGGATGGTGGTGTTGGGGGATGCAGGTGGCCTCTTGGAGGGGTAGGCGATGGGCAGGAGATGTCCTCTGTCCAGGATAGGGCTGGGGGGTGCCCAAGGGTCTGTGGGAGGATTGTGCCAGTGTGAGTGCCTGGAGAGAAGCATGGAGCACTGTCTACTCGGTGGTGCAGGTGGCTGAAGAAAAGAAATAAATAACCCAGCCATGAAAAATAAGCACTGGCCAAAGCCTCCCAAGAAGCCATCGATGCTTCCCAGCTGCAGTCCCTGTTCCCTGGCTCGGCTCACCCTCTGGGAACGACAGCTCCTGCAGCCCAGCCAAGATGCAAACCTCTCCCTCCTCCAGTCCTCCAAGTGCCTCCGAAACACCTTTCACCAGCAGAATAATTAGAAACCTAATTCCTATTTCTCCTGCTCAGCTAATTGTCTGGGGACGATTTGATTGTAAGACTGTCCAGCGATGCAGAAGAACCATCTTATTTCTGCTAGACGTTGCCTTTGCAATTAGCGCTATTGATTGCCTCGCTCTGTCCTCTCACCTGCCGGATCCTGGGGGACCAGGGGAGCGGCTCTCACCTGGATCACCCCTCCAGGGATGAGGTCCCTCATCCCCTCATGTCCCCTTGGGGGTGACAGCGCGGGAGGATGAGCTCTGCTCTCCAGTGCGGCTCCTGTGCTCTCTCTGCTCCACAGGGGTGAACCGATCTCCCCAGGGCTCACACCCAGGAGGGTCCCCCCAAAAGCACCAGAGAGCTCCAGCTCCTGAGGATACAGGACATCACTTGCTGGGAACTCGCCTCTCTGGCTGGCTACAGCTCAGAGGGTGCTTTTTTTTTCTCTTCTTTTTTTTTTTTTTTTCCTTTTTTAAATAAAAAAATAATATTCAGATTTGACAACACCAAAAGGTTCTGGAAGAGCACGACGTCAGTTCTGCTGAACGGTTTGTTTGGAGGAAGAAAAAAAAATCCAAAAGATCAAAACATTTCATTTCAGCATTTTCAGAGTGAAATGTTTTGATTTTTACTTTTTTTTTTTTTTTTTCTCTTCCAAATGACTTTGTTTCAAAGTTTCCCCTAATTTTATTTTTCTAAACATCAAAAAAAAAAATCTGTGAAATGGCTGTGGTTGGAAGAAAATGCACTGGGGTTGGTCACAACAAAACCTTTTGTTTAACCTCCCCCCACCCACCCCCCCCCCCAAGAATTACCCCCCTGGTTTTGGGGTTTTTTTTTAATTTATTTATTAGCATTTCCGTGGATTTTTGTTTGAATCCAGCTCTAAATTACACACGGTTGTGCTTTCCCAGTCACGAATGAGTCACAGATCTGCTGCCCTGCTCCAGCCAGGGACAAAGGTGTCTTGTGGGGGCTGCAGACCTGATGTGCCCACAGACTCCAGCCCTCCCTGCCAGCCTTTAATCAGGGACTGGCTTTGTCCTCCTCATCTGGCCCAAAAGACAGATGCCATTCTGCTGACTTCAGAGCCAGCCTGGCTCTGCCCACCCCGGCACCACTTGGGGAAGACGAGGGCTTGCTGGTGCTTGGAGAAAACTGAGCTGGGAAAGGAGATGGCCCCAGTTGACCTCCCTCCTGAAAGGCTGGGCAAGGCAGGAGCCCTCCTGCCAATGCTGGAGCCAGGTAGCAGCGATGCTGAGGCAGCATCCGGGAGTGCCGAGGAGAAGATGCTCATCTGATGCAACCCGTTGAATCACTACCTGAAGAGCTCTGGGCCAAGGGGGATTTGGGCTCCGAGGTCCAGATGGCTGCAGCAGCGAAGAGCTTTCCAGAGCAAGAGGAAAATCAGTGTAAATAGCAGACTGTGAAATTCATTTCACCCACACCGGATTCCTGTCCCCACAGAACAGGAACAACTAAAGTGTTTCCCCCAGCCCTGCTGCCTCCCCATACCAGGGAGCTGCAGTACCACTGGACCACTCATGCAGGTCCTGGACCCATCTCCCTTCCTGAAAGCCCTGCTTGAAGACCCTCCTCCTCTTCCACAGGGCCGTGGGTCTGTGAGAGACAGCCCAACCACAGAGCAGGGAGCACAAACACTCCCAAATCTCCTACAGCCACCATTTCCCACCAGAGAGAGGCACAGGACCTCCCTGCACAAGCTGTGACCAGCATGTGGGTCACAGCAGCTCCCCAGCAGCCCGTCATGGGGAACCAGCAGCTCCCAGCCAAGCTGGGGGGAGCAGCTCCCAGGGAGGGAGAGGTGCGAGGAAGGAATTAGTGTCCGGATCTATAAAACACTTGGTCCCAATTATTATAATGCACTGATTAGGGGAACTCAATAGTTCTGCTGGTGGTTAATGGCAGTAATTACCCAGATATGACTACAGTGGCAATATTAATAACTCTGGGCCATTAGTATTTGTGAGCAATGAGCAGAATACACATCTGTGAGCCTCTCGCTCGGTTCCCTACAGCTACAGCCTGGGCTGGCAGAGGGGCTGGAGGAGGAAGAGACCCAGGACCTGGCCAATGATTTTCAGACCCAGAAAAGCATGGTCGAAGCCACCTCCTCACACATGGACATGGCCTGTGGTCCAGCAGCAGCAGCAGCAACGCTGAGGCTGGAAACCCGACTGCTCAGAACAGAAATCACCCGCTGTGACAGTGCTGCTCCAGTGTGGGGCTACTGGTCACCTGGGATGCCACAGCCCGTCCGCCTGCAGACCTGCAGCTCTTCTGTCCTGCAATGAGGATCATTTCTCTGACCTGGACAACACATCTGTGCGTGTGCAAGGAGAGAAGGAACGCAGGCCAGGGGCTGGGCTCTTGTGCTGGTGTGAGCTCACATGTACTTGGCAGAGAGGAGGGAGCTGCAATGGGTTCACTGCAGGGAGATCTTCACAAGCAGGATGAATGACTGCCCTTTGGCAGGGAGGGCGGGGAAAGGTCTCTGCAAGTGGTTTGAAAGAGTCTGGGTCCGAGAGAGAAGAAGAGGAGCGGTGTGTGCTGTTTCTGCCAAGAAGAGGCAGGACTGGGCTGGTGCAACCGACACTGGTGCTTGCACACCCACCGTGAAGCCTCCCTGCCTCTGGTGAAGGTGTGCATGGTGGAGCCCACACGGTTTGTGCACTCATGAGGCTCACTAGCAGCCACTGACTGCAGAGTCCACCCAGCACCACCCTTCCCAGCTGAGGCAGACCTTCGTTGGCTTTTCCTCCACAGAGGGGAAAGGGGTCCCATGCAAAAGACATTTTCTGTGTTGCAGGGGCTGGGGCAGCGGGAAGCAGCTTCCCTGTAAGAAGCCCCAGCAGCCTCTGTGCTGCCCAGAGCACCATCCCCGGGGACAGGTTACCAGCACACTTGTGACTGTCTCCTTGGCTTCCCCACTGCCTTCTCCAGCTGCGTCTGACTCGCAGAGACACAGGGCTCCTGCTGCCTCCCGTCTGCCTTCCCCCAGGAAACCCCCCCCAAACCACACGGCCCGGCTCTGACTCCAGCCTTGGTCTGTGGTTTCTCAGTTATTTCTGAAGAAAAGGGGCAATTAATTGCTCCCTCATTTGCCCTCAGCAGAAGAGAACTATCTCTTCCACCGTCCTCGGGGAGTTTGGCCATGGTCGAGAGAGCAAGGGCGTGCTCCTGGAGGGATGTTCAGCCTTCATCCAGCAAGCGATGCTGCCAGCCCTCTGCTTCCAAAGGGTTTGGGGATGGGGACAATAGGGCACCAGAGCAAGGGGGACACTGACAGCCCGGCACACACCCGCCCTCCATCCCTGCCCCTCGGGGAACTTCCCCGCTCCCCCTCTCCAGCTCGGTTGTAATGATGGGAGTATTTAGCACACGGCGCAGTGTATTCAAACACTCCCGCAGTCAGAGACACCCTGTCACCCAGGTGACATGCCTTTTACACACTGCCAATTTAGCAGCCGCGGCAGCGTGACGCCCCTGGAATCTGGGTTAGCGCTGGCAGCCGCCAGCCCCAGCCCCGCCAGGGGAGAGGGGTGGGAGTGCAGGGCATCCCCCCGGCACTCTGCCCCTCGGACGAGTCCCCACGCACCAGGTGCTGGGTGTGGGGCCACAGCAGCTCCCCCTGCAAGGGAGGGTTAAGAGAGGCAGGTGGAAAGAGAATTAAAAAAAAAATAAAAATCTCTAGTTATTTTCCATTGCAAATTTTTTGTGAGGAAATCTTTTTTCTCCCTTTTCTCTGCATTGCCATCAGATTCACCCCTTCCTGCCAAACCCTTTCCTTTCATAAATGAAAAACCCCAAACAAAAGCTGTCAGGACAGAAGATGGGGAAAATGCCTGGCTTTCCAGCAGCCAAAGCCTGATTTTCCTCAGCAAGACCAGAAACATTTTTACTCTGAGAATTTCCAGTTTCCTGGTTTCCATTGCAAAAAAGGGAAAGATTTTCCCCAGATTTGCTTCCTGCAAAAGTCCCTCAGTGAGTGACCGGTGTTCTGCCATAATTCCACGGCGATGAAATTGTTTGCAGTGGTTTCACTCCAGAGGCCAAAGGACAATCCCCTATCCTTGTTACACCCCTGGGATGGCTGGAGTGACCCTGTTCATGGCCAGGCTGAAGCACAGGGTGGCTTGTGTGGGGCTGGGAATGGGGAGGACTGGCCAACCTGATCCACCCTGACTCACCCCAAAGAGACCTGTCCCTAGTTCACATCCGTGTATGGGATGAGATGTGTATGAGGTGGCAGGTTTGGAATTAGGAAGCTATTAGCAGTGCCATGCCTGGTGCACAACCTTGAATCGAGCACAGCCTTTGAAGCACAAAGCCTCACCCTCCCAGCAGTGTTGCCTGACAGTTGGAGCCGTAGATTAGACCTGGGATTTTTTTCATGGCTTGACTTTGTGGCTTTACTTCATCTCATACTCAATTTTAAGCTTTGTCAAGGGTCCTCTTGGTCATTTCCTAATTTCTGCTGTCTTTTAATCTCTCTCAGCTCATGCATCATCCCGGGCCAGACCATTGCAAGATGTGGGGATTCACTGCACCTGAGGCTGTGAAGGTGGGAGGGTTGTGGAGATGTCCCCCAGCGCTCCTCCACCTGCACCAGGAGCTGGGGGGCTCCAAATACTGCGCCTCCCTTTCTGCGCGCTCTGTTCCCGTGCCATGCCACCTCCAATCGACTCCTGTGGCTGTGGCTTGAAAAGGGCTGGATAATTTTATGATCAATAATAACATTGGTAGTTATTCTTGTCAAGAGAAGGTTAATTGCACCTCCTGCCTAGGGGCACCAGCTGATCACCACAGGGGCCAGGAAGGCATTTTCCGCCTGTGTTCAGCATTTCACAACCCTCTAGGTTGCGGGATGCAGGGTTTAACCATGTGCTGAAGCATCAGGTGCTGCCAAGGGAGGCAACAGGGGAGTGTTTCTCTGACCCTGCTGTCGGATGGGGGGTTTTTGGCATGAGTCCTGTGCCACGATACCGCCCTCATTACCCATTACCCACCCGTGGCTACAGGATTGCCCTGAGATGGGGAGGGAACGAAGCCCTGGGTGCACTCCCACCATGATGGGGTGACTTGGGGGTCACCCTGCCCTCTCCAGCCTGACATGGGGGTACAACAGCTGCCCAGCGAGGGAAGGATGTGTTTCCCCATCATCATGGTGGCTGAGCTGCTTCTCTGTTCCCAGCCCTGGTGCAACTCCGTGGTGCAGTAAAATTTTATGACTTGTGGCTGTCGTGAGGATAAAGGCCGTTAACGCACCCGGCAGTGAGAACAGCTAGAGGCTGCAGAGCTGTGAGGGTTTTCCTGACACAGACCCCGCCAGGCAGGAGCTCTGATACTGAGCTGTGCTGGGCAAGGAGGTCAGGACAGGACTTTGTCTCCCGCGCTGCAAGGGTAGTGAGGGAAAAGTTAGGATGCTGCTGATGGCAAGAATGCTCTGCACAGCAGTTAAGGACATGGTCCTGCATGCTTGTCTGTCTGTCTGACTGTGAGACCCCTTGCTCTCTCATCATCCATCCCCAGACATCCCCGGCTCCCCTCTCCCCTCTCTTCTCCCTCTTACATTTATAGTCTGTGCCTGTGGCCTTGTCTCCAGCCTCGCGTGTGACCTACTTATGCACAGCCCCAGTTCTTGCCTTTTCTCTCCCAAACAATGCTGCTGTCCACGCTGCTGTGCCGCCTGCTCCCAGCACAATGCCAGCAGCTCTCACAGAGCCTTTCTCCGAGCCCACACCACATCCACCGGTGCAGCATCCGCTGTGGGTGTGTCCTGGTTTGAGGTAAAACAAACCAATTTTCTGTTCAGTAATTTTACCTTTTTAGCTGGGCCTCTTCTAACCAACTAAAGTCTGAAATGAACAGCAGATTGGTCAGAAACTGTTCACTCCCACAGTGATCAGAGCTGATCACACCAAGGGATGGTGCAGAGAGGCCCTTGCTTAGACTTATTGCTGGAACAACCAAGGGCAGGTAGTTTTGTTATTTGCCCCGTTGGAGGGTTGGAAGCAGAAAAAGCATCAAGGGGTCACAATTGCAGGGAGGAGCAAACAGGACAGGGGACCCAAAACTGACCAGCTGGGGTATTCATCCCATCTGCATCACGCTCAGTGTAAAAGCTGAGGGATCAAAGGGTCAACTCTCTTCCTTCCATGGCCGACATCGGAGGAGGACGCTGTCTGTTCCTCTGCCTCTGATCCTGATCCCAGCACCCTAACCCTAACCCTAAAGCCTGATCCTGATCCTGATCCCAGCACCCTAACCCTAACCCTAAAGCCTGATCCTGATCCTGTTCCCAGCTCTCCTGACTCCAGAGCTGGAATCCAGCTCCTGTTGGTCACCCAGTCCAGGCTGGGACTTTTCCTGATGATGCTGGTGATGGGATCCTCATCCTGGGAGCTCGATACGCTTTTGTATAGACTGTATACCTTTTTTTTTTCCTTTCTTTTATACTTTTTAATTTTTCTTTTTATTATATTATTTATATTTTCATTAAAGTAGTTCAGTTTCTTTTTCTAAACTCCTGAATCTCTTTAATCCCTTCCTCTCCTCTCTTTTCCTTGGAGGGGGGGAGGGAGGGGTCATCATCTGTCTGATTGGTCAAAACCATGACAGATTTACTGGGAGGATTCTCGCCCCCCCTGGCGGGTCTGGATGCTGCCCAGGACTCTGGTCCTGCAGGTAACACCTGGCACAAAGCCTTCCCCACTGTGCTCTCAGGCAGGGGGGATGCTGTGTTCCTGCCCCCCAGGCTGCCTGCAGACAGCAGGGGCAGTCAGGCCCTGCTCGGTGCACTCAGGGCAGGGTGGTCAGACAGAGGTGTCCCCCCCAGCTGTGACTGGGGCCAGTGGGCAGCAGCACCAGCTGTGCTCACCCTTCTGCTGGTGCCAGTTTGACAGCTGCCAATGGTGAAGGGCAGCAGAGGAAGATGTTCCCCCTTGGAGTGCTCTGCTGCGATAAGAAGCAGGTCTGAACACAGGGAGCTGGGATACTCCCTGCCACGCCAAACTCAGGCACAGGACAAAGTTAGGGGAGAGGCCAGTGCCACACCTGCATCAAAAGCAATGCTGGTCTGACCTGGTCATGGGAATGGTTTTGGGACATGGGAATGGGAATGGGTTTGGGACATGAGGGGTGACCTTATTAATGTTTATAAATATGTAAAGGGTGAGAGTCAGGAGGATGGAGCCAGGCTCTTCTCAGTGATGTCCAATGACAGGACAAGGGGCAATGGGTGCAAGATGGAACAGAGGGATTCCAGTTAAATATGAGGAAAAATTTCTTCACAGTGAGAGTGACTGAACACTGGCAGGGGCTGCCCAGGGAGGGTGTGGAGTCTCCTTCTCTGGAGACATTCCAAACCCACCTGGAGGTGTTCCTGTGTGACCTGCTCTGGGTGTTCCTGCTCCAGCAGGGGGATTGGACTGGAGGAGCTTTCAAGGTCCCTTCCAATCCCTGAGATTCTGTGATTCTGTGATTCTGTGAATGCTGTGGCTGGGCAGCAGGCAGGCTGGGTGCCACAGCAGCTGTACCCCTGCTCCGCACCAGGGCTGCTACTTACTCTGCTCTGAGCCCTGGGGATCCAGGGGAAGAGCTGCTCCACAGAGTGAGCATCACTTCTCTGGGGAAAACCCTTCCCTGAGGAATCCCATGGGATACACAAGGGGAGAGCTGCTGCAGCGTGCACATGGGTGCACACAGAGAATACCTGCACAGGCACACACCCACATCCACACAGGCAGACGATGCTGCGCCCATGGGTGCAGGCGCTGGGTGTAAAGGATGGAGCTGGAGTTACAGGGCAGGAGGCTGTGGTGGCCCAGGTGCTGCCACACATGAGCCCTCATGGGTATAGAAAACACTGAGATGCCCAGACTCAGGCCAGAGCCCAGGCTGCCTGCGGGTGTGTTGAGAGGGGGGGGCTCCTTGCCTCAGCTAATGGGAATAATAAGATAATTAGGGGCTGTATAATCAGTATGAAGGCAGGCCCTTGTTGCTATGCAAACACTGAGTTGAGAGATGCCCCTGTCTGCCCCTGCACACCTGATAAGTCTCCAGAGAGATGCTCTCCTGGGATTTGTGGCTACTCTGGGCTGCCCCTGCTGCTTGTTACAGAACTGAGAAACAGCTTCCTCCTTCCTTCATTCTCCACTGTCTCCATTTGCTGTGTGATGGTGAGGCATTGAAAGGGGTTTCCACTTCAAGGAAGTAGGCAGAGGAAGAGTTCCCCTATACTGTGGCCATGCTGGTTCATATTTGACCTCTGAGCAACGCCAGGCAGCTCCTGGGTTCTTGGCTGGAAGTTTCCACTTGCATGTAGAGATAACTAATAATTTCAGCCCCACTTCACCCCTGGGGCATCTCCAGCTCTGCCTGCCCGCGGCTGTCATCCACACAAGGGTGTCTGAGCCAGGGGTTGGAGGCTGTGGAGAAGCAGTGGATCATGCCAGGAGCTCAAATCACTGCCTACCCACCATGTAGGCTCAGTGGTACCCATCCCACCCGGGCTGCCTTTCCAGTCTCTGTTGCCACACATCCCTGCGGAGCAAAGACCGTGACATGGCATCTCCCCAGTGGCTTTTTTACGTGCCACTCTCCATCCCAGGATGGTGGAGCCCTGACTCCGCATGTCCCTGCTGGCTCCTGACCCTGTGCTGAGCAGGATCCGTCCCGCCGCGCCGCGCTGCTCCAGCGCCGCAGAGGCAGGGCGCGGAGCCCTGACAGGGGCTGTAAATTGTCAGGGCCCGTAAAGCATTTAATGATTTTGAATTTATCTGCATCGATAAATACATGACAAGGTAACAGTCAAATAAATACCCATTAGTGCACTCGCTCTCTTTTTTTTTAATTACGAGCTCGGGTGTAACCAATCATTTTCTGCTAAGCAAGCGCTCCAGGAAATCTTCATTAGCACCAGCCCCGCCGTGGCAAACTGCAGCCTGAGAGGAGGGACCAAGCTGGGGGGAAGGTTTGGCCCCAGCTGCCTCCAGCTCTCACCCAGCAGTGGCAGAAAACCTGGCTGGCGCTGGGTTTTCCAGGCATCCATCCCCCTTGTGAGGATGGATTTGCTGTTGTGCAAAGGAACAGGCTCTCCAAGCTGAGCTCTCTGCAGTGGGCATTTGCTGCCCTATCTGTACTGGCACTGCCAGCTCTCCTGTGCGCCCCTGCCAGACTGGGAATGCCTGGGAGAGCTGGTGCTGCAACATGGGGAGAAGAACACACCAGAAATATTACAGGGGGCTCCAGCTTGGGAGGGTGGTGGTACCTGCTCCTCCATGCCAGGGTGGAGGTAATGCCAAGGGACAGTGTTTGGGGCAGTGATCCTGGCTCTGTGTCCCCCCAGGGCAGCATTTTCTGGTGGCAGATGCCAGGTTATCATGGCATGTGCAGAGAGGGGTGGATCTCCCTTGTTGCTGGGTCATCGCCGCTGCCTTTGAGCATCCTTCACCACTTCTCCACTCCCCTCCACATCGGGCAAAGCCAGAGTGTGCCCAGAGGGCTGAAAACCACCCAGGGCAGCATCTCAGAGTGTGTCTCACTCCAGCAGGCGTGCCAGACTCACAAGGGGTCAGGGAAAAAAAGAAAAAAAATACTAAAAATGCTGAGAGACAGGACTGGGCAAGTCGATGGGCTGTGAAATCCCTGAGCACCAGTTCTGCAGCTGCAGAACAACCTCCCGTGTGAGCCATGGAGCTGCTGCCAGCAATAAGGACCAGGGAAAGGCATGGGCAGGAAGAGCAGGGTGAAATACAAGTCCCTGGCTGTTGTTGGGCAGGCAGGGGTGGCACTGGGCCAGGTCACTCTCCCCAGGCGTGGGGCCAGGGCTTGGGATGGGAAAGGAGCAGAGTTGAGGGCAGGACCTGCTCTTTCCCTTTTGATCATCCCTTGCATTAATCTTCCCCCTGTGTCAAACCACTGGCTCAGAGAGGGGGCAGAGGGAGAAACCAGCTCCTTTGCTCTGTCTTATTTCTGTCTGGCAACATTTTTCCAGCAGAGCAGCTTTTAAAATCTGAACATCTCCTGGGAACATGTCGATCCTGATGAATTTTTTTCTATGGAGAAGTGTCAAACCAAATGATTTCAACTTTCACATTTTGTTTCAATAACGTCGAAAGGATTCTTTCCAATGAGAGACGAACATTTCAATTTGACATTATCATTTGGTTTCATTCCATTTGGGCTTTTATATTATCCTATTACTTCAAATCTACATTTCTATTCTATCTAGCATTTTATTGTTTAATGATTCAGCAGTGTCAAAACCCAGATAAACATTTTGATATTTCNAGAAGCCTAGGTTGGGAAGATCCCCAGGTTCCCAGGGGAGGGACCTGCCTTCTTGCAGCTGGCTCTGGCTCCAGCCATGAGCATGGTGGCAGAGGCAGCAGCAGTCCAGGGGCACTTTGTCCTAGGCTGAAACCAGAAGAAGGACAGCAGATGTGACCTGCTCCACGTACAGCCATAAATAGTGAGTGGCAGTGCTGGCAGGGAGGGTGGTGAAGGCATTGTACACAAATTGGAGAGAAAGTTGTCAATAGGGATGAGGAAAGAGGGCTCCCTTGTTACACAGAAGAGCTTCAGGACACCTTTTGCCCCTGGAGAGCAGGACAAGCTGGACACAAGAGCCAGGTCCATGTAGCCAGGGATGAGTGGCAGCACACAGACAGGGTTTTCTTGAGGGGCTCTACATGGGGTCTTGGTTTGGGAGTGAGCCAGGTTCTCTTGGTTTTGAGAGGAGCCAGGTTTGTCCCCCCATGAACCACCAGCCCCCAACGGCAAGGACTCCCCAGTGCTGAGGGGAGACTCGACCTACTTTCTCCTTTGCTGCAGCAACACTGGTGGAAGAGGAACTGTGGCTTCACCTTCTGATCTGGGCACAGACTGTGTTTCCTCCTGCTGAATCGGTGTCACACCAGGTCTTGTGCAGCTGGTGCCCAGGGCTGTGTGCTGTGCTGGAGCTCCTTTCCTGAAGGAGGCAGGGTGGCAATGTGCCTTCCCATCCCCGGGCGCTGCCCCTGGCTCCCTGCTCTGCAGAGATGCTCATGCCCTCCCTGGGAAGCAGGAGCCTGGGGCAGGATGCCGGGGTGCCTGCTGTCTGCATGCCACCTGCTCCCCACACGCAGCCTGCCAGGCTCCTGTCTCTCACTCCCCAGCATCCCTGTTGTTAGCAGGATAGATTAAAAGCTCATTTAATGGATATTTATGATCCCCATCACAGTCTTTTACTGCCTGTCCTTTTGCATTACAGGCAGCGCTGACACCACGTGCCCCAGCTGTGGATAAGGATGAGGTCTCTCAGTCTGCCTGGGGGGCCCTGGCTGCCTGGGGCCATCAGTGTTCTCCTGGCCCCCCCAAAAAAAGCTTCAGACAGGTACTTGTGCCAATTTGATCTCTGTGCCTTCCACTCCCCCAGACAGAAGAACTGTCCATAATGACCCACCTATGCCTTTTAATTCCTACTCCCCAGATGGGGAAAATGAGGCAGGGGGAGGAGTGGTCGGCCACACCATTGCCATTGTCATTCTCATTGCAGTGAGTGCCTCCCCCAACACACAGGGTTGGGTGCTGGCACACGTGGGTGCCTGTGGGCCTGGGGACACGAGTGGGCAGGCATGTGAGTTGGGGCTGGCATCTGAGAGGGGCCCTGGGCAACAGCACAGTAGCTGTTGGGGGTGTGGGGTGTGCTGTGGGGCAGGAGCCTGGGGCAGAGAAGCAGTAGGTAATGGCTGAGCTGTGGATAAAAGCCAAGTCTGTGGGAAACTGCTTCCCCTGGCATTTTCCGAGCCCAGCTTGCTGCCTTTTGAAGCTGGTGATACTCTTGGACTACACGGGAAACCCTAATTGAATCCCTAGTCTCCATCTCCCTGGCTCTAAATGAAACTCCCCCAGGATAGCATATTAAACTTGACCTGTGCACCACCTCCAAGATTAACATCAGAGGAGAAAGAATTAAAGGTCTGTGGAGGGCAGCGGGAGGGAGGAGGTGGGCATGTCTCTCCCCTCCTGCTCCAGGAAGGGGTGGAAGGGCAGCTCTCCCAGGAGGTGCAGTCCCTCATGCTCTGCTGGGCTGATGGAGGAGGGCAGCAGTCCCAGCCCCACGCTTGCTGGTGCAAAAGTTGAGGTTTGCCTTCCCCAGCTGGATGATAATGTGAAATGCAAAAAAATAATAATAATAAACAAAGAAAATAAAAAAAATCCCCTCTGATGCAGCAAGAGAGACCAGGATCATTTGCTTTCCTGCAGCGCAGAGGCTGCTGCTGGCCTCGCAGCATCCTGCTGCCCCTGGGGCTTGGCGGGGCCGGGGCTTCACACACTTCAGGGACCCAGCATGGGCAAGGAAAGGTGCTGGGGTGGGAGGAAGGCTTGCACCCAGTGTCCCAGCAGGCATCCCATGGCATTCCTGCACCACAAGCTGGGCTACTACGGGGAGCCATGCATCAGGGCCACATCCAGGCTGTTCTCTGAGGAGCTGAGATATGGCTGTCAGACACTCTACAGAATGAAAGGTCCACCCACAATGGGCCCAAGGGGTGTCTAGACCTTCCTGTGGCTGGGAATCTCTCCCTGATCCTGCTCTCCCTGAGCTCTGCCAGAGAGGGAGGGACGATTTCCGCACCAGCATCGGTGCTTGCCCCAGCAGCAAGCAAGAGACGCTGCGGACACACACAGCTTTCAAGATCTGACAGGCTTGTGAGAATGAAAAGTTCAAAACCAGTGCTCGGGACGTGTAAGTGTCTGTGAAACTAACTGCCATTTGGGTGGGAGCACACGTGCCAGGACCCGTCTCCTCCCGCACGGCTCATGCCTGGAGAAAAGGTCACCTTTCAGCGGGCTGGAGTCACCCAGCCTCCCCCAGGTGGGGGACTCGGCTCTTGCTCCTCTTAATGAGGTGACCTTCGCATCGGCGGACGCCTCCAATTCTCCCTGAAGCGTCGACAGGTCGAATTAAGCAGATGTTTTATTCTGCCCCGTCTCCGACTGTCGGAGATGAGAGCGCAGGACGGACAGAAGCTGAAAGGAAGGTGTCTCTTGCTTTCCTTCCTCCGTTATTATTTTACAGCATGTAAATGCCTGGCAAGCTTCTGGGATATTTTGTCTAGAGGCAGAATCCGTGCAGCTCCAGCCCAGGGGTGTGCATGTGTGTGTGCTGCAGTTAGGAGGAGCAGCTCCAAGGGGGATGTCGGTGCTCCCCACCTCTTCTCCAGGCTCCCAGGGCCAGTGCAGGTGTTCTCCTAATCTCTGATGGGGAAGACTTTGCCACTCCATGCAATGTTCTAGGTGCAGCCCTAAACGCATTCAAGCCAAAAGCAGACCCTCCTGGCTCCAGACTGCACAACTCCCCCCTGAAATTGCTCTGCCTCTAGCACTGGAGTAGCTCATCTCAGTCTGGTCCTCTGGAGAGATGTTGGGGGACAGCAGCTACCTGCAACAGGTTATGGGCCTCCTGCTGGCCTGTCCCAACAAGGCTCTTCTCCAACCCAAATGCCTTGAATTGGCTTTTCCCAACCCAACAGGGCTACACTGACACTTCTTCACTCAAGGGGGACCTCTGTTGATTTCACCAACTTCGCTGAATGCCATGGCCCTTCATAGGATGTTCACTCTGCCAACAAATGGTCTGTTTGCAGTCTCCAGGAGGGGAAGACATGGCATCATCCTGAGCAGTGATAACGGGAAGCTCATGGGACTCATGGAGTGAAATGAGTGCATTGGGAACCCGTCCTGGCCAGGTCCTAGACACCACTCTAAGGCAAAATGTGGATAATGAAAGACAAGAGCAAGACAAGAGCATCAAGACCAGTCTCTGGCCATGCTAAAGGAAGTTTCTAGGATGGGTTCCTGCCTCTTACAGTAAGCAGGTACCTCTCTTGGGCTTAATGCAGGTCTGAGTGGTGAGGACTCTGTCTGAGCTCGTGTTTGGCAGGGGAGACAGGGAACCGTGCATCTCCAGCCAGGAGCTGACTGAAAGCCAGATTGCGGTGACAGCTCGGGGACATTTAGGCCTTGTGCAGGCTTAAAAACTGGTATCAAGCAACCCTGGAGTCACAAAATGCAGAAGCTATTTCTGTCCCTTCAGGAAAGTCCACAAAGCCTCGGGACTGTCGCCTGTAGCCAGGCAGCCTCAGGCCAAACCTGAGACATGGCTGTAGCACCAGAATCAAGTCAAGGGACAGCTGAGCATCAGAGAGTTGGGGTGGGAGAGCGAAGCTTATAGCAGTGAGGAAATATCTCACGTGGGCAGGATTTGTTACACACTCTCCAAAGGGGCACATTTCACCGATGGTCCTTCCGTGAGCATCATCACCCTTGGAGTGAGGTGACTGGCCCAGTGCTGGAGGCCACACTTGGGAGGGGAGAGACCTGGAGAGCTGCTGAGGCCAGTGATGTGCAAAACCAGAGTGCAGTCAAGCACAGGGTGCTATTATGCCAGCATCCCCAGAGCAGAGCAATTTCGTCAGATAGATTTATCCTGCTACAGATTCCCCCCGCAGCAGGTCTCCACATCTTCTCAATAGAGTGATGCCATTTCTCAGGGTAGAAATAGTGAGTTCATGGAGTCCAGGACTGGAAAATGGAGTCCTCCCTTCCATGGATGCATTAGTGGAGCCCCTGGGCACTGCCAAACTGAGGACGTAGCAGACACAAGCAATGGGAAGGGAATGGCTCCTCCACGTTGTCCAGCATTGCAGTGGGGCTCTCCTGCCAGAAGAAGCAATCCTGGACAATTCCTCAAACAGAGGTGATTCCAAAACTGCCTGTGCCTGATCCATGGGGCTCCCCACGCAGCCAGGCAGGCAGTCTGCTTTGCAATCAGACTTGTGTGTGTGGCCAGTCTCCCTGAGCAAGGAATGGGGACCCTAATCCGAAAACTTCCTTTGCAATGGGATGGGCTTGTCAAGTTGCAGAAGAGTCAGAATTGCCAGGAGCTTTTGCACTGGCATGATCCAGCTGACGTCCAGCAGAAAACAGCCCTTTGCCTGCTGAAGTTTAGTGCTCCAGCTGTGCCCACCTGCAGAAGTGGAAGCAGAGACATTTGCTGGGCAGTCTCCCCAGAGAAAGCCAATCTCTGTCTAGTGCAATTCCCACAAAGCCGGTAACAGCTTCTGACCTCTCTCTGCCACCACAAACACACTGCCTAAACTCAGGTGCTTGTCTGTGAGCCAGGAGGAAATCCTGCCTCCTGGGCTGTATTTACAATTTCACTTCCTCACAAGACCTATCTCCTAGGCAGAGACGACCTCCACAGAGAAGGTTCTTGTAAGACCATTTCTGGAGGGAGAAGGAGCCTTAGAAAGCACAGCATGGAGCTACCAAAGTGCCCTTGGGCGGCTCTTGAGTCTGTGATGAGCAAGGCCAGCTCTCGCCCCAGTGAGCCTCACTCCCTCCCTCACCAAAACATGGCTCTTCTCACGGACCATGGCGCAATCTGGACAGGGCAAGCCACCCTTCCTGCCTATGGTTTGTCACCCCCTCTTACCCCATTTCGGCATCTGCTTACCAAGTTTTCAAGTGCCAGAGCATCTCTCCCAGACCCAGCTCCATCTCCCTAAAATCCCCCCACCTCTCGCATCCCAGGCTGCTTTTCCTCCCTCACCCCAGCACCCAGTGTGATTATGAACACCTTTTGGTGTGGGAGGGGAAGGGCTGTCCTCAGGAGGGGTAAAACATGCACAGTGGCTGCTCTGGCTTTCCCACTGGGAAGCAGCCATATGAACCTACACAGTAACGTCTCCTTGTCAGAGGAGCGACGGGGACATCCCTCCAGGCCCCTGTTCTTCTCCTGTGACAGCAGCCAGGGTCAAGATGAAAAGGACCAGGGGTAAAGCAGCCTGGGTTTGCTGCGGTGTTACTTCCCAAGGGGGTGGGTAGAAGTGTGGGCGAGGAGAGGCAGGAGACTGCAGCAGCAGCCAGAGCAAATGGTTCTTTATTTTATCTTCAGGATAAAAAGGAATACGGAAACCAGGTTCCTAAGACGAGGTGCCTTCATCTTGCTGCACAGCGTTTGATCATTTTAGATGTTTTACAAGGAGGTGTATGGTTGAATTATCATTAGAAGAGGCGATGGAGCTGAAGAGTAACAGAAAACTTCCCCCATGGTGACCCAGACTCACGTTACGTGCTTGAAGGGAGAAGAGCAGAAGAGCCAGGAGCCGGTGTGGCTCTTGGCCAGGGGACCGGGAGGCAGGAGCAGCTCCTGAGCCCTGTGGCACAGCCTGGCTGCACCCAGCTGCCTGGGAGATCTTCTGTATCTGTGCAGGGAGATGGGGCTGGAGTTCGTAACAGCAGATGTGCCACAGTGTCCCAGCTCCTCCTCTACTGTCTGGGGAGAGGGAGCAGAGTGTGGAGAAGAAATATATGACCCAGGTCCATCAGAACCTTCAAACCCCAGAGAGGCTGAATGTACAATCCAGTGTGAAGCCAGTACAGCAGGATCTGGATCCGTATCAGCTGGGGTGGCGGGGCCAATGTGCTCCTGAGCAGGGGGATCCCATCAGTGGCTGAGGTCCAGAGCAGTGGCATATAGCAGCAAGGACAAAGGGATCTTGGAGCCAAGTACCCTGGGTCTGGGAGCACTGGCATCTCCAGTTAGAGTGGGAATTCTCTCCTCTTTTTCCGCATCAATGCCCCTAATCATCCATCCATCACTCATCCCTTCTGTCCTGAGTCCTCCAGCAGGTGTGAGGATGGATGGCATGCCTGAAATTGCCAAAGCCTGCTCTGTGTGCATGCTTGCTTAGCAATAGAGCAAGTGCCATTTCCAGAGCCTCATTAGTATTTGCATTGTTGCATGGCTGTCTAAGAGAAGTAGCAGCTAAGTGAGCCAGTCAGATCTTGCTAATTTGCATGTTAATGAAGCCCACAGAACACAGCTTAGAGAGACTGGCAAGTAGACCTCCAATTGATAGATCTATACATGCAGCCTGTATATGCTTTAGAGACACAGCAAACACTGTAGGCAGACACCCAGATGGCTGGAGAGACAGACAAACAGATGGCTACATACAGACATACTGGATATGGGGAAAAAATCTTTGTGGAGAGAGGTAGGGTGAAGTGCTGGAGAGAGGGGGGAAGGATAGAAGGATGGATAGATGGATAGATGAAAATTATGAGTAGTGAAAGAGATTAGTCAGGGATTGTGAACATGCTTGGAAATAAGAATCTTAACGTGTTCCTTTTTATTTTATATATATGTATATATAAAAGATTGTGCATAATCTCTTGCAGAGCACAGGTCCCAGTGGAGCTGTATTTATATCTCTGCACTGGAGGGTGCTGCAGAGGCTGGGCATGGACAGACAGGGCATGGTGTGTGCACAGACCTATGTGGGGTCTGGCTGCTCAGCAGGGAACTGCCCAGCCTCAACTTTGGCAGGAGAATGCCCAGGGTGCAAGGGCTATTCAGATCCTGCCCTCCTTAACCCTCCCTTGGCCTTGGAGGACTAGAAAGGTTGCAAGCAGGATTGGGGGACACACACACACATACATGTATATATTTACATATAAAAAATTCTGTTGGGAGTGAAGGGAGTCACATGTCAGCCATCAGCAGTTGCAGCTCGTGGTGGGGCTGGTGAATGAGGAAGCTCTTGTCCTTCCTGGGGAAAGGGGCTCCAGAAACCTGGAAGTTAAAGCTGCTGAAAGGTTGGGAGAGTGTGATAATCCCATCCCAGAGACCCAGGGTGAAGAGCCAGCCCCTACTCTGAACCTTGGTGTGACACCCTGCATCCCACACCTGTGGGATGTTGTGACCCAGCTGTGACACCCTGCATCCCACACCTACACCTCCCTGGAAACCAGCGCCACCAACACCACTTCCTAACTGGGAGAGTGGACATCACAACATCTTCCAACATCTCCTGGTGGGATGGGGTGGGGACACTGTGTGAACAGGTGACAGTGGCTCAAGAAGGCAGCCCTATCTCACTTGGCCAAGGAGTCAATTTGTCATGGAGCCCCAGTTTTGGAACAGCTATGGGTCAGCTGCCCCATATCAGCAAGCAGGAGACAGCAGCCAGTCCATCTCGGGTACCCAGGAAACTGATACTCATAGCCCTACCTCTTCTCCTGCCTTTCTTTGCACCCCTCTTCCTCTCCCTGCATGTTTCCTGCCATGAGAGATGCAAGGTGCAGGCAAGGCAGGCAGACATGCCTCTCTGCAAGGACAGGTGTGTTTTTTCTCCTCATCCAAAGGTGTCAGAGGATTGTGGGCACCTCTGGACATATTCCACGCTCACTGGGAGAGGAGGGTCAGCCTGCAGGCTGCAGCAGTGATTCTGGGTTTTAAAGCAGGCTGTCCTGAAGCCCAAGCTCTCCCTGTTTGTGTGGTTGAGAAGTGAGCAAGGTTGGAGCTGAAGGCAACATGCATAGAGGACAGTGTCTTGTCCCTAGTCCCAGGTAGACGCAGACATCCCTTGGGCTCTCCAGACACAAGTGTGCTGCACACCCAGGGAGGCAAGGGACCACTTGGGGTTTGGTCAGCCTGGACCATTCCAATGCCCCACACTGCTCTTGGATGCCCAAGAATTACAGGGGAAGGAGGAGGGAATCTCTGCCCAGGCCGGGGCTACGGGGAGGGCTGGCATGCAGCTGGGTGATGGCACTGCCAGGTCTCACACAGCTCTGATGTCTGATGTGTCAGTCAGCACAGCCGGGTCCCCACCATGCCCATTAACTGCAGCGCTGATGCGCATCAGCCCTGAGCCCTGACAGCCCCTGCAGAGGAGCATGACAGGGCTGGAACAGGGAGCACAGGCACAAATTACAGATGCCGCCACTGAGAGACATGCACAGTCCCTCGGAGCATCCCAGAACTGGGAGGAACCAGGGATGAGGCTACGGCATTCCCAGAGCATCACTGCCTTGTGGTACTCGGAGACTCACGTCCTTCCAGGGCTGCGTCCACCCAGCTCCTCCTCATTAGTGCCTGCAGAGTGCTCCGAAATCCCCGGCTGGAAGAGCCCGCAGACACGCGGAACATCATTAATTCATGGCGACGATTGTTTCAGCGCCCTGGGCTTCCCGCTGCAGTTCTCACACCCCACGCTCTCCAGGGCCCGGGGAGCCTCAGACACACAAAGTCCCCCGAGCTATCAGGGCCACGTCCCGTAATCGAGGTGATGCCTTAACCGTCCCTCCCTCTTCTGCGGGCGGGAGCTGGGGATTTGTATGCAGCGGGACGCGTTGGAGCCGGGCGCTCCACTGGGAATCGATGGCGGTGGATTAGAGGCCATTGATGGAGGGTAATCACCCTGCGCCACAATGCAGGAATTTGGCGGGCAGGATTGCTCAGAAGGGTTCCTCCCTGCCTTCTTTCTTTCAGAGCAGTTCAAAGGGACCTTCCTGGGGAGCTTATGGGAGACATCTTGCGCTGCCTTTGGGCTACCCCTGGAGCAAGAACAAAAGCAGGGGAAAGGACACCGAAAGGACCCAGTTTGATCCAGCCCTGGCTGCAAACAGCTCCACACCTGTGTGTGCGGGACAGAGGGAGAGGTGGCATGTCCTCATGTGTGACCCTTGGCCATCCCCTGGTGGTGGGTGGTGGGGAGGTGTCCCAGTGGTTCAGAGTCCCTGTGTTGGCTTCCTGGGCCTTCTCACAGCTTTGGTTTGATTTTCCAGGCAGGAGAGGATAGGCACACCCCGGCGAGCAGACGCTGGGGTGCCAAGGCTCTTCCCCAAATCTCCACCTCCCTCCAGGAGCACCCTGCCATCACTGGCACTCCTGGGAGCGCGAGATGACAGCTCCCTTACCCAAAGACGGCTCTGCTCTCTCCTCCTCCAAGTGTGCTGAACCCTGGGCTATTTACAGCGGTTTTTTCCAGTGTTTCTAAGTGGCTCTCAGAAAATTTCCATCCCCGTTTCAGGAGAGGGGGGGTGCAGCGCTTGGCAGCGTTGTTGGGGGGGGGCTGCGTGTGCCCCACGTGTGCACACAGGGGCGGGAGAGGAGCCGCTTGGCAGCGCAGGGGCTGCGCACACACGCTGGTGTGTGAGCGCCTCAGTGTCACTGCGGGGAGGTGGGGGTGACAGCAGGGCTGTGCTCAGAGACACCCCTCGAAGAACCAGCCGCTGCTGACAACATCTGTGGTTTCCTCTGACTGATGCTGCGAGTTTTCTTCAGTTTCCACGTCAGTCTTGGAACCTCAGCTAGTGAATGTAGATGCCAACCACAACCATTCCTGTGAGGGTGCCTGTTTGCAGAGCTCTCTAGGGCCATCATGCAGGGAACATCCATTTCAATCCAGTTTGGGAATTCGGAGCCTTGTTTACATCCTACAGGAAGGAGGGCTGCTCTTCACACCTGGTGTGAGGACTTCTGCCAGCCACATGGCCATGCCCTGTTTCCTCTGGGTGAAAATAGACCCTGCCATGTCCTGACCATGGACATCCAGGTTTGTACCTAAAGAAGTGCTGGGAGTTGACAGTGAGACTTTTCTTGCCCACTGTGCCTGAGTTCAGGACACAGGAGCTCTCAGTGTCCTGCAGACTGGGACCACTAGCGCCCTGGGCATATGCCAGCCCTCAGGTCCAGCACGGTTTGGAGATTGTGACGCTTGTGCTTGGCAGGAGAGCTGAGGTGCATCATCCCACCAATGGAGCCAGGCTTTCAGGCACAAGTGTCTCTAATTATTAATTAGCTGATGAGAGTTTATTACATCTTAGTACAGCTCTCCTGTTGCCTGTGACACTTACTGGCAAAGAAGAGGAGAGAGGGCTTGATGCCCCTGTTGCTCACACATGTGTGAGCCTTGCTGTGCAGGAACAACCTATCTACAGAGGCTGTAAGCCCTTGTCTCATGTTGGCAAGGTGGGAGTCAGAGATGTAACTCATCTCACAGAAGGAAAGCTGGTTATCTGCCCTGCCTTAGCCCTGCTCAGTGTTGTTCTCCATCTGTACAGGCTTCAGCACATGCAAGATGCCTTGGCCACATCACACCCTCACTGGGGTTTCCCAGGGTGAGGATGAGCCTGGGGTGAAAGAAGGGATCTGGGACCCAGATGTCTTCTTCTCCTGGCCCTGATCCATAGGAAATGTGCTCCCAGCTGCCTTTCTGCAGCTATGAAGGGGTCCGTGGGAGCTGCAAGGTGGCTGGACTGCAGTCCATATGGCAGTGAGCCATGCTCCCCAGCAGCTCCCCATCTCCATGTCACCCTCAGGTGAGGTGGTCCCTGATGCCGTGTCAGCTCTGCTCTCTGCTGCCTGGGTGGATCTGCAGAGGTCCCACAGGCTGCAGCCACCGTGGCCAGGAGCTGGCTGGGACAGACCGCGCTGCTGACTCAGGCTGCGCTGGGCTGCTGGCATGGGCTGGCAGAGGGAAGGGTTAAGTGCGATTGGGAGGCTCTGACATTTTGCTAATGTGCTGTGTTAATTGATTCGCTCATTTCCATTTGTTCCTGTTAAAGAGAGACAGATGAGAGTGGTCCTGCAGTGCAGCGACTTGGCAGGGAGCGTCTCCGCTGCGTGCAGATGTGCTCCTGACTCATTTATTACCATCAGGCCTCCGATCTACCAGTGAGCCCCAGCATCGCGTGTGGCTGCTCTCTCCAGGACAGGCAAGAGCAAAGCAGTGGACCCCAGACATCCCTCCCAGGGCACCAGGGCCACATGCCCCATCTCTGTTTAGCCTGCACCCAGCCAGCCTGGATGGGGAAGAAGCTGCTGCATTTGGGAGGAGGCAGAAAGCCAGCTGAAGGGATGGCAGCCTGTTTGGAAATCACACATGGCCCGGGCAGGAGCTGGACTGCCTTCAGTCAGTGAGGCCCTAAGGAAAACCATCAGCCTTTTCCATGCCAGCAGCTTTTGATGTAGAGCAATTACAGGTGCCAGGAGACTTTGGTGAGGAGCCTGTGGCCAGCCCAGGTGTCCCAGCTACAGCATCGTGCCAGCTGAATGATCGCCGTGAACTGCAGGACTGACACTATCAGCTCTGGAGATAAGAGGTGGAGTCCAGGCTGGGGCAGATGTGCAGCTTTGCCAGGGGCTGTATGGAGAGCAGGACCCTGCTCTCCACAAGGGCCATGACTGTGGGCACAGCCTCCCACCACACAGCACATCAGGGCATGCAGAGACACAGGCAGCTGCAGTGCCTGGGGGGAGCTAGGGTCATTCCTCCCCTTGTTCCTACCTTCAGTCCTGGAAATGGGGGTCCAGCTGGCAATAAACCCATGCCCTGCACTCCTACTTGCCAGACCACTCTGGTGCAGGCTGCAGTGCCATGCCCAGAGACTTCTACATCTGCAGGACCTGGCTACCCAAGATGCGATGCCCAGTCACTCAACCACTTGTTTTCCCTGTTGAGAAATGCAATTATGACACAAAATCAAATTGCCACAGGGGAAGAGCTTGATTTCAGTCAAAATGCTTATTAAAAAAGTATTTCTCTGAACCTTTTGCTGCTCAAAGAAAAATATCTCAATTCAAGTGTCATTACTTGCTTGAAGTTTTCTGAAGAAGAAAGGTGTCTTCCAGGCAGCCTCAGAAGGGACAAGCCTGTGCCTGGCCCTGACAAGAACAGCACCAAGTCTGGCTGCAGGAGGGAGAGCAGGCGGCAGTGAGGACTGCAGGCCATTGGTCTGTCTGTGACCACAGGAGAAGGGACGGGGACCCCTCAGAGGCTGGTATCTCCTTACCAGAGGCTGTCGGTCCCGGCCGGTTACTCCCACCTCTGCCCATGGTGTGCACCATGGCTGCTGCTGGAGCAGAGATGGGCACTCACCCCTTCTCTGTGTCCCCATCCATTCTCTTGTCAGATGCAGGGGGCAGCCCCAGGCACTGCCTCTGCCTGGGGAAGGGGATGCATGAAGGGCTTGGGCTCCTAAAGCACTTCCCATCACAAACTGACCCCCTCTGCTTTTCTGCTCCTTTTTTTCTTCATGGGAAGGTGTGCACATGTATGTGATTGATCATGCATGTGTGTATTCACATGTCCACATCGATGTGTGCCTCCTGTGCATGTGAGCATGGGCAAGTCTGTGTGCTGGGGTTGTACAAAGCCAGAGGATCTTCACCCAAGTGCAGACATCTTGGCCAGAGAAATTTGGAGAGGCTCCAGCAAGCAAAAGCCTTGCAAGGTTTGCCAGTATTTCAGGAAATGGTAATAATTTGCATCCTCAAGTCCCTGGTGCTCCTGCATCTTCACCCTCTGGCCACGTCTCTGTCCCATGGAGCTGATTACAGATAGTAGCACTGCTGCAGAAACCACGGATCAGGCAGCTAATGCAAAGAAAAGGAGAGAAGAAATGCTTGGGGTTGGTTTGGTCCTCAGGGAGGAAAGAGCAAAGCACAGAGATAAAGCATGCTGAAGCATTTGCTCTGGGGAAGGACAGCGGGGCCCTGGGTCCAGGTCAGACCAGTGATGGTCAGCCCCGCATCTCCAAGTCAGGTCACTCGGGGTATAGCATGGGGGCAAGTGTGGGGGGTTAGAGAGCAGAAAAAGCTGCCCAAATCACACAGCTGTCAGTGCACAGGGCTGGTCCTCCCAGTCTCTCTCTGCTGGTGGGTGGGAATACGTGTGGAGAGGATGTGAGAGCTCATGTCCACGGGAAATCTGCTCCAAATTTGCCCTGCTCCAGGACTCATAATGCCACTGATCCCCGAGCTGTGCCCAGGTCCTGTCCAGAGGAGCTCAGAGTCCCCTGTCCTCTTCCCAACTGCTTGCTGTGGTGAATGTGCTTTCTCTGGGGTGAAGGCTGGAGAGCAGCTGGCAGCCAAGAATCTGCAGGCAGAGGAGAGGGAGGGCTCCAGCTCACGGGGCAGACAAGCTGAAATGCATCAGGGTATTTTTCTGTATATTTATCACTTCAGTCTGAATGATGTGCAAGCCCTAAGGCCATAGGAGCCTGCTCTTGGTGATGAAGGAGCAGGGATTTCTCTGGCAGAGCCCTTTATTGGCATGTGGGATGGAAATGGGGGGCTTCTCCAGTAAACGTGGGTGGCACAAATGACAGCAGGCAAGGCCCTTGCTTGCAGTGCCTGTGGCTGCTTGGCCACCAAATCCTGCCTCCTTTGCTCCTGCTAAAGCCAGCATCGCTCCTGTGTCTCTGCCGGCCCTTTGCTCCACGCCTGCCTTCTGCCAGACTTTCCATCTCTGGTTGTTCTCCTAGGACACCCCCGTTTTCCTCCTGGGTCAGCTTTTGCTGGGCTCTTTCCTCGTTTAGCATTTCTGTTCCTAAAGCCACTTGAATCCAAAAGGAAGAATAATTGCCTCTTCCATTTAGCTAAAATGCAAGATTATAAACTTGCCCATCAGCTGCAGCGAGGTCAGGAACTGCCTGTAAAAGGCAGAAGGCATTTATTGCTTCCAGAAGAGCAAATTTCACTCCCTCTTGTTTCTGCTTCCCCACCCTGATGCCTCCAGTGAGATCTCACTAGAGCTGGGTGGATGCAGCAGGATAAATTGGCCAGAAGTGGAATTAATCTTCTTTCTTCCTTTTGTGTAAGTGTGTGGGGGGGGTTGGTGGGGTGTGAAGAAGAAGAGGGGGAGGCACTAAGTATCCCCAGACAAGATTTGTACTGTACAAAAGCCCTTTTGGCTGTCCTCTCTGCAAGAGGAACAGCAGGTCAGGGTCACCCCTCGGTAACATACCTGTTCCTGGCTGGAGAAACACCTCTGTTTTGAAGCCAGGGCTTCTGGGGCTTTGCGGGGCTGCGTGACACGGGGAAGACCACCAGAAGGACGTTTTGCTAGAGAAGGGATGTCTGCTGAGATTCACTGCTGACAACGAGAACCAGCGCTCCCAGAGGTGTTGACTGGGGAAACTCTGTGTTGCCTGGCTCTCACATGAGGCTGGATGGTAAAAAATTACTCATTTTGAAAGGAAAGAAATATGTAGATGCACATATNGTCAGGATGTTTCATGAAATTAAATGCAGCTTTTGGGGGTTATGCTTTTTTCCCTCCCACCTCAAACCTTCTCCCTTTCCATCCCTTCTTCTGCCCCAAGAGAAGATGAAATGGGATGCAGCGACAGCAAACTGCCAAACTAGTTTTCATCCTCCTTTTTTTTGGAGGAAAACTGTAATCACTCCATCTGGGAGGAGGAGAGGGGGGTATTATTCCACTGCTGGATTGGAAACATTTCATGGTCTCTAACAAGTTGAGATGGAAAAATTTGGTGTTCTTGACTTTGATGCCTAGTAGGTGTCACTTAAATAACATGACAGACGGAAGTAGACTCCTCCCCCCTCACATCCACCCACGGAGAGCAGTCCCCTGTGCCAAGCATCCCAGGAGGAACAAATCGCACTTGGGCAGCACAGCCCTGTGCTTGTCGTTGGGAACACGGGGATATTCATGACATTTCCATATCGTGACTCTTGATTTCCATATCGGGACTCCTGATTGCATTCCCTGGGCAAACAACTCCATGTCTGCCACAATGGGGCTGCCCAGTTGCTTCCCAACCAGGCATCAAAACCAGATGGGTCTAAAATTCTTTGGGAGAGTCCTCCAGTCTTATTTTCTAAGGATGAGCAAAGCTGCAAAGGCAGCTGGTGCAGGGAAGGACAGATGCCCAGCACCACTCAGGATTGTCCCCTCACTGAAGAAGGGAGATGTCACCAGCTCTTGTCCCCAGCCCTGGAACCCTGAAGCAAGGCTACTCTGGACCCAACATCCCTTCAGGTTCCTGCCCCCACCATCCCTCAAGTTGGGCTACACCAAGCTCTGGCTTCATGCTCAGTGCTGCTGCCCACCCCACCGCCACCCCTCCTCCCCTGCACCCATCTCTGCAGCAGTGACCGAGCCCAAGCCCAGGAGGTCGGTCCCAACAAGTGCTTCTCTGCTCTTTGTCTGTCACCATCACGCTGAGGTCAGATGATGCGCGTGATTCATGTGGCATGACTCCGCACACGCCTGCTTCAGCATCGTAAGATGTCAGTTGCCGTGGCAACACAACGCAACACATCCTGGCACTGCTTGGGTGAGGTTTTCCAAGCTGGCAGGGTGGGGAGGTCGTCCTCTCCCCTCCTTTCCGAGGAAGCTCGTCATCCGGGCAGGGACGCAGTGGGAGATGCATTAACGAAAACCTCCCGCTGCTGACATCCTCCTCTCTTCACCGAGGATCACCCGCCAGCAGCCTCCCTGGCAGCTGTGTGAATCCAGACGAGGTCTCTTCCCCCTCCACCGCTGCCGGGAAGAGCAGAGCTTGGCCCTGTCGACAGCATCCCCACCGTTTGCGCTGCCGGAATCTTTGTCCTGGCTGATCCCAGAGACTGCTCAGGTGCATCCAGAGGAAACTGTGCACCAAACGGGCCCCCAGAGCTGAACTGCTGCTCAGGAGGAGCGTCTTCATGATGTTTTGTCCCTTGCTGACCCCAGACCTTGGGGCTGGTAGGGCTGGAGAGAGCGTGGCACTCACCAAGGTGTGAACCTGCGTGTTATGTGCCAGTTGAGTCCCCAAATGCTGGTTGATTCTGGGCTTCTCCTCGGTGCTGTCATTTCCCATGGGAAAAATCTTGCCTTTATGCCAGTGCTGCCTGGGACTGATTTGGGAATCTCTGGCCATTTCATGGGAAGGGATGGCCATCTTTCCCCCAGCTGTAGGTACAGCAGATAGATGATCCCACCTCCCAGCATCTCCTTTGAGAATCAAGGCAGGCTGTTTGAATTCTGCGGGGCACCACGCATGCTGGGGTAGGAGCAGCAGGGATAGATTTGGAAAGATTCAGGAGTGGTGGGATCATGGCCAGAGGAACACTTGCCAAAGGCCTGGGCACGCTGAGCAGACAGGTCCAGCCAGGCTTGCTGCTGCGTGGTTGTTGGATTCAGCTGAAGATAGCAGTCTTAAGTCCTTTCAAAGTCTGAGCTCAAGTGATTTAGGTGCTCAGATCTCACTGTCACTCCCTCTAACTCTTTTTCAATTTCCCTGGCCTGTAATTTTTAATTTTGGGATTGTAAAACTGTGGAAAGCTCCTTGATCAACCCTTCATGGGGATGGTGTTAACACAAAGACAATGGTGATCCTGCATCAAGCTGAGGACTTTGCCCTTGCCCAGTAAGTCCAGAAGGGAAAGGTCTTCCACTGTCCCCAGGCATGAAGGTCACTTTGGGAGGAAACAGGCTCTCTGTTTCTCCTGGCTCAGGTGTGGTGTGTGTGTGTCCACAGTGAGACAGAACAGGAGAGACATGGGTGGAGACCTCCATCATGGGAGGTCCTGCAGCCATGCAATGTGGCTCAGGGGGACACACTGCACAGAGGGTAAAGGGTTGCAAGACTTTGGAGAAAGCAAGATAAACTCTTCTCCGAGAGGAGGTGCATAAAACAGGTAGGAGGTGTCCCCCACACCAGACATGGCTTCTTCAACCCTTGAGACACAAGGCACAAGCAAGGAGGTGGGATAAGAGGGGCAGTGACTGGAGTTTGGGTGAACTGCAGAGCTGGACTGAAGCTCATCGCTGTCTGAGCATGCAGAGCAACCACTGGCATCGTTGCCCTGACAGCAGATGCCTGTGTGGCCACATTTCTGTGGGGAGGGAATGCCCAAACAATTGACATGAAGGTCTCTCCAGGCACTCAACTCCCTGCCCCCACCCCCAAGAGGCATAAGTCCCAAGAAGAGGATGCCACAAAGCATCTTTCAGTACAAACCAGGTGCTGGGGCTGCCTGAGGCTGTCAGAGCAGGAGGAAAACTGCAATCAGTTCCTTTGAATCATAGAATCATAGAATGGTTTGAGTTTGGAAGAGACCTTACAGACCATCCAGTTCCAACCCCCTGCTCTGGGCGGGGACACCTCCCACCAGATCAGGTTGCTCAAAGCCCAATCCAGCCTGGACTTGAATCTCTTCAGGGATGGAGCAGCCACAGCTTCTCTGGGCAACCCATTCCTTTGCTTCTCCTGTCCTTTCTGCTGCTTGTCCCAAAGGGCAGAATGGCAGAGATGGGTAGATGGCCATGCCTGTCCCTGCCAAGTGCTCTGCTCCTGGGGAAGAGGCTCCAAAGCAGGGGGCTGCCTAAAGAGTACTCAGCGTGGTGGGGACAGCTCTGCCAGGAACTGACAGGGACAGAAGGGCAAGGAGGTGGGGGGGATGACGGGGGGACGGGACGGGACTGCCCACTGTCTGCCCACTGGCACAGGGATGCACAGGCAGCCCCCAGCCCAGGCAGGGCAAAGCACTCCTGTGGCAGATGGGGACTTCACCCAGGAGAGATGTGACAGCGAGGGCAACGCCTGAGCACTGCAAAGAGATGCTGTGTCTCATCCTCCCTTCTCTAAAGCCACCCTAGACACCGCCTACCCCTGGAGAATAATTTCCTTGGTCTCCATCTCTCCTCCCAGGCAGAGGAAGGCTGGGCAGATCTGGGGAGCCTGGCAGATATTACTGACCTGGGCAGAGGCTGGGGCATCAGCTCTGGCAGCAATCACAGCAATCTGGCCTCCTGGGAGAGGAGGTTAGTGGGCAACATCTATTTATAGATCCCTCTGAGCAGAGCAATCATTTCCCCAGAGTCAAGAGCAACAGAAAATACCAAATATATGGAGGATGAGCAGCTGCTGCTGCAGCCTCTCCACTGAGTTCTGTGAGCACCCTGGCTGGTGGGTCCCATTTTAGCCCCTTTTTCGCAGGGTGCTGGCAAACCTGCCAACCAGAGGGGGTGATGTAGGGACCAGGCAGATACGTGTGCTGGGAGCCTGGCCTGAGGGGAGGGCTCATGACCCCTACCCATTTCCATACCCACTGTGACTGCTCTGCCCTGCTCCAAACCCCCTCCTTCCATGGGAATGACACCCCTGTCCCTTTTCGTGGTGTATGGCTGCCCCATGGCACCTCAGGAAGAGCAGAGACCTGGCAGGGGCCTGAGCATTGATTCAGCTCTCAGCCCATCAGGAGCCAACCCTGACCACCAGAGGTGTCAACAGCAGGATTCAGTGGTGACGCCTGGCTCCCAGGGCTCCCACAGCCCTTGGTCTGCTCTGGGTCTCGGCAAAGATGCCATCAAGACCCCAGCCCAGACGATGGCTCTGGACCTGCTATGAGTACAGGTGCTGCCTCACGCTCACCTCCAGACCTTCACCCCTGTGCACAAGGAGGTGTGATGGGGGCTGCCTCCCTGCTTTGGGGGAGGCAGAGGGATGAGCTCGGGTGCGACTGAGCACTCAAGGGGTGTGTGGCTGTGCCGGAAGGGGCCATGCTGGCAGCCATGGGTGAGCATCTGCCACCTCCCTTCTGGCTGTTGACGTGCTACAGCCAGCGTGCGAGCGCTGTGGCTGCCTGTGCCAGCTCCCGCAGCCGGGGAGGGAGCGCGGCTCCGCTCTCACATGTGCCTGGCGCTCCCCAGCACGGTGATGCCCTCAGCCTGCAGCTGGGACTGAGATGCCTCTGGCTGGTCCTGCTGGAGCAGCCAGGCCAAGGCAGTGCAAGATGTGCTGGGGCCAGGCATGCACAACTCGGACTGAAGCCTGAGAGCTGGTGAGAAGGATAAATGCATTGGAAGGCCAGCACGTGGGGAACCCTGCACCTTGTACTGTGCAGCCACAGGCATCAGCCCATCCATACCCATCAAGGGGATGACTTTCCTCTCCTTGCTCATCTGCAGAGGCATCCAGCATTTCCAGCTACCTTCTTCCAGGAAGTTTTGTCTCACTCTTCGGGGAGCCTGACCTGTGGGAGAGAGCCTGCAAAGTCTCACCCAACCTGCTTCACCATGCCCAGAAGATGCTGTTGGTTTCCTGAGCAGAGGGGTGCTCTTGCCTGCAGTGGGGCTGGTGGGGAATGAAATAGAAAAAATGCCCGTACAAGGACAAACTACCGTGTCCTTGCTGTAGTGGCTCTGAAGGCTGGGAAAGGGGTGAGCTGCAGGAAGAGGGTCCCTGCCAGGGTGCCCAAAGAGCTGTTCACCTTTGCATGGCAGCTTCCCAGCATGGCCAGCACAGGGCTTGCTGTGGTTCTCGTGAGTCTTTGTAGCAGGTTTTGGGGATGCAGCTAGCCCTTCCATTGCACCCCAAGGATTGTTTCCACCGGGGGAAAGGCTCATGGAGGGCTCATTAGAGCAGAAAAGTGGAAGCCTTTGGTGCAGACTGGGGGACCAGGGCCAGGCAGGCCTGGGGGGAGGTCCTCTGCTGCCCACCTGGTGCTTTCCCACGGGGCTGCTCTCACCTGCGGCGAGCAGCGTCGTTGGCAGCAGCACCACGGCCTCGTGAGGGAAGCGGCAGAGATTGAGAGCGGAGCCCTTGGCTGCTGCCACTTCACGGCACCATCTTCGTGATACAGCGTTGCCTTGACAACTGCAAAGGGTCTTTTACTGCCTGTCGGCGCTGAGACAGNATGGGAGAAGGGTCTGGTGTGCAGGTGAGGCTCACCCAGGCCATCCCTCAGCCCCAGCTGGCCATGGGCATGGACTGACCAGGACAAGGAGCGTGGTGGCTGCTCACGGTCCAGAGCTGGTGAATAATCACTAGCAATGAGTGGGCTCCTGTTCCTCCCCCCTCCTTGTGTCTTCCCATGACCTTGACATCAATCGGGAGCTGTGGCCACCCCGTGGCTTGGCATGGCCTCAGACCAGTGCCTGAGATCAGCTGGGCTTGTCAGTTCGATCAATCCATCTGCCCTGTGATTAGGGATTTGTGTTCTGCCCCGCCTCTGCAACTTTGACACCTGGCACACTTGCCTTGCTCATGGATTTTCCCAGGCCCAGGAATGGTCCTGCCTCTGCAAACAGCCCCGATGTCTCCCCATTCGCAGGGGTAGGAATGAGTCTGCCCCACAAAGCTGGCTCCACACCCAGGACCTCATGGCAGAGAAGAAGGAGGAAAATTGGTTCAGCTGGGTCAAAAAGTGTCACTAGGAGTGGACACATCTGGGATTTATCCCTCATACCTGTTTTGTGGGCAATGTGAACCATGCATGTGGTTCTCAGTTCCATAGGAATGGTTGGCACTGCCCATGCCACCCATGCCACCCTCATGGACCAGGACCTCAACTCCTGTCAAAAAAACCCCAAAGTGCATGATCTGCTGTTGCTCCTGAACATACAGCCACTTTGTGAGGAGCTCAGCAAACCCTGAGCACTGGAGGGGATGGACAGGGAGTCAAATAATTGCAGGCAGAAGGGGAAAAAGCTCCTTGGTGATGTAGGGTGTGATCACCTTGGCTGATTTCAGTCAGCTCAGATGGAATCAGATGTCCCATGCTGGAAGGTCAGTAGCAATAAATAGTTGCTGGGAGAACAGACTCATTTGACCTACTTTGGAGAGCCATGGGCTGAAGGGCACCCCACCAGCCGTCCCTCCATGGACTGAGAGCTGTCTAGACATGGAGCGCGGGGGCAGATGTTTGAGTGCGGTCAGATGAACCCGACCCTGCTGACCTGCCCCGGGCTGTGCAGGATGGCAGAGGCAGGATTCAGCCCCCAAACGGATGTCCCTCGGACAGCCAGCCCTTGTTCTACCGCCACCCCCAGCTGCCAGGTCTGAGCATGCGGCACCACGGCGCTGTGTGGTGGGTGTGCAGACAAGCCCGTGGGGCAAATTGACTAGACAGTGGCTGGGGACCGTGACTGTAGCCAGGACAGGGCTGTGAAGAGCCACTGGTTGAGTCGCTCCCTGAGGTTTGCTGTAGGGGGTTCAAGGCAGCACCATTCCACATGGGTGCAGGAGCCATGTTCATGATGTTCACATCACAGCCGGTGGCCTGAGTGCTCCAGGGCTCTCAGCAGCATGGTCTGGTCTGGATGAGCTGTCTCTCCTCAGATTATCCTGCTCTGGAGCCCATTTGAGTTTCCACAGCTGCCCTCCTCCATCCCTTCTCTGATGTACATGAGCACCCACACTCATGGGCCTGGTGGCATCATGTCACATGTGAGGGCCAAGCATGTTGTGAGTCCAGTCACGTAGCACGGGATGTGCCAGCACGGACAGGCATCCTTTGACATCCCAACCCCATTGCAGAGCCTTGAGAGGCCAGGGAGTGCAGGTCTGTAGTACAGCAGCACGCACTTCTATTGTCCCTTTAGCAGCACTGGGGAGGGCTGTTTTAGCCCAGGGTGGTAGCATGGAATCACGGAATCATGAATAGTCCGAGTTGGAAGGGACCTCTAGAGGTCATCCAGTCCCACTCCCCTGTCAAACCAGGGTTGCCCAGAACACATCACTCAGGGCTGCATCCAGAGGGTCTTGAAGGTCTCCAGAGAAAGGGACTCATCACCCACCCTGGGCAGCCTCTGCCAGGACTCTGGCACCACCATGTAAAGAAGTTTTTAATCATATTTGACTGGAACTTCCTGTTTTCCAGCTTGTGCCCTTGTCCTGGGACAGACCACTCATTTCTCAGGATCTTTCCCCGGAGGAAGCTCCTGTGAGCAAACAGCTTTTCCAGAAAGATTCATGTGCCTTAACAGTCTGGGAGCAAGCACGAGTTCTGAAAATGTCATCCTGAGCAGAGAAGAGTCTCTGCTTTCCAGGGTCATTAGACAGAACAGACAAATTAAACCAAACACAGGATCGTTCTGAAGGACCTGTGACCCCTGAGATGATCTGCTGGAGGCAGATTCATACAGACCCAGCTAACCCTGGGGTTTCCCATCCAGGTAACATCCTCCAAGTCCTGGCCACATCTAGAATGTGCCTCAAATCCACCTGTGAGCTGCAGGACATGATGGGCAATCTATGCAAAGGAACTCTAACCTGCCTTGCCCAATGCAGCCCCAAGCACCCCCCTGGACCCCACACGGCCCCTGGCTGCAGCAAGGCTCTTTCCAGCCCTGGATACTGCGTAGTGGGGGGTTCTGGTGTCAAAGGGTTAAAAAAGTGCTGTAATGTGACAAAGTGCCAGGGTTCCTGGTGGCTCCTGTGGGTGCTGGCAGCTCTCCAGCTGCTTGGCCACCTGTGGAAGCGGCTGCTTTCTTCAGATGCTGCTGCTATTGCTTTTAAATTGATGATGCAATTGGGCCTTATTTAAAGCAGCAGCTCTTTCCCTTCCAATACTGCTCCGTGATGGATATTGGCTCTACTTCTCTCCCTCTCTTTCTCTACCTCTTCATCCGGACGCTGAAATGCCCAGGGATGCGTGTGGAATGACTTTCTACCCATTGTCAAGCACTTACAGTATCCCATAAATAATCTAATACTTGTTTGGTCTAAATGTAATTAAGATCCTTACTCCATGCTTGGCGACACTGACCGGCCATAGCGCCAGTGATTTATTGTGTTGTATTGTTTAGGGCTTTAATTGCATGCTGTAGTTTGGCACTCCACTGACAGCTTCTCCCAGGAATGATATGTTTACGCTGCAGAGGAGTTTGGGGTGATAACTGTATAAAGCAGTTTAATAACGAAGAACAGACTTCTAATATGGAGACCTGTTGAAGGTGTTGCTTTAGGAGGCTGATTCCGAGAGCAGAGCAGGAAGTTCCCCGGAGAAAATCGGCTTCTTTTCATGCACAGGATATTTGCAAGCTGCTTGCAATTGTAGTGATTGTTACGAAAAATTATGTGAGAGTTATATTTTCCTTCAAATAATTTAACTCTCTGGATCCTGTGGGTATTTAGTGCGGGCTCTTTGAGCTGTGCTGGCCACATGGTAATCAGTCATGTTAAATCACATGGCTCTGCTGCCAGGGCTGGATTGGAGAATGCCATTGTACTGACTGTGAATATTCATGAAGGCAAATTAGAAATTCAGTCCTCCTGGGCATGTCTGCATGCAACTTCTGTGCCAGGAAGCCAGCATGGTACAAATGCTGAGGTGGCGCAGACAAACCCACAGAAGGTGAAGCCCCAGCACCTGCAGATCCCTCCTTGCTGTGACTCCATAGTGATCCCCAGCTAGTTCTGCCTGCCCAGGCTCGGTGCTCAGAGTGGTGGCATTGATGCACATGTCCCCACCTGGTCATCCACACACAGGCTGTTCAATTTGCCCATTTGTGGCAGAGCAAGGTGTTACAGAACTCAGCTGGGGAAAGCCTGGGGTGTCCTCAGCCTCACAGCTTCCCTCCCCTCTCTCTCCTAGCCTCAGCACCTCCTCCCATCCCCGGCTCTCCCTTATCAACACTTGCTGCTTCCAAATTAGGACAGATGCTATCCTCTTCTCCGCTGGGCTGCTCTCATCTCTGCCAGGCGCTGCTTCCACGGGGCTGGGGAAAAGCAAGGCGGCTTCTCCGAGTCTTCTCAGATAAGCAGGATTAAAATCCGTGCTTATTCCTTCCCCACCTGAGCAAGGGCAGGAGGGACAGAAGGGGGGGTCCTTATCTTCTTCTTATCTCCAGAGCAGCTGCTTGTCTCTGGTTGTGGAGGAGAGATGCCCCCAGACCCTGCTCACATAGACACGTGTCTCTTCCCGTGCCTGACAATGACCTTCCTTGTATGAACAGGGGCCTCGCTCCTAACACTGATTTCTTTTTAACTGTTGCTGAGGCCTCCAGGGAAAACCTTCAGATACCTGATTGCAACAGATATCAAGGGAAAACCACAGCAACCCTGATCCCTTTCCCTCATGTACACACAAACAGATATGCTTTAAACCATCTGAAAACCACAGCGCGCACTACTCTGGCCGCTTCTCTCTCTTACAGGTAAATATCTGTGATTCCTTGTGGTTTCAAGACAGCCCCAGGGGGATTGTTTGGTCCAGAGGTTTCTCCAGGGTACGGCCTTTCATGTCTTTCTCTCAGCTGGACTGAGATGGTCCAGCATCCAGCTGGCCAGGGTGTGATAAGGGCAGCAGCAGCTAGATCCTTAGCTACCCACATCCTGTCAGAGCCCTTTCAGGGTGTGACTCCACACACAAAAAAAGTCTTCCCAAGGGTTCAAGGCATCTCATCGGAAAACAAAACTCGTGCCCATCAATGCATGGAGCTGGAATGGGCAGCATGGCTCAGCCCATCTCAATGGGAGATGCTGCTGCTGCACATCCTCATCATTGCTCCTCCATCCCTTCTGGGGCTGCCCCTTCCCACACCCTCCTGCTGCTTTCCGACTGAAATCAAAGCGGGGCTGAGAGAAAGTCTTCCCTTCCCTTGCTGACCTCCTGGCTTCAGCCCGGCCCTTTACCTGAACTGAATTGAGCTAAAGTGAGGTTATTTGGCACCTGCAGGGCTGCTGACCAGTTACAGAGCACCTTGAATTATCCCCACACTGGTACTTGTGCCAAAAATATTGAACACGCTGTGCAGAGCCTCACAGCCTTTTGGGGTGAAAGTTAGGACCTCCTTTGTAAATTATGGTCAGAGCTAGTGATGGAAAGTGCTGTGCAAGGGCTAGAGTAATGGATATATAATAACAAATATAATGTGTAATTTTGATGTGTAATGTATATAAAAAAAATCTATATTATTATATAAAATAATGAAGGGCACACACAAAGTCCAGCGAGGGGAGCAGTATCCAGATTCCCTCAAGGCACCTGGGTCTCAGCCAGACCTCAGACGTGCCCAGGAGACAAGGAGGTGTCAGGGCCAGGCAATGTCCTGGTGCCTGTGAAAGCGGCTGGGCTGTCATCAATCCAGCCTTGAGAATGACAAATTCACAGCTGCAGGTTTGCAAGGAACTCATTAGCTCAGGGGACAGACCAAAGTGCTGGGTCCTGGAACGGGCCTTCTCTGGGGGGGGCGGCTGAACATCCACCCAAGCCCTGTGGCATCAGGCTTTGCCCAGACCTCAGTAGTGTGTAACTGCCCTGTCCTGTCCATCAAACATTACATGGGCACAAAGGGATGGAGAAGATCAAACACAGTGCATGAGGTGGAAAATGCACCCTGGAGCCTGGACAGACTTGGGTGGGGAGGGCGGTTGTCCAGGAAGACCACCAGCTCTCCCTCCCTCTCAGACACCCATGGAGTATCTGAGCCTTGCATTGACCTGGAGCAAGGAAAGCCCCAGGGATCTGGGACATCTCAACATCCATTTGATTCTCCTCTTTTATTTTTCACACCTCCAGCCCTGTTTCAGAGCACAACACAGAGTGCCTGGCACCATGCAAGTTTGGGCAGGAGGTGCCAGAAATGGTGCTGTGCACCCCAAGGCGGTGCAGCAGAGATGGGACCCCAAAGACGCTGGACCAGGGACCTTCGGGGTCAAATTTGGGGTATTATTAAGAAATGCAATAGCACTGCCAGGATTTCCATGTTCCCTGGGAGGCGGGTAACTGACTCGGAAACACAGGAAGGGAAGGGGCTGAGGGAAGAGGGAGGTCAAGCTGACCCCATCGATGCTGTGACACTGCATCCATCACATCCCTTACCCTGGGGTCGGGAAGGCTTTGGGTTTGCTTCCAGATGCCTTTCAGAAATCAAACTTTGGTCCTTAACCTGTGCATTTGCACACACACACCCTTCACACAAATATGTTCCCATGGGCAGACCCCTCGTGCACCCCCACGTTAAAATCCGTATCGATGTCCCCGATGCCTAGGACCTGGGTAAGCAGCCTTGAGCTCCACCACCAGCCCAAATCCTCCTGCTCTCACACCTGGGCTCCGTCTCTCCCCTCTCCCTCCCTATCGCCCACATTAAGGGATTACACTGTGATCTTTTCAATCTCTCTGTCAATAGATTTCTTTTTTTGCCAGCCGATTTTTTTTCCAGCTTAAGCTCTTTCACTTCATTAATGCACCCAGAAGGGAAGAGCAGCTGCCTGCATTGTCTGTCTATGAAAATTTCTTGCGCTGCTGGATTTGTAAAACAACTGATTAAAGACAATGCAATTAATTATTCCTTGATGAAATAGTGGAAATTATCCTGAAAAATGAAGAAATCTAGCAGTGGAACATTAAATCCCCATAATTATGTCATTTCTACAAAGGGGGCAGGGAGGTGAAGTATAAAAATAAAACCCAGCCACAGTCTCTGTGCTGGCATTTTGCCGGCTGCCGTGGGACATGGTGCCCTCCAGCCACCTCCTGCCTTGGACCTCTTCCCCACAGGGTCCCCTGGGCACCCCGTGGAGACCCCTGGTGCAGGCAAGAGGCAGAGGCCAAGGGGGGCCAGTCCCTGCTGAGCCCTTGCATGTTGGTCCAAGCCCTCTCCTGTGCCAGGGGCTGGGTGTGAGCATCCAGCTGTGCTTACAGCATCCTCCGTCACACAGCCCCTGGGGTGGAGTGAGAGGAAATGCCCACACCCCAGCACCACCACCACCCCACTGGGACAGCCCTGGAAACTCTGAGATTCCCTTGGAGAGGAAGCTGTGGACCAACATTCCTCATCCCCACCCCTGATCCTCACAGAGAGGAGGAGGCTTCAGCCCTAGCTCCTCCCAGGGCCCTGAGGTTGTGGGCACCACCAAGTGCAGCTGCAGGGACCCCAGATGGGCTCCCAGGATCTGCCCAGTCCCCTTGCACTGGCTGTACCTCAGTCTCTGAGGTGTTCCCCAAGCCAGGCTCGTGGAGTTACCCCCCACTGTGTCTCCCCAGCACCATCTCAATCCACCAACCTCCTCTGGTATGCTCTGCCCCATGCTTTCCTTTGGCTGTCTCTTGCCTGTCATCACTCCACGGGCAGTCTCTGTTCTCACCACCAATTCCCAGATCCTTTTCCTCTTGCTCAGCTCTGGATCTTCCTGCCACCAGTTCTCTCTGCCTTCCCTGATCTTCCCCCATGCTCTTCCCCACCGTCTTCTGCTGTCAGCATCCCTGCTGGACCCAAGAACCCGGGTACCCCTTTGGGTGCCCCCACACTGCCTCTCTCCATCCTGTCTCATGCGAGTGCGTGTACCAGTGCGTGTACTGGTGTGTGTACTGGGGTGTGTGTGTGTGCCAGTGCCTGCACACCATCAGAGCAGGGAGAATCCCCCCAAGGAGGAGGGATGTATGCTGAATCACAGCCCCAGCGCAGGGGAGCGCGGGAGGCAGGGGGGAGCGTGTTGCATGGGGAGAGGATATGCCTCCTCCACACTCGCAGCTGGGGACTGTTGATTTTATTTATTTATTCTATTCTGAGATTTATCAAACGTGGGACTGGAGCCTTCCCAAGCCTGGTGTGCGTGGAACGAATCCAGGCCCCACATACCACCTGCCGAAATGTAATTACCAGATGCGTTAAATGAATAAATCTTCCGGGCACCGTTTTCTGTTAGTGCTGTTAAACCCACCGGGAAAGCCTCCGACTCTGCTCCGAGCTGCCTGTGCCACCTCCGTCACCCTGAGTCCCCTGGACACAGGGCCTGGGACCTGGTCAGGTCTGCCCAGAGCTCCCCCCAGGGTCTCACCTCTGGGTCATCACCGTCAGGTCATTTGGAACCAGCTTTATGTCCCTCGGTCCTTCTCAGCATGAGGGGAGCACCTCTGCTGGAGACCCTGCCCACGGTGTGGATGGATGCTGTATCTCTAGGAGGGGTGAAGTGCACAGAAGTCATGGCTTACGGCAGGGAGCAGAGAGGGCTGCAAGGTTTTGAGAAGGGACAGGGTCCCTGCAGGATGTCACGCAGGAGGCAGGCAAGGGGTGACCAGAGGGATGCCCCACTTAAAGCTTTGGTGAGCAAAGCAGGGTGTTGGGGCGTGGGAGTGGGAGAGGGTCTCCACCTCAGCCTTGGAGACCAGACACCTTCATTCCGGCGTCAGGAATGGGTCCTGGGTGGAGGATCCCTGCAGGGTGGCTCGTTCCTTCTTGTTTAGGAAAAGCACACAAGCAGGATGCTTTTGCTTTTTTTTTTTTGTGAGAAGACATCCATTTCCCTCTTTACTTCACCCCTTATAGCTCTCACTGATGCCCTCTTGGTGGGGCTGGCTGAGGTCTGCAGATGTCACTCTCACAAAAATGAGTTTAGTGTCCAGAATGTTCTTGAAGTCAGACGCAGCCAGGCCCATATTCCCACATTCCTGCTTGCTCATCCTTCGAGGGGGTTCTTAGGCAGGCTTTGCTTTCTCTTCATCAATCTATTTCAGAAAGGTCTACCCTTTCTGTGAGCACCAGCTGCCCTCCTGGTAGAGCTTTTAGCTAGAGAAAAAGCATGTTCAATAATGTGCTGGTTAATATTTTTTTTTCAAATTCCAGCTTAAAAAATAAAATAAAAAACAAAAAAAACCCAGCGTGGATGGGAATATAGGCTTGAGGAGCCTGGGTGTTGAGGAGAGCTCGTAGAAATTGTTTTGCACCCATTTTCTGACCATTTCTACTAATCACATACCATGAAATGAACAGTTTGCAAACACCCCATGGGCTGAAATTTGTTTGCATAAACTATTCAGTGAACACTTGCAGATAACAAATTCATTTGCGGAAATCAGGATCAGCTTCTCAGCAACTCGCAAGTGGGAAAAAAATAAAAAAAAAAAACAAACCAAAAAACAACAAGCCACCAACCTTCAATGAGTCCTGCAGAAGGAGCTTCCTCCTGCAGGACCAGAGTTGTCTTCCCAGCGATGCAGATGTTTCTGGTGGTGGTGCAGAAGGGCTGTGTCACTTTCTGGCGCAATCAGAAAGAGTCAGGATCGTTTGTGGTGAAGAGTTTGTGGTGATTTTATTTTAAAAAATGCCAGGCTCTGTGTCAGAGGCTTCCTGAGGAAATGGGTAGGGGTTTCAGAATCACAGACCCAAACTGGGTCTACAGCAGAGGTGAGGAGCTCCCAGGGAGTCTGTACCAATACTTAGGGGGATTGGGCTGTAAATGAGACCTTTGCAGCACAGTTCTCATTTGGTTTTTAAATAAAGCAGAATCACTGGAAATTTGACTTTTTTTTTGGGTGCTGACAGCTGGTAAACCCAGCCAAGGGTCCTGCTGAATGGCACCCTCTTTTATGCTGCCTCCCCTGGGCACACATGGAAGAGACGAGCCAGAGGAGTTCCTTGGTGAGGACGGGGTGAGCAGGGCTCTGAAGGTACCCCTCCACCCAGGGAAACTGTGTTGGACGGTGCTGGCACCCCTGGTTCTGCAGTTTCCTCATGCTTCCCCCAGGTATCCCTGCTCCTGGAGCTATTCTGCAGTTTCTATTATTTAGGAGTGAAAAATACAATTGGACTAGCAGAGTGTGCAGCTATCCCAAAGCAGACAAATTGAGTACAAAGAAAAGTCAAGTTTCCAATCATTTTTCCTTAAAAAAAAAAAAAAAAAAGATATTTTTCTCCTTCGAAGAAGAAAATTTGATTTCAGACACTTTTCCACATTGTAAATGCTATTTGATTCTTCGTGCTAACCCTCCAATACCAAGAGGGATGTTCTGATACCCAGACTACCACAGGTCTAAAGGGGTGCAGAAAATGACCCACCCCAGCTATTGGGTCCCATCTCCCTCATGGCACTCATGCTGCTGGTGATATGTCCTGCTTCCCACCGCCTGGACTGGTGGCATTGGGAAGGGTTGTGTCCTCTGCCGTGATGGATGCTTATCTGCAGGAACTGGAGCAGACCTGTCTCTGCGTGGCTCAGTCCATCTTTGGGAAGGTCCTTGGTCTTGGCATGGCAAGGAGGCAGGAGCAGAGCTGCCTTCCAGCTGCCTACAACAGATGCCCTGGCTCTGGAGTGGGCAACAGGACAACGAGGGATCACAGATTCCCAGACTGGCAGGGGCTGGCAGGGACCTCTTGAGATCACCCAGTCCAACCCCCTGTCAGAGCAGGGTCACCCAGGGCAGGTCCCAAAGGATTGTGTCCAGGCAGAGTCTGAATATCTCCAGAGAAGGAGACTCCACCACCTCTCTGGGCAGCCTCTGCCAGGGCTCTGACACCCTCACAGGAAAGAAGTTTTTCCTCAGGTTGAGACCTGTCACCAGGTATAAAGGAGAAGAGTCTGGCCCCATCCTCTTGCCACCTGCCCTTTAAATATTGCTTACCATCAACGAGGTCCCCTCTCAGTCTGCTCTTCTCCAGCTGAACAGCCCCAGGTCCCTCAGCCTTTCCTCAGCAGAGAGATGCTCCAGTCTCTGATTATAGCCTCTGCTGGACTCTGCCCAGTCATTCCTTGCCTTTCCTGAACTGGGGAGCCCAGATTTGGACCCAGTACTCCAAATGTGGTCTCCCCAGGGCAGAGCAGAGAGGGAAGATGACCTCCCTTGACCTGCTTCTTAATGCCCCCCAGGAGAGTGCCGGCATGCTTGGCCACCAGGGCACATTGCTGGCTCACGGGAAACTTATTGCCCACCAGGACTCCTACGTCCTTTTCTGAAGAGCTGCTTTCCAGTAAGTCAAAATCTAACCTCTACTAAAGGGTTATTCCTCCCCAGGTGTTGGACACTACACATGACGATGGGTCTGGAACCAGCCAACAAACCCCAGGCACCAGGATGTCCTTCCTTCTCCTCTCCTTGCCCTGTCCCAGCAAGCAGGACCCCAGCCCCCCACAGGGAGTCCACCCCCCTCCATCACAGCGACTCAGACTTTCCAGGAAGGAACTGAGCTCCAGGAATTAAAAGCTTTGCAGTGAGATGTTACAAAAAGGAAGAAAATGCCTTCAAATGCGCCTCCTTCATCTCTCCCAGCACTTCACCTTTCTGTCGGCTTCAGTGATTTCACAGCCTCTGGAAAAGAAGAAGAAGTAGAAGAAGAAGGAAAAAAAAAAAAAAAAAAGGGAAAAAAAAAAGCAGTTAGGAACTTGCTGAATAAATCATATCCTCTCCCTCCCCCACCTCCCTCCTTTCTTTTGTGCAAATCAAAGGCTGGGAGCTGCCAGGAGCTGACAACGGTGCCCCCAGCCCCCACCTCGCCGTTCCTCCTGGCCCCCATCCTGGGGAACTTTGGGGGAATCGGGGGTGGTTTCAGAGGCAATCAAACTCTGACAGCCCAGCCGGAGGGACGGAGGGGGAGCGGGGAGCGGGGAGCGCTGTGCTGCTGTCGCTCCTGCAGGCACTTGCTGGCTGCTCCCCCTGGGTCTTGTAGTTTGGAAACAAGGTACCGAACATGTGGGGAAGGCTGATAATCTCCAAAGTGTCTGTGATTAAGTGAAACCAGCAAATTGAGATGCTTAGACAATTAGTAATCTTGGCGTGAAAAAAAAAAAAAAAAACAACCCTGGAAGAATCAAAGAAGAACGGAGGGTTTGGGGTTTATTTTTATTTGGGTTTATTTATCTTATTTTATTCCTCCCTTCCCAACCCCCTCCCAGTCCTTCTAATTTCCTAAGCTTGTTCCAGTTAGATTTGAAGCCAGAGGGAAGGCAGGAGCACTTTTTGCCCTAAACCACTCCTGCCCACCACCTGCCTCATCTCTAGGAGCCCGGGGACCAGCACTGCCACCTTGCTGCTGCTGGCAGGGAGGGAGGTGACCCTGGGCTGCTGGCAGTGCCTGCTGAGGCTGCCAGCCACACTCCCATTGATGCCACACTGCTTAATTCTGTGGGGCCGGGGAGGAGGCAGTGTGCCCGTGGCAGCCCACATGCTCTGGTGCTCTGCCCATGCCCGGCTCCTGGAATGACAGGATGGGCAAAGCCAACAGCATTCCAGACCTGGGACCCCATATTTGCCCCCTGCCCTCCTGCAACTGCACCCTCCTCCTCCTCCCCCCCTCGCCGCTCCCTTGCATGGATGCAGGTGGTGGCTGGGCCTTTAAGGAGGTTGATCCCATACTTGAGCCCAGCCCCAGCGTGGCAGATGTTGAATGCCCATGCCAGCTCTTGTCCTTGCACTGCTGTGTGCCCAGGGCCACCATTCACTCCTCAATGACCTGCTGTTGGGTCAGGGTACCACTGTAGAACCCATGGTGAGCTCAGGACATCCATCAGCGCAGTCTGACATTGGCAACAGCACAGCCAGGAGCAGGGCAAGGATATCTTTGGGCAATTCTCCTACCATACCCATACCCTGCATTCTTTGAAAGCCAAAGTGTCATTTTCAAAGTGGCTGTGTCTGTCTGCTGCCATCAGTGTCCCAAGTGTAGCTCCAAGCTGCTGTGCACGCTGTCTCCTCGTGATGAGCTCCCCAACCTAGGCCAGCCCCTACCTTTGAAGGGCACAGAACCAGCATCATGCCAGACCTGGAGGGTGCAACCGATGGATGCTGCTTAGTGTGGAACCAGCTTAGTCTGTAATCTATCCACACTTGGACTGTGAGTCATCATGGGGCCCACCATCTCCCCTCAACAGAGACAGGGACCCTCTGGGCAAATACAAACCCTTGAGGCACTCCTGTGCTAACATGGGTGAGGACTCAGCCCCAGTGCAGTGGCTCTGTGTGCCCTGTGTGGCCATACAGAGCTCCTGCTACCCAGCCTCTTCCCTCCCAGCTCTGGGGCTGGCTCAGGCCCCTCTGCATGACTTCCAGGTTCCATGCTGTGCTTGCTCTCCTCAGATAAAGCTTGGAAGAAGCTGTGTGTTTGCAGGACTCTCTAAAAGCTGGAGCTGCCCTGGTTCCCAGGCTGCCCATGGGACCTGCCACTGCAACTACCTGCCACTGCAACTACCTGCCAGCTCTGCCAAAAGCTCAAGTGAAAGGACAATATCCTGTCACCCCAAGGTTGGGGAGATGCTCTACTGGGAGCTTCCTTCCCCAAACCAAAGCATCTAATAGGGATCTCTGGGTTCATCCCAATCGTCTAATGCCAGAACCACTGAAACACAGAGGTCATGAGCAAGCAGATAGGTGCCTGACTGGCACTTACAGACACACTCCTGCTTGCTCAGGGAAGCTCTCTGCTGTGGCTGGCATGCTGGAGAGCTGGGCAACCTCCCACTCTCCTACTTACCTGGCACTGGTTTTGCCCCTCTGCCCCTTTACCCTTCATGACGTCACATTTCCACTTTTCAAAGGCAGCTCAAGCAGCCCTTTGTATGTCACTTTTTGAACAAGTTTCATTTCTTTTTCCTTCATCTCCTGTCTCTTTATTTGTTTAGAGTTTTATCTCTGGGATTCCAATTCCTCCTCAGGAGGTTGTTGCATAAGTAGCCTCCATACTGATTGCAAGGATTTTAATTTGGTAGCTTTCATCTTAAGCTGTTTCTAAGGCACTTTCTCATTTGTTTAAAATCACCCTGCCTAAAGCTTTCAAACTGTTTTTCTGGTTTCATACTTCCCAAAGGGCTGTGGGACTTAATTAGAGGCCCTGCTCCTTTGTGGTTCAGTGACAGTTGTCTGTATTAAGTCAAGAGTTGCCACTCCACTTGTGTGCCCCAGACCTCGCTCTGCAGCTCTGACATTGAGGCATCTCCCATGAGATTGGGATCTCTTAACATGCAGGTAGCTACAGCCACTCATAACTGCTCTTTTAATAGGTCTGCAGCTCCCCATGACCTCCTGGCGCCTGGGCTGCCTGGCTGTGAGAGTCAGAGGGACACAAAACTCCAGGGGCACATAAAACCCCAGGCTCCTCCAGCCAAGGTGAGGATGGATACCCAGCCAGAATCCAACAGGGAAAGCTTCTTTTTTAGAGAATGGGGAAATAGGTGGAAGGGAAAGTGAAGCAAGAAGCGTGAGCAGAGGAAGGAGGGCAAGAAAGCAGAATTCACAGATTGGTATGGGTTGGAAGGGATCTCTGGAGATCATCTCCAGCCCCCTGCCAGTGCAGGGTCACCCGGGGCAGATTGCACAAGATTGTGTCCAGGCAGAGTTTGAATATCTCCAGAGAAGGAGACTCCACCTCCTCTCTGGGCAGCCTCTACCAGGGCTCTGACACCCTCAGAAAGAAGCTTTTCCTCAGGGTGAGGTGGAAGTTCCCATGTTCCAGTTTGTGCCCGTTGCCCCTTGTCCTGTCCCCGGGCACCACTGAGCAGAGTCTGGCCCCATCCTCTTGGCACCCACCCTTTAGCTATTGCTCAGCATCGATGGGGTCCCCTCTCAGTCTGCTCTTCTCCAGCTGAACAGCCCCAGGTCCCTCAGCCTTTCCTCAGCAGAGAGATGTTCTAGTTCCTTCATCATCTTGGTAGCCTCTGCTGGACTCTGTCCAGTCATTCCTTGCCTTTCCTGAACTGGGGAGGCCAGAATTGGACCCAGTACTCCAAGGAGCAACCCAGAAACGAGTGCGGAGGAGGGACACGGAGCTGGGGAAGGTCCTGGAGAATAAATCTTATAGGAATGATTGAGGGTTCTGGAAGTGTTAAGTTGGAGGAAGAGGAGGCTGATGGGAGACCTCATCCCTCTCTACAACTGCTTGAAAGGACATTGCAGAGAGGTTGGTGCTGGTCTCTTCTCACGGGCAATGAGCGATAGAAGGAGAGGGAATGGCTTCAAGCTGCAGCAGGGTAGGGTTAGGCTGGACATGAGGCAACAATTCTTCCCAGCAAGAGTGGTCAGAGCCTGGAATGGGCTGCCCAGGGAGGGGATGGAGTCCCCACCCCTGACTGTGTTTAAGATGAGATGTGGTGTTGAGGGATCAGGTGTAGGAGAGAACTTTGTAGAGTGGGGCTGATGGTTGGACTCGACGATCCCAAGGGTCTCTTCCAACCTGAATGATTCTGAGATTCTATGGGTGAATGCACAGAGCAAAGTCAGCTACAAAGCCCACAAGGGTAAGTACAAGCTAGAGCTGCTGGAGCCCATCCAGATGAAGGAGGATCTCTGTAGGACTGAGCCCGGGAGAGCCATGATGCACTGGCACAAGGAACACGGCAATCCAGGGTTCAAGGTGACTTTGTGGAAAACCTCCAGTGCAGGGAGATGCTGTCTCAACTAATGCCTGTGCCCTGGCATCCCTTGCTCAACATGGGCGATCACCTCTGCCCCTCACATTGCTCTCCCTCTCACTTCCGCCATCCTCCTTTCTGACATGAGTCCCCACCCATCCCTCTCTCCTCCCTGATGGTGCCTCCATGGTCTGGCTTTCTCCAAACCGGAAGGGAGTTGAGCTGTGAGGGTCAACCTCAGGCCAGCTCTGACATCCTTCTCAGTGGGGGTGTTTGCCTGAGCCCCACCTCTGGTTTACGGGATGTTATTTATGCTGATTTAATTGGTGTCAGTTTAATTGGCTCATCCAGCTCCCATATGTGTTGGGAAGGGGCCAGAGAGAGCATTAAATGATCATTAAACATTACGGGCGTCTTTCTGCATCTCCTCTCTGCCACTCCTTCCCCTCACTTACATTTTAGAGAGCCAGGACACTCTGGCATGAGGTGGGAGCCTTTTCTGGGAATCCTGACTATGGTAACCTTGTCAAAAACAGACAAAATGGTAGCTCATACCTGAAGCCACATCTGCAATGCCTAGTGCTCCCACTTCCCACTTGTCCCCCAGGAGCTTCCAGGCAGGGGCATCTCTGCAGGGAAGAACCAGCACCAGTCCCAAAGTCCTGCCGGAACTGTCATGCCTCGAGTGCTGGCTGCAGTGGATTACAAATCCTGACATGATCCCTTCCAGCACTGCAGCTGCGGAGGCTGCAGTAGCTCAGGGAAGGACACTGGGCGGGCACGCGTAGTTGTGCGCCCCAGGGATTTGAGGCGAGCGTCTCTGTGCAAGGCGTGCGTCAGACAGGATGGTCCCAGGACAGGCTCAGAGAAGAGGGGATGCTCTACATCACACAGGGAGACTGGGACTCCGTGTGGGGAGGGGCATTATACACTCAGGGAGCGTGAAGGGAGAGTCGAGGATCCCGTGTGCTCTCTGTCCTCCAGATGGATCAGCCTCAGGCTCCTTCTCATTCCTCACACTTCAACCCCGCTGGGCATCACCCTGCTGTCAGCTGCTGCTCCACGGTGAACTTGTCCCTGCCCCAAGCAGGGCTGGCACCCCCTCCTGGGACCCTCTGAGACTGGGGGCTAGGCTAAATCATCCCTACTTTCCTCCTCCTAGGGATGTTCTCTATCCCAGGCGATCTCCTGTGCTCACACACCCATGGTCCCTTTGCTGGCCGTGCAGATCAGGGTACCACCCCCCCATTCAGTCACCTTTCCCAGACCATTGCTGTGCTGCACACAGCAACAGGGCTGTGCCCCCAATTCCGTTCCCAGCCAGATGTGCCCAGCCTACCCCAGGAACTGCCAGCATCCCTGGGCAGAGCCACCCACCCATCTGACTCCCAGCTTTGCAAAAAGCCAGTGGGAGAAGTGCCCCAGGCCCCAGCCCTGCGCTCGCCGCCCCGCAGCAGCAGAGAACTCTTCTGAGCTAAGTAAGGGAATCAGATGGAGCTGTTAAGTTCTGTGCCCTGCAGAGGCTGGAGGGAAGACAGTGACAATTACACACATTATGGCAGGAACCCTACTATGCCAGGCACTGTGAGGGCACTGAGGGGAGCAGCTCTGCCCCGGCAGCCCGGAGGCATTTCCACCACTTGCTCTCAGATGCCAGCACTTTGTTGCTGGGCACCCTGGGCCAGCGATTCACAGACCCCTGAAGGCTGCTGTAGGGAGGGAACAGAAAGGGTCCTTCTCCTTGACCCCTGGCTTCCTTCAGGGTTTTGCTGGGACACACCATGCTTCCCCCTGCAATTTAAGGAGAGGCAACTGGGGACAGGAGGCAGAGCCGGGGGTGCCCTTCCCAAGGCTGTACGGAAGGGATCCTGCCCTGCCCACCCCAGGAGGAGGGTGATCCCGGGGATAAGACACAGGGTCCTTATTTTTCTCCTCTAACAGACCTGATGCTTTCCTAAACTTCCCGTGGAAACCCACCATGGAAGGAAAACCCAGAGCAGTGAGCTGGAGCCCTGGAGCCGGGCGAGTGCTGAGCGTGGGTGCGGGCTCCGAGAGGAGCTGGCTTGGGAGCCCAGCAATGCTGCCAACTTGGCATGGATCAGGCGGCAGCCCCAGTCCCAAGCCACCCAAGCTGTTGGGAGTGGGTATAAAACAGACCCTGCTGGCCGGCCCCCAAGGGGAAGAGCTGACTTGGGCAGGAAACATCATCGTTGACATTTAAGAGCTGGGGGAAAAGTGCCCAGTTGGCAGGCAGGGAGAGCAGCACCCGGTACTCCAGCAGCCCTCCTCCCCCTCAGGCCTGCAGTCCCCGCTCTCATGCCTCACCACTGGCTCCATCTCCCACTGCTGTTTCCCTTCAGCATCTACAAAACAGCCAGGGCTGCCACACTCCTGCCACGGCTGCTCACTGTGACTGGTGACAACCACTCGGTCCCAGCTCTCCCCAGCTCCCTTGGAGCAGAGCCATCCCTGTGGATCTCAGCATGCCAGCTGCAGGACACCATCAGGGGTGTTTCCCATCCCTTGCCAGCCTGGGACATGCAGGGCAAGGCTGGCCTGGGATGGGAGCTGCACTCACAAGTGTTCCTGGGTCACCATCAGCCCTGCCCCTGGAAGAAGGAAGCTCTGCACCAGCTGTGTTTAAGGACCACAGGCTGAGGATTCCACCTGTCCCAGTTTCCCCATCCTTGAGTGACACCCTCCCTGCATCTCTGCTCTCACACATGGAAAACCCCATCCCACCAGGCTGGGAGCCGGGGCAGACTCCAGCAGCCAGGGTGGCTCCCAGAGGGCAGCTGAACCTGACTCAGTGGGAGCTGTAGCCCCTCCCTGCAGACATCTCTGTCTCCCTGGTGGGGTGACTCACCTCCTGCTTCTGGAGGAAGAGCTGGGGTGAGCAACATCTCCAGACCCCATGGTCAAGGCAGGAATGTCTGCGAGGCCAGCTGGGAGCACCTTCTTGATCAGCTCTGCAGCCATGGGCCACCAGAGGTGAATCATAGAATGGTTTAGGTTGGAAGGGACCTTAAAGCCCATCCAGTGCCACCCCCTGCCCTGCCAGGGACACCTCCCACCAGCCCACGTTGCTCCAAGTCCTGTCCAGCCTGGCCTTGAACCCATCCAGGGATGGGGCAGCCAGAGCTTCTCTGGGCAACCTGGGCCAGGTTCTCACCACCCTCACACCAAATAGTTTCCTATGGCTCCTCTCCCTGATCAGGAGTCCCTCCCCGGCTTTCCTCTAGTTCCCCCCCACCCCCAACCCAGGCACTGTCAAAGCTCAGCCTCAAACCCCAGCCTGTGCCTCTCAGTACCATCCATCCCTCCCGAGGACCAGGATGACACTGAAAAGGCTAGAGCTTCACCTCCTGGAGAAGGAGGGTGGGTGGATGGGCAGAGGTCTTGGAGCAGGAATGCTGGGCTTGGGGTCCCTGGTGGGGTGCAGCCCTGGATGAGGGGATGAGGATGGGGTAGGAAGGTGGAAGGAGCACACGGCAAGGGATGGGGATACTGGCTGCTGCAGGGAGTATCAAAGAAAACCTCATCCCTGCAGAGCCCAGAGTTTTTCCTGGGCAGCCAAAACCTCTTCTTGGGCTAACTCACACCCCCAGACTGGAGACCTGCAAAGAGCAGGAGGGACAGCAGGGCCCTGCTCACCCCAAAGTCACTGTTAGCATGAGGTCCTGTCATCCCAGGGGAGCATCGAGGGACAAACTCTATTCAGGACCCTGGGGGGTGTACATGAGAAGTCCTCAAGGCTGGTCATGGTCCTGCCACCATCTCTCTAGGTGTAGGCAGTGGCCAGGGATGCTACCCAAACCCACCACCCCTGAAGGTTCATCTCAGTCCCATGGGCTGCCAGTGAAACCCAAGGGGAGCATCTCTCATGGTGCCCACTGTGTCGAGATGGAGAGTGTACCTGAGAGCACAGATGGTAAAATCCAACAGCAACAGAAATGCAGAGATCATAATTATCTGAACATAATGAAGGGTTTCATTAAATACACTTGGAAAACAACTCAGCAGCCGCACAAAGTTAAACTGCTGGTCTCAACTCTCCAAACTATTTAAAATTTATTAGCTTCCCCTGCAGGTCTCAAGCTTTTAAGTACCAGAGAATTCTTGAAAATAAGATATTTTTTTTTCCCTTTCTTTCCCCCATCTCTTTCCAATGTTTTTTGGCCTTTTAGAAGTTTCTGTGTTGGGAAACCACCAGTACCCACTTCATTGCTCTCTCTGCCTCTGCAGACACACCTTCTCTCCCAGCTGCTCCCTGGCACTGCTGCCTCTCCCCACGCTGCTTTTCACCAGGGCTGCAGAGCGGAGCCACTTCCAAAGGGATGATCAAATCAGAGACACCTGCACACTGATCCCCACTAAATCCTGGGCTCCAGACTGCAGGTGGTTCTTGTTGCAAAGGGATTAGCAGGAGGCTGAATAAACCTGGGTTTGATCTAGAGCTAACTGGCATGGGGTAATGCCCTTGGCTAAGATGAGATTTGTAGAACTGTATCTCTTCATAATGTGAGAGGGGAGGTAGCGCTGGGATAGATGCTCTTTCCTGCTCAGAAAGTGAAATTCCTGGTTTTGAATCACAGCAATAGCTCGGTGCTTGGAGAAAGGCTGGATGTCTGTGCTCAGCAAAGCTGAGGAGGGGCTGGATACACCCAGGGTGTTCAGGGCTTTCTCTTCTCTCCCTGTATCTTTTGGGGAAGGGTTTCATGTCTGGAGAGGTAGGGAGCTCTGTGATGGGCCATTGCGGGCTGGGAGGAAGGAGACCTTGGTCGTGGTTGCAGCAGGGGAGCTGATGGCAGGATGGAGCTGGTTCTGGTGCCACCAGGGGCTGGGCTGGAGACTTATCTCCCTCCTGTGAAAAGTTGTGGTTGGTGACATGGGGAAACTTTGTGCCCTCACCTCTGCCTTGGTGAAGGGTTTGTGCTGAGGGAAAGCAAGGTGGGATTGTTTTCATGGGAGATTGTAATGCCAGGCTGCTTCATTAAAATATTCTGATTTATAGCCCCTGGTTTCAGGCTGGAAAGGAGCTTCAAACATAGGGATGACACAGTGGGATGAGGTAAAACTTAATGTTTCTCCTCCTTGTGTGTTGGAAGCCGCAGGAGCTGTGACTGACAACCACGGTGCTCTTTTCTCCCGCATTTTTGGAAATAACAGTGAAGTAAGAAATTCAGGTTTTGGCCAAGCTTCTAGTGAATTCTAACAGTATTGTCCTGGGACTGCACTCAACTGCGAAGTGATCAGTAAAGGCTGCTGGGAGAGGAAATATGTCAGGGGAGAGGGGAGGAAGGATCCCAGCCCCATTGCAGTGGGGCAGGAGAAAAAAACAAACAAACCACCTTCCCTTTGCCATTGCACCTACGGCATTGCTGCACATCTGAACTCTTCCCACCCGTGTTCTGAGCCCTAAAGGCTGCGTTCACCCCAGCTCTCGTGCTCGGCCAACTTGGAGCTGGCACTGCCAGCCCCCAGTGATGGGGCTGTGCTGTAAAGGAGGTGCATGTGGGCAGCGCAGGGAACAAGCTGTGTGCCGGGAGCTGAGGGAGCCGAGCAGCGTTTGCACAAAGCCAATAACAGGGTTGTTGAGCTCTGAGAGAGCAGGGGATGGGCCTTAGAGCACTGCCAACCCGTTAGGGGAGAGGCTGTGGGATACAGGGCTGTTTGCTCTACGCTCTGCTGAGAGTTGGGTAGCGATAACGCAATCGCAGGTGAATTAAAATGAACCAAACTTCCCAGTAACAACTAGCAGCTGCCTGAAACCTCAGAAAACTGGGGAAAGGAGGAGGGGTTGTCTCCCCCTGGGGCTGCAGAGCTTCATGGGTGAGCAACGTAGGAAGTCCCAGTCCCAAACATCCTGCAGGATGGAGACAGATGGGGCCAGGAAGAGAGGAGAGTCCAGGGAGTAAGTGGGTCCTGTCATTCAGAGTCCCTCTGAGCCCTGGAAGGTGATGTGACCACAGGGAGGGTGGGACAGACAGTTTACTCCCAGCTGTGGGGCTGCCAGTCTAGTCTTGGGGGGCAAGTGGTGGAGGTAGAGGAGAGATGTTGTGGGTTGGAGGGCACACTTCTGCCTTGTCAGGGCTTTGGGGTTTTTTTTCTTTCTTTTTTTTTTCTTTTTCTTTTTCTTTTTCTTTTTCTTTTTCTTTTTCTTTTTCTTTTTCTTTTTCTTTTTCTTTTTCTTTTTCTTTTTCTTTTTCTAGACCCCACGTTGCTGCCTTGCCTGGGGAGGTGACCAGGAGTGGAGAGCTGGGAGGAGAGGAGCACACATGGAGCAGGCAGCTGCTCCCCCAGCCAGGGTCCCCCAGGCACTGTGGCAACAGTGGCAAGACGTGGGCATCAGGTGCAGCTTTCTGGCAACAGAGAGGGCTTTTCCTCCAGGAATTAACACAGGAGTGAGGCCAAGACTCTCAAAGCACTGATCCGAGGAGGCTTGGCTGGGATGTGACGTGCAGTGCCCTGCTGCTGGGTCACTGCTCTGAGGCATGTGCAATGAGCTGGCTGGTCTCAGCCTACTCCAGCCCAGAAAAGTGGGGCAGCTGACCCTCACAGGATTGGCCAAAGAGAAGAATTCATTAGAAACTGGGCTCTGTCTCACTCATACAGATGCTTGGCCCCCAAGATCTGCTCACAGGAAATGGGACTCATGTTTTAACCCTTTTATTGTCCGTTGAAGCGTAGTGGAGGGCATTTTTTTGAGGATGCCCCAAAGACAGCAATTTCTCTTCCCTCTTTTAAAAACGGCCAGATGAGAGAAACTATTTCTTTCATTAAATAAGCAGCTCCATATAGTGGCCTTCACTGTCTTCCCACCCAGAAAGGGCAAACTGGAGGGAGACAGATGTGAGTCAGAGGCAGGGAGAGTGGCCTGCCTTCCCTCTCGGGTAGTCGGGCAGGAACCCTGCACGCAGCCTGGCTCGTCAAAGCCTCTCTGCTAAGCAGAAGGGGCAGCTCTGTGTGTAAGTTACACGCTGCCCCGAGCAGGGCACACATCTGCAAAGCGGCCGTGCTCCGTGGGCATGGCCCTGCCGCTGCACTGGCCTCAGCCGAGTGTCTCTGGCTGCCCGGGCATGCGTGGGAGCAGGGGCTGCAGGGCAGCGGCTGGAGCTCATGCTGTGCCCTGAGAGCAACTTGCAGAGCTTGGATAAGAAGAGGGAGGGCTTTGTCCCAAGGTAAGGGGTCTCCAGAGCTTGTCGAGGGCTGGGAGCAGTGAATCAGCCCCGATGATGACCCCGTGGGAGATGCAGCAAGGAATGAGAATGCAGAGTGCGAGCACAGCTTGGCGGCTGGACCTCAGCTGAGCGCAGACACTTCAGCAGGCAGTGAGGGTCTTTCCTGGCCCAAAGGTGTGCCATCTCATCTGTTCCCATTTCAGCACCTTCTTTGGAGGCCCTGGGGAGTGCTGTGGGCACTGATGGGTGGGAAGGGCATGGACTTACTGTCCAGACCCTGCCAGGCTTCACTTTGATCAGTCCAGAGCCAAATCTGTGGCTGGTCAGGAACAAGTCCTTTGCTGCCAGGTTAGAAATTACCAGCCCTGTTGAGAGGATGGTGCAACTGACGGATGGTTGGTGCCTTCATGGTCCATACTATGAAATTCCTCTTCTGTGTCCCACCAAAGGCAGGCCAGGGAAGGAGCTCATCTGTGCAGCTAAGCCTGGTAATTCCCAAGCAGAGACAGGCTCTGTCCTGCCTTGATGTTGCTCAGGGGTGGCCTGGAAAGGCAGATCTGGAGGGAAACGCAACTGTGTGCCGTGGTGACTGTGGGTGAACCTCTGAGGACATAGCAGTGGGCAGGGAGGGGGAGTTGGAGCTGGGGGCATCCACAGTCCTAAGCTGTGTCTGCGCACACGGGGGCTCTGAGCTGGCACGGTCAGGGCTGTGCATGTGCCTGTGTGGAGGAAGAGGACAGGATTTTGTTTTCCATCTCAATTAGCCTGGTCTCTTTAAGTGAGGTCTAACAAAGAGACAGTGGCTTTTCATGCTGCTCTTGATCTCGGGGCCAGTAGCAAAATCCTCCTGGCGGGTCCCTGGGCACCATTCCCTCCTCTCTCATCCTGTGGCGATGCCGGAAACACTGCAGGCAGTACAAATAGAGGGCAGGATTAGCCATGCAGAGCCACGCAGAGCCAGGAGGAGAACTGTGCTCCAGGAGCAGGCGGCTCTCCCTGCCCGCTCTGGCCGTGCCATGTCCTGGTCCTGGCAGCCAGCACAGGCTGGGGACAAGGACCCATCCAGTGCAGGGGTTTTGGATCAGTGTTCTCCACTCAGTTGAATAATTCCCGTGGTGAGAAGGGGTGCGCCCTGCCAGAAGCATTGCAGCAGTGGGTTTCTGGGGGTGGCAAAGCAAATTAGTGCGCAGGGGACACGTCCTGACTGTCACTAAAGACCTTAGTGACCTTGCAGGAGAGTCCTCCTGACTCCACAGCTCTGCTGTCTCTCCTCTTCACCAACCCGCCTAGGCAAGGCTGGGGCTGCGTCCATCTACCCTGAGGAGGAGTTCTGTCTCCCCAGCCAGTTCCCTCCTCCTCATCCCTGGTACGCTCCAGTTGGTTTCAGTGAGGAGCCATTTCCCCTCCATGCTGCAGAACAGAAAAAGGGCTTTACTGATTTTTTGTTGTTTTTTTTTTTTTTCTTTCTCCCCCTATTAAGTCTGTGACTAGAACATTGTGGCTTTTAAGTTTATTCCAACTGTTTGATATTTTACATAATCGTATTATTTATGTGACAAGATTAGAAGTACTCTGCATGCTGACAGGCAACCAGCACACATGCAATTTCTTGCCAATCCTTCACGAATTTGCATTGTATTCCTGACTTCTTAGAGCCTGTGCAGATTGTAGCGTTAGGCGGAGAGAGAGGTATGTGGAGAAACAGAGGGGGAAGGTGGAGAAGAGGGGAGACAAGCTGCTCATCCGAGAGCTGTTGGCTCCTCCACATCCTTCGAGAGCTTTTGCCCTTCGCAGAGCGGGCGCCCAGCACTCGGCGCCTGTCACACTGGGGCTAATGGAAATACCTGGCCAGGCTTCAAACCCTTGGCCTCTAACAGCAAGTGCTGAGCACACAAAGGTGTTTGGCTTAATATCCCGCTGCTCGCCCGTGGGATACTTGATTTATTCTATGCCTGTAAACATTCATTTCACACCTAAACAGGGGCAGGTTCATCACTTCTGCAATCATCATTTATTCATGTCGTGAGGGTTGCAGGAAGCAGAGATAAATGGATTTCCGTGAAATTGGTGCTCCAGGCTGCTCAGGAGCCTCCATCCTTCTCAACAGGCTCCAGAGCAGGGTGGGAAACCCGCCCTCTTCAGCTCCTCCACCCTGGTGCTTCAGTTCAGCATCCTCCGCAGAGCTGTGCCGTGCCTCTGGCCAGGATGTGGTGCAGTTGGAGGCCTCTGACCCTGGCACTGGCCAGGGGACATGGGGCTCCATCACTCCCACCTGTCACAAGGTCTTAGCCATGCTCAAGGGACAGCATGTACTTGCTGTGTGTCCTTGCATTGCTGGCCTTCCACTGCTTTGGAGGAGCCTTTTTTCCTCTGTATTAAGGCAAGCATTTGCTGACTACCCTTTTTGAGGGGGCAGATAATATCCACCCTTTTCTGGAGGAAAAATCCCTGCCTTTTGTGCTGCAAACAGAGGATGCTCGACTGAGGGGGGCTAGTGCTGCATTACATCTCAAAGTCATCCTGGAGACTTGGGACAGGACCTAGCTGTGCCTTCTCATGTCCATCAGGGCTGGAATAAAACCTCCTCAGTGCCCACAGGACATCACACTCCTGATGGGAAAATCCTACCTCTGGCTGGCCCTCAGCCAACTGGTGCTCCCCCTGCACACACCAGGATGGCAGAGCAAACCCCAAACCACTCGAGATGGATGTGCCCTCCCTAAATAATTAATGGCTTGAGCTCGCACTTGGCTTCCTTTGTTATCTCGTTACAAATGAAAAAAAAAATGAACCAAGATTAAAGAGCTCTGGCTCTGTTTCTAAATGTATGGGCATTTAGAATGTGATGTCTGAGTTTGTTACTCCTCTGAGTGTTGTCAGGCTGATTCAGTGCAGAACAGCGTGGGCATCATGCTCCCAGCCGGCCTGGGGCACCACTCTGCTCAGATGTGTCAGATGACGGTGAGCATCCTGGCCACCCCCAGGGATGAGTGGATCCAGAGGGCTCCCAGCCACGTGGGCACAGGACAACATGTAGTCCCCGTGGTACCCAGCTTCACCACTGCATCTTCATCCTCATCATCATCACCTTGTCCCACTGCACCTTCACCCTGCCACCCTTTGCCTCTCTGCACCTCTCCTGGATGATACTCTCCACCTCTGAGCATCCCACATCCCACCCCTGGCACTAAACTCATAAACCTGGCAGTGCTAATTGGCTCTGACTTTGCTCTGCGCCACAGAGACTCACCTTCTAGAAGTGTCCATTTTGCTCTCTTCAGCCCAAAGGGAGTTGGGAGGGCTAACTTAGATTTAGACCTTAAATTTCTAAATGTCTGAAATGAGGTGAGATGAATCCTCAGATTTTCTGGCATCCTGTCCCCGTGATTAATCACTGTCTGAGAGCAAAGCTGAGTTCTCCCTGTCTCCTAATTCAGCACCATTTTTTATGGAAATGAAAGCTTCTGCAGCGCCCAGCTCTGCTGACGCCTGGGGCACCAGTAGAACCCAGCTGGCTTTGCAGCATCACACACAAACCAGGAAGACCTTCTGTCCTGGGCTGCATCCCCAGCAGCGTGGTCAGCAGGGTGAAGAAGGGGATTCTGATTTGCTCTTTGGAAGACCCTGGAGAAGAGAAGGCTCCGGGGAGAGCTTATAGCAGCCTTTCCACACCTGAAGGGGGGCTACAGGAAGGCTGGGCAGGGACTCTGGGTCAGGGAGTGTAGTGACATGACAAGGGGTAATGGTTTTAAATTGAAAGAGGGGAGATTTAGATTAGATACTATAAAGAAATTCTCTACTGTGAGGGTGGTGATAGCCTGGCCCAGGTTGGCCAGAGAAGCTGTGGCTGCCCCATCACTGGAGGGGTTCGAGGCCAGGTTGGAGGGGGCTTGGAGCAACTTGGTCTGGTGGGAGGTGTTCATGGCAGGGGGTTTGGAACTTGATTATCTTTAAGGTCACTTCCAACCCAAACTGTTCTATGATTCTTTGATTCTTTTGCAGAGCTTTCCAGGTGGTCAAGACCAGGCAGAGGGAGTGAGGAGCTTGACCTTGCTTGTACAGCCTCTGTCCTGGGCCATAAGAGAGCTCGTGTGCCCCCGTTCGGACTGTGTCAGGAGCGTGCATCGTTCATCAGGGTGCACACCAAGGGCTGCCAGCAGCCTGCAAATTTCTGCCCTGTGATGCCCAGTTACCTCTCTGTTTGCTGCAGTGTCGGTAGGAACCAGGCAGAGGCAGGTAGTGCAATTCATCAAGGACAGCTCTGCCGTCGATGCTAACGGATGCTGAGCCTAGACATCNTGAGAGGGTTTGTGCTTCTTATCCCGCATCGATGTCCATCTGACAGGGGATGAACTGACTCAGAAATAAAGAGCACAGAGCAGACAGGGTGAGAGGAAAATAGCTCTAATGTAAAAATAAACGGTGTCCAGCCACCCACTGCGTCCAGCTGAGCTCCCAGTAGGGTCTCACATGCCTGACACAGAGCAGCAGCTGCCCTTTCATTAGCAGCCTGCTCATTTTCTCTCCCTACAGCTGAATTCCCCTTGAAAAAAAAAAAAAAAAAAAAAAAACACAAAGAGACAGGAAGGAGAAAGAGCCTGACTCCAGCACTGGGAGCCCAGAGCAGCCTGGTGGGCTCCTCGCTGTGGAGATGCTCTGCCTGGAAAAGTGGGAAGGTGAAAAGAGCCCTTTGATGCTGCCCTGTCCCACAGCCCCTGCGGGAAAGGGATGGAGGGATCACTGCTCTCCTCTCCGTCCCATTCACTGCATCTTCGAGACCCCTCTCTGCTTCCAGGGCTCTGCTGTGCAGTTCCTCATCTTCCCACAGACAGGACCGTCCTGTGCTTCCCATGGGTCTGAACTGCTGTATCTATTCCCTACTCAGTAGATATCTCCTGTTCTAACCCTTTAGGTCCAGGGCAAAGGGGGTCACCCCAGTTCTCCTTCAGAGGCATTTCAAAAGGACTCATAGGTCCTGTGCCCATACTGCTAGGAGCTGGCAGGGCAAGGAGTTGGAATGACAAAGGGAAGGCTGGAGGAGGAAGGCTCTCAGTCTCACAGAAGTCTCTTTGTCCTGGGTTTCTGAAGAATCCAGATGTAGGTTCCATCAGACTGAGTTGCGTGCATGAAATATGCTAAGTTCCTCCAACAGCGTTATACTGTGTTGAGTGCCCTTGAATATCTGCTATTTAGGGACTGTTCTGCCTGCAGACGTGGATTTACCTTCTTTTTCTGGGATCTGAAGCTCCTGCACAGTTGTCCACAGTGTGAGCGAGGCCAGGGAGACGTTGCTGGAGAAGCCCTGGTGCTGTAGTATCTTGGCTTTGAAATTCAGACCAGGAGAGCATGTCCCACTGTGCTGCCTGGACATCAACCAATCCTGAGGAAAACCCTCTGTTCCTTCCACAGCAGGGCTGCTCCCCCAGATGAATCCACACTTCTGGAGCCCCCAGACCCAGAGTCCCATCCGTATTCCCTTTGAAGCCCCAGGGAGATGATCCTCTGAACCTGCAACAACCTGGCTGCACGAGGAGCAGCTTCCTCGCACTCTTGGGGAGCGTTTATTCACGTGAACCATCCCCAGGCATGGACAGCACTGCTTGTGCTCACAAGAGATCACATCACTGAGCAAAGGCTGAACAATTCAGCCTCTGGAAATGCAGTGAGCAGACGGAAGAAGACCTTTAAGTCTTTCCAAGGCGCTTTGTGGAGATGTAAGAGCTCAAATTTCCTGGTTCTCTCTCTCTCTTCCTGAAAAACCCACAGCAAACCCTGCAACGCAGAGGAGCTAGGCACAATAATCTCACTTCAGCTCCCCGAAACTAGCCAAGCAGAGGAGAAAAATGATTTAGATGATTTACAGCACTTCGGAAGAGTTGAAAAAAGTGAAGTAAATAATAAATCAAAACCAGCAAAAAGAACAAGAATACATCCATCTTTTATGAGCTCTATTCACTGCTGTATGTACAGTTCAGACATAAAACAAACGCGCCGTGCAAAGTTGCTGCTGCTTCAGAAGTGTCTGTGCCCAGCAGTTTCAGAGCACTTCCAAACTACATAAAAGCAAAGGCAGAGGGAGGCGCAGGCGTTGTCTGCTGAGTGCAGGAAACCAGCTCCCATTCTCTGCCTCCTTATCAGCCTCCTGCATGGCCCAGCGCAGGGATGATTTCAGCTGGGAGACGGGGTGCACAAACAATCCATGAGGAAAATTACTTTTTTTTTCCTGAAAACCCTGCATTTTATCTTCAGGGTCCTTGCCCCATTACAATCCCACCTCGTCAGCTGCAAAGTGGCCTCTCACTCTAATCATACAGTCTCCCAAACGCTGTTGCCTGAAGGCTGCCCAGAGTCTTCCAAAAGGTCCCTTCATCCACCTACAAGAGCTTCCGTCGATGCTTCCCCAGGACACAGCTCCTGCAGGCCTGTTTCTCTAATGCTCCCTTTGCCAGGCAGGTACTGTCTGGGAGGTTCTGAAGGGTATGTCCAAACCCTCATCTGGGCATGGGTCACTCCAGAGCAGAGCAATGAGAACAAAACAGGGGAGGCAGGTTAGCACAGGAAAAAAATGTGCTCTTTTAAAGAACCAAAACTTTTCCCAAAAGCAGAGCACAGCTTCATGAGAACTGCAGAAGAAACAATCAGTTATGGCCTCGTGTTTGAGCAGCTCCAGGTATCCTCTGTACCAGATCTATACCCGGTCTTCCAGTAGCTCTCCCTGCAGACTGAGTCACAGCAAAGAATTTCTTCCTGAGATCTCATCTAAATCTCCTCTCCTTCAGTCTAAAACTTTTACTTCTCATCCTATGGCTCCTCTCCTTGATCAGGAGTCCTTCCCCAGCTTTCCTGCAGGCAGGTTCAGTCTCAGCGTGCAGGATGACTCTGTTCGCCCTCAGGCAGATGTGGATATCTTCTGGAAGGCCTGAAAGTGCCTGAGCACCACCCATGGTCCCTTGGCCCTGAGGGCTGAAGAAATTGGATATTTTTGGATCAGGAGACAGTCCCATTCCCCATTTTTCCTGTTGTGCCTCTACTTTTCAAGGGAAATAATAGACAGGTTTGAGTCACATCAGCTTTGAGGGACTCTGCCCTGGAGTGTCTCACCCAGAGATACATCCTGATGGTGCAACAGGACATTCCTGATGTGTGTGGGAGTGAGAGGGACCACATCCTCATCAGCTCTGATAAATTGCAGCCAATGTGTCAGGATGGGGCTGGTCACATCTGGGCTTGGTAGCTCCTCACCCACATCATGGACTGGGTGACACGGCCTATTTTATCTTGTTTTAGGCAGGAAACTTGGAATACTGAGGAGGAAGGACTCTGAGGTTCTGCCTTCATCCAGGAAGCCCTGGGCCCCCACAGCTGTTTGTGGCGAGGTTGGGTCCAGACTGGCTGAGTCATGAGGCCATTTTATGGCTCATTCTAACACAGAGTTCCTCTCTCTCACATTTCACAGCCATCTGTGGCCTCTCTTGAGCTGGCAAACTCCTTGCAGGGTTACATCCCATTGACTGTTGGCTATAAATCTGTCTCCTGGCTGATGGTGGCTTTTTTTGCAGGATACCCCAGCAGCCTGGCCCTTTGGTTCCAATGACAGTTTGCTGCTTTTGTTCACTGGGCAGGTCCCCTGTCCTTTGCTATCAGCTGCCAGTCACAGGCTCTGATCCAGGCCACAGCTTGGTTTGCCAAGTAGCAGCTTCTAACATCACCTTTCTACTTCTCCAAGCTCCTGCTGGAAAAAATTCTGAATAATCAGTCTCACCATCAACCTTCTAGACTCTGAACTCCACTCCACCTCTTCATGCTCCAGGCAGGAGCAGCTTGATTTCTGGAGAGCCCTGAGACACTGTACTTCCATCACCACTAACCTCCAACAGCACTTCTACAGAAGGATTTTCTTTTCTCAAAAGCAGCAGCTTGTGGCAAGAGTAATTTAACTTCCAGACCTGTGAAATCAGTACTCTCCCTGCTCACTGTAGCCCCCCTCAGATCCACAAGACCTGTGTTGAGGAAGGAATGGCCAAGAAGGATCTTCTCCACTCCACTAGGAGCAGAGCTGGGAGCAAATATACTCTGAATGGAGGGAGAAACAGTAAGGGCTGGATGAGGGGCTCAGCCCAGGGATGCTGCTCAGGGTGGTACCACACAGCAATGGGAGCCACTGGGGCCTGAGATGCACATGGGATGGGGCTAATTTGTCTCCATCACCACAATGGCAATGTCTCTCATCATACTGGTTCCTGACATGTGCTAGAAAGAGCTCATCCCCTAATACCAGTGGCCTCTATGAGGAACTGAGCTGCTTCCCCCTGCTGGGTGGCCAGATTCCCAGTGGAAGCTGTTTGGGGCATGCAGCATTGCCCAAGGAGCCAGGATCTCTCATCCACCTCTGGCACCTTTCAGGGCTTGCTTAGGAAGCAGAGTTCTCAGACATTGATACCTCTCTGAGCAAGCTCAGGGTCTCAGTGTGGCAGCTAGCAGGGTCCAGCAGAGGGGTCCTGCCCTGGGTTGATGGGCTGCAGGACATTCTTCCTGAACAGCCTTGAAGAACAGCAGGGAACAGTCCAGCAGCTTCCTACAGAGCACCGGGACGCTGCAGAGCAGAGCAGTGACTGACAGTGCCCACGAGCTGGTGGAGCATCAACCTGAGGTCTTTGTGCAGAGGGACAGGCTTTTCCCTGAGAGACCCCAGACCCAGGCAGTGGGGGTTCCCACAGAGCACCATCTTTCTGGGTAGGAATGCAAGACATCCAGGATTGAGACATGCCACCTTTCTGTGACACCAGGTTGACAAGATATGTCTAAAGCCCCCTGATTTTCCAGCCCTGTTCAGAGCGACATTTGTCCTAATTCAGATATGGAGAAACTGAGGCACAAGCGAGTAAGGTCTGTGCAAATAGTGCCTTGGCAGCAGAGTTGGAAAGAGCCATCATCAACTTAGGACCTACCCTGCCTCAGCTCCTGGTGACAGATCCCACAGAGCATCCTCTCACCAGGCTCATGGGGTCCCTGAATGGTCCCTTGGGGGTATCAGCCAGCTCTCAAGCTGCTTCCTGTGATATCCCAGCACATGGTCCCCCTCCCAGTTTGCTAGATTGGCCCCAGACAGACCCAGCAGTTCTGCCCTTTGCACATGGCATGGAGTGTGCAATGGAGAAATGGGGTGGATCAAGGGGACAGTGCTGGGTGGATGCTGCTGCTCAGCACCCCGTGTGGGCAAACTCAGCAGCAGCAAAGCAGATAAAATAAAGGAGGAAAATGGAGCTTTCTGTCCTTCTCCCGTTCCTCCAAAGCAAGTGGTGCCCTGTGCCCTTGGGGGGCCTGGTACCTCCCGTGCTAGCTCAATGCCAAAAGCTGCCTGTGCCCTTGTGGTGCTGGGGAGCTGGAAACGTCCCGTCTGAAGCAATCTGCAATGCGTGCCGCTTTTAATTAGAAAGGGCTGCACGCCCACCTGCAAGCCGCTGTAAATCTGGTCTGCGCCGTAAAGAATGTCCTGGATTTAAGTTGTAATTAGAACTTCTATTGACGGCGCAAAGCCTCATTTTTCATGTGAAGCTGCTCATTGCTCCCAGTCAAGAAATCAATCTGGGCCTGTTGAAGAGATGGGGCCGTCAGATTTGCAGGATGGATTGATGGTGGAGAATACAGACTCTCTTAACCCCTCTGCTACCCTGGCTCTCTGTGGTGGGAAGGGGCAGGGGGCAGCAGGACTGGTGCCTTCATGGATCTCTGTGTCCTGCTGCACAAAGGCAGCAAGAGCTCTGCTTTACGGGAGGGTGACTTGCAGACCTGCCTGCATGCCCAGTTTGAGCAGTACAGCACGGGGACAGAGCCTAGCATCCTCCATCCAGCTGGAAGGACAAGAGCACTTAAAAATCTATCTCAGCCCTAACACACAGTTACAGGCAGTTGTGGCACACTAACAGCTGAACTTGTTCCCTCTGTTTCACCACCCTGGGCTTGCTGGGAAAAGCAGTGCTGCAAGTTTGCTTCTTGGGGATACCATCGCTTTGGTGCTTTGAGGACGCTCCTTGGTTAAAGAACCTTGAGCCAAGGCCGCAGCTTGTCCCCTTGTCCACTTGCTGCGCTCTGGAGGAGGTGCTGGCTGCTCCTCCTGTCCAGCACAACACGCTCAGGATCTGCCTTCTGCACGTGCTGCTGAGACCATCGTCTTCAGCTGGAGCAGTTCTCTGCAAGAGAAGTTACCAGTTGACAACCTGTGCTTTGCTAGTGCTTTGCTGTAATTGAACATATTGCCTGTCCCTGGTGGAGGGGGGATTTGTCCAAATATCTAGGCCCCTGCAGACTGACTAGGCTTGTGCATACTTGATCTCAGCATATTACCAAACCCTGCTAGAGCAGGGACGGCCCAGCACAGTCAGCTGGCGACCTCACAGTGGGGAGAGGAGAAAGAATTATTTAGGGTAGCAAAGCCAGCTTCTTTCTCAGCCAACATCCATGGATCTATGCTTTCTCTTCCAGCAGCTGCCACAATCTCTGCTTTTTGGCCCCGTGCTGGCCTTTCTGGCAACTGGTGCAAACCTTCAGACCTTCCTCAGCACCGCTGCTGGGCTAAGGCCAGTATAAAAGGCTTCTAGTTTTCCATGGCAGCCTGAACTCTTCAGTGCTCTGTTTTGCTCTCTAGGAGACCTCTTAAGAACCACTCCTTTCTTCTTTTTCTTCTTCTTTTCCAAGCAAAGAGGTGTCCCATGGAGGCATCCCATCTCCATGGACCCCCAGGATCTTGCAGAGGATCACAGAGCAGGGAATTCCTGTACTGATCACTCTGCCATGGCTTCAATGCCCCACCTGGGATTAGAGCTAAGGGTCTTCAGCAAATCCCCTCCCTGCCAGGACACCCTGATCCACAAACAGCAGCACCAGAGCAAGGGCTTGCCCCTCACTCTCTTGCTGGGATGTAGGAAATCGTGGCACCTACCATCAGGGCTGTGACAGTGACTGAGAAGCGGGGCAGGGACTGCAGGAAGGGGGCAGATGTGTGTGCACACTCTTCCCTGGCAGTGGGATGCTTCTGGTTGTCATAGATTTCCAGTAACTGCCCCCCCCCCCCTCGTGCTTTTAATGATCCTTTTGAAAGTACTGGCATTTGTGTGTTCGTGGGTGTGCACATCCCCTTGTGTCTGCACGAGTGATGCCTTTCTGTATGGGGACACCACCCTCTGGACTGTCCATGTTCCAGCACCAACAACTGTCCTGGTGTGTCTCTGTGGAGGGGTGATGTGTCAGCCCATGTCTGGCTGTGTCTGTCTTCCCTCCAGCTGTACACAAAGGATGTGTCCCACCTGTAGGCTGGAATGTTGATCGTCTTCTGTGTCCCCAGCCCTGCCCACCTCCCCTGTAGCAATTCCAAGTCCCTGGCATTTGCTGCTGGAATGAAAAGTGGACCCATCAAAGGCTAGGGCAGAGACTGGGTGAGATGGTGATCTCTACCACCTACTGAGAAAACAGAGGCACACCTTTGGGCATTGGGGTGGCACAGAAGGACTGATCTCACCAGCTGCTGGGCAGAGAGCCACAATAATTTGAATGTTTGAACATATTCCTATCCCAGTTGGACCTGGAGCTGCAAGGTTGACACGCAAATGGGGGAAGCAGCTCAGTCCCTCCATGTCCCTCCTCTGCACTCGCTCCAGCCCCTCCGGATCTCTCTTGTGCTGAGGTGCCCAGAACTGGACACAAGACTCAAGGGGTGGTCTCCCCAGTGCTGAGCACAGGGGGACAATCACCTCCCTACTTCTGCTGGTCACACTATGTTTTATGCAAGCCAGGATGCCATTGGCCTTCTTGGCCACCTGGGCACACTGCTGGCTCATGTTCAACCACTTGTCAACCAGCACCCCCAGGTGCTTTTCTGCCAGGCAGCTCCAGCCACACTTCCCCCAGCCTGTAGCCATCCATGGGGTTGGTATGGCCAATTGCAGGACCTGGCACTTGGCCTTGTTGAAGCCCATGCCATTAACATTGGCCCATCCATCCAATCCATCCAAGTCCCTCTGCAGAGCTTCCCTGCCCTCATGCAGATCAACACTCCCACCTCACTTGGTGTCATCTGCAAACTCACTGATGGTGCTCTCTACATCCTTGTCTAGATCATCAATAAAGACATTAAACGGAAATGGCCCCAATACTGAGCCCTGAGGAACACCCCTTGTGACTGGCCACCAGCTGGATTGAACTCCATTGAGCACCACTCTTTGGGACCATCCTTCCAGCCAGTGCTTGATCCAGCAGATCATAACTCATCCAGGACTTGAGCAGACAGCTTTTCCATGAGATTTTGATGAGAGACAGTGGTGGATCACAACCAAAACCCTCATTTTCTCCAATTTACTGGTCAGAGGGAGATGTCCTAAAATACCTTCCCATTATTGCACTTCCCTTGTCAGGGTACACCCACGTTCCTGGTGCTACTGGTCCTATGGGGCGGTCATTTGGCTGCTGGCTCCCAGTGAAGGGCACCACCCATCAGACAAAAGCTTGGCTGCTGCCAGTTTCACATGGCTGGTTTGGATTTGGGCATGGATTCAGAGGTGCAGGCTGCTCTCCCACCCCATGCTGGTGGTCAGAGGATGCTGGACAACATCTTTCAGATAGTGATCCGCAGGAAAGCAGGAGGCCAGGTGGTGTTATAGGGAGCTGCCCTTCCTGGGGACTCCTGAGGATGGTTTCACTGTTGTACAAGTATAAAATACAGAAAATCTGGAGACAACCACCCCACCAGAGGGGCAGGAAGCTGTAAAGAAGGTGATGTGTACTAATCAGAGCTGACGTAAAACTGCCAAGACTCAAGTTAAGCCTGCAGTGGATTTGGGTTCACACTGGAGATAAGGAGGCAGCTCTCGGAGAGCTGGCCTCTGGAGCCACATCAGATTAACCTGGATTTTCAGCATCATTTCATGCTATTCCAGTCCACAAATCCTGGTGGCTCTGCCAGTGAATGCTGGGATGGACCACACAGTCCCAGAGATACATGCATCTCTGCCACCCTTCAGCCACCCCTCTCCTGGCCTTCCCAGCACAGAGTCCCTGTGACATGAGCTGGTGCTGCTCTACCAAGCCTTGGTGCCTTTTCCCTCCTGTCCTTGTGGCAGAAACAGGGTGGATAAGACAGGTGAGACTAGGGAGATTTCCAAGCTACAAGCCCCAAGGAAGGAGGCCAGCCTCCATGGTCGCGTGGCTTTACAGCATCACTCCCATCCCTGCATCCCTACGTAGCCCAGTCCCTGCCACCACCTCTGCTGCACAGCAGCAGGGCTGGCCTTGACTCTGATAATCTGTCCCCAAAGGAGAGGCAAAGCCAGTGGCTGCTTTTCAACCTCCTGACTCTGTCAGAGAGATGAGGTCCTACATGGGTAGGTGCCTGGGCATCTGGCATTAACCGCAGCCCTGATGTGCTCCCTCCTGGATGCCTGGCTACAGCACGCCATGGCCATGGGGATGCTGAGGGTGTCACATCAGGGCAGGGACTGGGGTGAGACTGTCCCTAATTGGGAAGCTGGCACAAGGCACCTGCCTGTGAATTCCCACCCTGGCTCCCAGCTGAGCAGAAAGAGCAGATTAGTCATCCTTTCCCCCTGTGCCTGGCTGGCCCCAGGCTCCCACATGCTGCTGCTAATGCATTGGCTCCACTTGGCCAGGCTGGGAAATCCCAGTTCTGCAGCCTTTAGGGAGCTGAGAGCTGCGTGAGCTGTGGGGTGTGTGTGATACAACACCCGCCTTAGAGATGTCCTCTGACTTTGGCCTTTCTCCCCAGCTTTGTGTCACGACATGAAATATGATGTGAACCTGGAGAGTAATGTGGGAGTACATGGAGTTGTGAAAAGGGGAAAGGAGCAGAAACAGGTTGGAGAGTGTCACAGGGGAGAGGAGGGTCCCCACATCCCAACTATTTCTGGAAGTCTCCCTGGGACACTGGGAAAACACCTTGCTCCAACACCTCTCTGGGGCTGGGAGATGCCCTTCCCACCTCTACCCCCTTCCCTTAAAACTTTTGGAAAGGGGAAGACAGAAGCCAAGAAAGGCCTGGTGCTTGTGGGGGATAGGGATAGGAATGGCATCCATAGGTTGCACGCTGCTTCAGCTCACATGTCCTGGAGCAAAGGCACATGGACATGAGAAGGACCCTCTCTGCCAGGGAGTGACTGTGCCACAGCAGAGTGTGTCCCGGGGACACTGCAACAGGATGGCTCTTGCTGTGACAGACGACATGCTGCAAAACCACCTTAAAATAGACTCTAGGAGGGCTTCGTCTCAAAGCCTATTATCTGCACTGAATGCCAGATTAGCAAGCAAAGCCCTCCTTGGGCTTTGAAAATGCTCTGCTAAGGAGGGATAATCATGTCATTGAGGCCCTTCAGGAGCCACCATAGAGGAGCTGGGGACAACAGTGACCTCAGCAGACGCTTCACGTAAGGAGGATCAGGGGACAGGAGGCACAGTGCCTCGGTTCAAAGGTTACTTTTCACGGCCACCTTCCCCAAGGATCATCTATTTCTGCACATCTTGATCAACCACCACTTGTCAGAGCTGTGTCTGGGCTGGGGACATGGGAACACCCCCCAGCATCTCCCATCCTCCCTTCCCAGCTCCACAAAGCACTGCTCATGGGGCAGCACTAAGGCAGGATGGGCATCTGCAGGGCAGGATGCCCCCAGCAGGTAAAATCGTCACAATCCCCCATGACACAACTTCCCTGTGAGCAGAAGAGACAGAAGGTGAAATGCTACCCTTCAGCCATCACAGACAGACCCCCAGGTCTCCCACTGCATCCCTGAGCAGCTCAGGGCTGCCCTCCTCTTCAGCCCCCTGCTCTACCCCTATCTCTGGGGGCTGTAGCCTTCCCTCGTCGTTGCTGGCAGGAGACCAGCCTGCTCCACACACCGCTTGCCCACAGCACTTTCACTCCCACCGCCAGCCAATTATCAAGTCCATTAGGGGAAGGAGAAAGCAGCGTGGCTCCCGGCGCACTCTCCTTCCCCATCTCCCCCTCGGTTTCTTGTGCCAGCCTCAGGCTGACATGTTTAGCCTGGTCATAACATCAGCACACTCCCTTAATGTTGGGGAATAAGCAGAGCAATGACTTTTGGGCAGGTGGCTTTATTTCAAGTGCAGGAGATCCCCCCAGTCAGATGGTGTGAGCTGTAAGCAGGTGAGATGAGCTTCCACCGGGCCTCGCTAAAACCATTACTCATAACGTGCACCTAATCATGGGATATTCCTGAGCTTTTTGGATTAGGTCTCCCTGCCACATCGGGAGCACATGCTGGGATTTACCAGATGCTTTACAGGTTGCAAGGGGGAAAAGGAAGAAGCCTTTGCTCTTTAAGGGGCAGCTTTTATGCTCTGCAGTTTCCACACCACGTTTTTACTGCCTGCAGTCCTAAACCCCATCAATCCAGAGCCAGCACCGAGGAAAAGGCTCTGAGGCAGAATGGAAACAGGCAGCGAGCAGCAGGCAACGGGCTGCTGTGCACTAGGGGTAGAGAGGCTGGAAAAGAGGGATCACTGGGCTAGTGGGAGCTCAGGGAGTGAGGGATTCCCACTCAGAGACTCCCCAGCACATCTGAATTGCTGCTCTGCTGCTGCTTCGGGGCAAGGCTGGGTGTGCAGCACCAGCAGTGCTGCATCATGCTGTCTCGAAGAGGGAATGGGGTGTCCCAGCCCAGAGAAAAGTGAGAGGGAGTTTGTAAGGAGGATGTGGAGACCCAGACTGACTCCTCCTGCTACCCCCAGTCCCACCATACATAGCTGGGCACGTTTTTAGCCCAACTTTTCAGGGCTCTGGCACAGGCAAAGCTGTCATCCAGGTTTTTTCCAGTCCCCAATTGTATGCCTGTGCCTGGAGTCTGCTGTGAATGATGAAAGGAACCCAAAGTCCAACTGCTGACACTCAGGGATGTCCCCAGAGAACTGATTTGAGCAGTAAGTGACTCCACATCAGAGCATTTGGAAGGGAGGAGTGTGGCTTTCCATCGCCTCTCATCAGTGAATCATTACGTGTATTGCAGTGAAGGCTGGGGACGTGGCCAGAGCGAGGTCTCCGGGGAGAGGTACAGTACTGTGCTCAGTCCCCATCCCAAGAGAATTGTCCCCAGATAAAATTCCCTGTTTTGCCAGCCTGGTGTATTCCCCATGCCTTTCTACAGCCTCAGCTGTGGACGGCAGATGGTTTCATGCCATCATAATGCCTTGCTTCTCAGATCAGATAATTTGCTCCGCAACCTCGATGCACATATCTTACAATATTTTGTCACCCTTTATCACTGCAATTTCATTGCTATCATGGCCTGGTGAATCATTATTGATAGACCCTTAATATCAGTGCTATTCCTTCACAGGAATGTCTTTTTAATGAATTTTCTTCTCACCCAGTGGTACAGCTGCACTCTGATATGGTTCAAGGGCTGGGGCTGTATCTATGAAGCCGAGAACATCCCACATGGTGTAGAGGTGACCGTGCTGAGCTGCCCTGTGCTTTATTATCTGGCACAGCCTGTGGTTCCCGCAGTCAGTGCTTGCGATGAAGGGGCACACCCGTGGTACTCAGCACCTCTCACGTCTGGGGATGCCCGGGTTCCCACTGCAGCTCCACACCAGCTCAGCTTTGGCTGTTGGAGGGCTTTCTTTGAAGTGTTTTCATGTTCTGTATTCCTTTACAGAGGATGTTCAAACTCCAGGACTTTGCTTTGCAGTGCAAACCTGTTCACACCTGTATTTTCTGGTGCTGTCCCTGAAATATCTCTGCAGGTGCCAAAACTCATCATTGCCCGATCGACTGAGCCACCTTGACCGAGCAACCCCACTCACCCAGAAAAGCAAAGGGAGAGGCAGAACAGCCACGTTCCTGACCTGAAGCTGTGGAAGTGATGGATGACTCAGCCACAAAAAGGAGTTTTAGGCACATGCTTTGCTGGAGCAGCAATTCTTCACACATGTCTGTGGAGATGTCCCTTCTGCAAGAGTCAAGGGACCTTCCCTGGGCCCTCTACGGCCTTGGGTCTACATTGTGTGCTGCCAGCAAGCGAAGAGGGCAGCTGGTCTGCATGTATAATTCCTGGCCTAGTTTCAACTCTGGTATAAGCTGAGCTCATCCTCCTGCAGGCTCTGCCCCGAGAGCCTGGCTCAGAAGGAAGGGTGCTGAGCACTGTCTGTCTCTCAGCTTGTAGAGTGGCTGTCACTCCGAGACGGTGACAGCTCAACGAGCACACAGCTCAGGAGAGCAGGGCTGGGGGCTGAACTGCAGTGACAGCTCTGGAAACAGGGGTCTGGCAGCAGTTGGTCCCTGGCGGAGCCAGGTGTCAGGTCTGTGACTTTCTCAGTGGTGGGACCTCCTGAGCCCAGCTCGGTATTTGTTCTCTTGCAGTGCAGGCTTGTCTGGAGGCAGAGCAAAGCAGTTGCTTCCTCTTGCCCTATTTGCTCATAGAGAGGTCAGTGAAGTGTGTTAGAAGTCACTGCGGGGGGCATTAAAAAGAGCGTGGCCAGCAGTCAAGGGAGGTCATCCACCCCCTCTGCTCTGCCCTCCACAGCTGGAGATGGGTCCAGGTCTGGGCTACCCAGTTCAAGAAGGATAGGAAATGACTGGGAAGAGTTCAGCAGAGGCTACGAAGGTGATCAGAGACTGGAGCATCTCTCTGCTGAGGAAAGGCTGAAGGACCTGGGGCTGTTCAGCTGGAGAAGATAAGACTGAGAGGGAACCTCATCGATGCTGAGCAATATCTAGAGGGCAGGGAGCAAGAGGTAGGTGATGGACTCTTCTCAGTGGTGCCTGGGGACAAGACAAGGGGAAAATAACAAACAACAAACTGGAACATGGGAAATTTTATCTCACCCTGAGGAAAAGCTTCTTTCCTGTGAGGGTGTCAGAGCCCTGGCAGAGGCTGGCCAGAGAGGTGGTGGAGTCTCCGTCTCTGGAAACATTCAAACCTGCCTGGACACGATCCTGTGGGACCTGTTCTGGGTGATGCTGCTCTGGCAGGGGGTTGGGAGAGATGATCTCCAGAGGTTTCTTTCAGCCCTGACAATTCTGGGATTCTGTGAAGTGCATGGCTCCATTTGTCTGCTTTGTGGAAATGGCTGAGGGACACGGGGAGGGATGAAGCACAGGGTCCATCCTTGCAGACCGAGTGGGGACCTCAGCATCTGCCCAGCACCAGAATGAGCCATTGCATTGCTTAAAGGGTTGTGCTATGGGGCACGAATCAATGTGAGCAGGAACAAGGCCTCCTTGGTGCTTGGCCACGGTGCCAGGAATAAAACAGGCCAAGGAAGCAGGTCATATGTATGAGCCAAGTCAAGAGCCTGCAGAAAGATGGAGGGCAGCTGGACAAGGTTAAACAGTGCTCTGCTCTGTCTGCTGGCCAAAAGGGAGGCTCTTGGGAGGTAACCCCGTTTTCTGACAATAGCTGGCTCTGCGGCACTTGATGTTTTTAACAGTGTTCAGTGAACTTGAGCAGAGGAGATGGTGAAACCGCAGCACCAGCTCCTGCCGAGAGCTGCACTTCACGTGATAATGAACCTCTGAAAGAGATGTTTGTCACAAAGGACACAGAAAAGGAGGTGAATGCAGAGAGGAGCCTGTGACTAACCCAGCCTGACTTCTGCAATTTTGAAGATGGTAAATGGGATGCGATGGGGAGCTGGGACACAGCGCTGGGACAGACTACTCCAGACCCAGAATGAGCTCTTGAGAAATCTGTTTGAGTTCACACTGAAGAGCAAACCAGCCAGCACAGGACAGCGTGGCCAGGGGACACACAGTGCTCAGGCAGGGAGGTTGTGGCAAGAGCCCAGGACACATGGGGGACCTGGAGCTTCTGGGCCTGTGTGAGACAGGGCGTGAGGTGTCACCTGCATAGGCTGTCCTCAAAACAGGAGGTCCAAAACAGGACCAAACAGGGCCTCCTTTGGTGTCACCTCCAAAGCTGTCCCCAAACTCCCCTCACCCACAGCAGAGGCCAAGGTGGGCTTATTGCTCTGCTCAGCCCTGCACAGGCAGGCAGAGGAAGGATACCCACTAGATACCATGGGGGGAAAAAAAACAGAAGATGACTCAATTATTCTCATGCATATAGACACAAATTAATTAACTGAGTATGTCACAGGGGGACATTTCCCATGACCTGCAGGGAAGAGTTTCGGGGAGAAATGTCTGATGATTAATGCTCTTCCGTTCGTGCTGCATCAACAGGATCCTGGGGATGGCTGTTTGGAAAAGAGAAGGCTCTCTACACCTTCAGCGTGCCTGCTGGAAGACACTGTATATTTAGGCAACTGCTTGCTGCTCGTTTTCACAACCATTTTGCAACCATTTCTGATGGCACAAAGGTTGGCATAACCGATGTGTTCATCTGTGGAGAAAAGGCAGAAAGTGTGACCAGAGTGTGGAGAAGTTTTGGAGTCAGAGCATAATCCAGCTACTGGCTGAGTGAGCCAAACTGCCAGCTCCTGCTCTGCAAAATAACCTGCCTGGAAATAAATTAACACCAGAGAGGATGCGGGAAGGTGAGAGGTGGGTTAATCCCCTCACTGCTGTGCTTATGCGGTGGTTTAAAGAGCTGAAAAATCAACACAGCTAATTGATACTTCACACACCCACGGTACTGTAATGATGAATGTAAAAAACAGGGATTTCTCTGCTTGCTTTTAAAGGCAGTATCAGGGCAGTTCACTTACCACCAGCCAGCCAGTCAGGAGTCCAGCAGCTCATCTGTTGCAGAATTGAACAAAAGAAGAGAGGTGAATACACTACAATAGGAATGAAGTTCATGGCCATGGTAACTGGTATTAAAAATTTCATATTTAAACATCATGAGCAGTGTCAGCTGAAAGCAAGGATTGCTAGAGGATGGTGTCAAACACTCCCCACACACGGAATGCACAGGGTATTTTGTATTTCAGCTACAAAATGCAAGATTCATAAACTGAGTGCTCACCTGGAGACAATTATTGGCTGTGGGTATCTTCCAGAGCATTAGGCAGGGCTCAGAGGAGTAAAGGCCATTGGATGGGTCCTGTACATGTCACTTTGATAGGAAAAAATCTGTCTGCTCTCCCCAAAACACGTGCTCTGACTGACAGTGCTGCCGCTTTGCATGAGATCCCTCAAACGGGTCTTCAGCTGCTGCTGAAGCACCTTCCCACCCCTTGGTCCCAGCACAGAAATACTTCTTAGTTAGTAGTTCGGGTTCTGTGTAACAGTTACATGAAAGTAATTTTTAAATTAAAACATCTGAGAGGAAGGACCAGATTTCTGTGATTGTAACACACTGGTCTCAATGGCACAGTGTCACTGAGAAGGGGGTGATGGCTTGTGACAAAATTCTATCCGGGTTTGGTGAAACAGAAGAACAAGCCTTTGGAGAAGATGATTAGAAAAACCTCCAGCACTTCTTCATTCTTGATTTCCTAGGGTCGGTTTTACCAAGTGACACCGCTGCTAGAGAGAGAGAAGGATGACCGTACCCAGCCAGCCCATCCTTCCCAGGCGGGGGCACCTGAGTGAATGCTGTCCTGCAACAGGCAAGAGTTTATCAGACATGGATTTAACCAGTGCAAAATGAAACCTGCACAAGGACATGTCACTGCACACTGGACAATGCAGTGCAGTGGGTCTGTACCAGATAGGGCCAAAATTGATGCTAGTTCCTCAAGTGTGGTGTCAGGCTCTGATCCATTCTTAACTCTGTTAAATTACAGAACAGCACCAACCAAGCATGTGTTGTCACCTGCTGACATTTTATTTAACAGATATATGAAAACAAGGATGCCTTCAGTGTTGGAAGCTGCTGTCAGAGTCACTGGGGACCTGGGGATGCATAAAGAGACAGACAAGGTAAAACAAACAGCTCAATCTGCCTCGCAGCCCCGGGAGCCGGCGGTGCTCCGGGAGAGCGCTACTGTGCTCGGTGCAGCCAGGAACTGGGTCCCTGCAGCAGACCCTGCCCTGGCACCACCAGTGGGGCTGACAGACCCCAAAGCAGAGGATTTCCTTGTCTGGAAAAGATGGACCCTTGAAAGCTCATGTGGGTCCAAGCTTTCTCCTGCCCTGTTGCAATCAGCTGAGCTGAGTCGGTGCCTCCAGAGCATCTCTCAGCGCCTCTTCCATCAGGCACTGGAGGGACAGGTTGCTTTTTGGAGGTCCTGATGCCTCTCCATTTTCTGCAGAGAGGATAGTCATCTTCATTTCTGACTTTGAAATCGTAGACATCCATGCTGAGGAAGGGGAACCCTCCTCCCCAGGGCATGTGCAGCAGCACAAAGAGCTAATTGCACTGGAGATTACCTGCAGGAGGGTGACAGGCAGCAGGTGAGAGTGTGACTTTATGCTTGCCAAAGCCTGAATCCACACCTCTCAGAGAGATGTGGTGACAACTTGCACCTCTGCATGACCTGCCTCTGCCTGACCTCACCTGCCTTCCACCTCCCTTCTGGATGTTCAGCAGCACATTCTTGTTCCACCTGCATGTTGATGGTGTGGCAGCCCCTTCCTCCCCCCATTAACCTCCTGCTCCCAGCTCCAGTTCATCAGTCCCATTCACTGGGAAGATGCAGTGTCCCCCTCTGTGTTCTTCCAAACACCTTTCCCTCCACTTGACCTCAACTCCTGGAGCTAGGACCCCGCTTCAGGCTCAGGGGTGGATGTGGCAGAAGTGATGCCCCACTGGCCTGACCCTGGAGGATTTGCTGTGTTAATCACGGGGGTTTTGGAGCACAGAACAAAACCAAAAGTAACTCTTTTCAAAGGTTCTGTGTGAATTAGGGGCCTCTCGGCTTTACCAACAGGTAGTTGTGGGCAGCCCTGTTGCTGCTTTTGGCTGAGTAGTTTATTCAACAGTAAAAAAATAAATCAAGAGGATATTTTGCTGTGAATGAATCTGCTTTTGAAATTCCATAAAGTAACAGAAAAGTTGAATCATTTTAACAACAGGAAATTCTAAAAAGTAACGAGGTGTTGATTTCCCATTCTAAATCCTAGCTTTTTCTTTTCAAAATCATTCACTTTTGATAAATAAATATAATAATAATAATAAAAAAAAGTAAATAAGCTTTCTGGTTCACAGCAAAAGAAGTGTTTGGTCAACCAACCAGGTTGTCATGCCTTCAGTAATTCTTAATTCCTTTTTCAGTTTAACTAATGAAGTGAAGAATCAATTACTCTCACAGCTTCCAATCCACAAAGATATTACAGTAATCTGGAGCCAGATTCACAGAAGTATTAATGTTCCTGACACTGTAGAGAAGTATTTGACAGAAACCCCCAAATGTGTTTTGCAGAGGTATCATTTTGCACTTTTCCAAAGACACTTATTAAAAGTCTTCAAGACTCATGCTAGACAAGGCCAGGTCCTTCCAGAAGATGGGATTTATGCTCATAGTTAAACTAAGGACCTCTGGAAATCTTATGATAGGTCACACTGTCAACTGTCCATAACCAAATGCAGAAAAAAACCCTCTTTTTTTAGGTGCTGTTTGCTGTAACCGTAAGGTGACCAGCATGAATCCAAGCTTGGTGAGAGATCAGGCTTCTGGTCCCCTTGGTGCTGAGATCTCTGCTGCCCTGAATTGGGATACAGGATTGGGGGGGGGTCAGACCTCATACCAGGCTGTAAGAAATCACAGCTTGCCAGAGTACAGTGCTTGGGGAGGTCACTGGTGCTCTGGAGCATGGCATGGTGGTCCTTAATGGTATAAACACGGAGCATTGCATGGAGTTTACTGGTATAAATATACAGCATTGCATGGACTTCACTGGCAGTTTTTAGGACCTGGTTATAGGCTCCTCTGTCTAGATCTAGAAAAGAGGAAAGGTGTGTTTCTTCCACACGCAAAGCTGTCCGTTTGTTATCGTCAGGGCAAGTTCTTCGCAGAAAGTCAAAGTCAGAGAATGTTTATTGGCTTGGTGGGTGTCACATCTGGGGTTGTATTCACCATCATTTCCATGCTTGCTTATTCTGAGTAGCCCTGTGGGAGCTGTCTCCATGAACCAGAGCAGGTACATGGAGCAGGAGGGCTGGGAACTCCTCGACCGGTGCAAATCTGGGCAGGTAACATGTGTTTAACTGCAACGTAGAGAAATGCCATCCAGAGTGGGAATGAGTGAGAATGTGATGGATCAGACAAAAGCAGACTGAACTCAGACCTTGGTTTTCTAGGTTACCCACCAACAAGCTCTTCTGTGCGGTTCAGATTATTCTGCAGGGAGCATCACATAGCCACAGTCACCCACCCATGTCCATACCTCAGCCCTTTGTACAGTTTTCACACCAGTTCAGAGCCGTGTTTCCCAAGGGCTCAGTGACCTGAGCTCTGCTGACCTGCCCTCCTGAGCCCAGCCTGACCCTGAGACCTGCAGCAGAGATACAAGGGAGTGGGGTTGCCCTGGGGGAACAGGGGTCCCTGCAGAAGCTGGACATCCTGGAAAGTAAAACATGAACCCTGCCCATGGGATGCCAAAGTCAGTTCACAGAGGCTTAGCCAAGCAAATACAGATTGTGGTGTTTACCCCATGGGCAGAAACAGCCCTGCTCAGATTCTGGTCATCCTAGAAACCACTGAGAAGAGCTTAACCCTCATCTTGTCCTCACGAGCCTCATGGGAGGCTCCATAGATTATCCAAATGCCAGTGCTATACCACCTGGAGCCACTGAGAGGGATAAACCCACCTGCCACCTCTGTCCCTATGTCACCATCCATCTTGTCCTTGTCCCAGCCCTTGAGGACCCCAGGGCAGGAGGCTTGGCTGGGGCGATGGTTCTCCCCATGGAGCATGTCAGGGCTTGTTATGCCTGCCAAAAGATCATCACTGACCATGCCCCTGGTGACATTTGTGCCCCTGTGTTGTTGCAGTCTCCTAAATGAAGCTGTAAAGGGGAATGGATGAGGGATGAGAAGGAGATTGCCTCCAGCCTCTGCTCCCTGCCTCTTCCCCAGTGGGTGTGATGGATGGCAGGAGCGGGGAGTGGAGGCTGAGTCAGCTCCCAGGTGACCTTCGCAGAATCCCTCCTGGTCCCCAGCTCCCTCGCTGTTGCGCGGGGACACTGAGCCCGGGCAGATTGATGGCAGCTCACGCTCAATTTCTCTGATGCACTTTTGCTGAGAGACACTCGTACATCTTCCCCACGTCGTCTCTCCATATCTGAGGTCAGGCTTTCAACAGGCAAGAAATGTTCCGAAATAAATCACCGCTATCCCTCAGCAGAGGCTCTGCCAGCTCCGGGGTAGTGGGGCAAGGAAGAGAGCGAGCTGGCGAGCTGGCGTGGGGGGACGGGACCGGCAGACCTGCACACAGTGTACTCACTGCGTGGGCTTTCTGCCCTGGGGGTGAGCCCACCACAGGCAGCAAAGGTGCCGCTCCCCAGGGATTTTTCCAGGCTCCCTGTGTTTCTCTCCCTGCATTTCTTGCACCGAGGCTCAACATTGTTCAGCTGGGGACCTGCTTGTTCTGCACACCTTTGCATGCACAGAGCAGATAGAAAAAGAGATTAGGTACACCACATCCTCCCCTGTGGCAGGAGGAAAAGGTATAGGATCAGAGAATCATAAAATGGTCTACTTTGGAAGGAATGCCAAAAGAATGTCTTACCTGCTCCGGTGCGTGTATTGCTATTTGTGTTAAACCAGGAGGGACAGGAGTCTCACAGCACTGTGCACTGAGTGACACAGTGGGAAATAGTCCTGAATCATATTACAGTCCAGCAGTAGAACTGATCAGGTCTCCACTGATCATGATGGGATATGGACACCCACATCAGCTCTTGACATCTGCCAGGAAGGTCACTTACAGCCACATGCGCAGAAATCAGTGGCAACAATTGTACTGGGGCAAATGGTCTCCTGAACAACAAGGGAGCAAGAATGAACAAGATCTCTCTTGCAGTATTTTGGTATTCAAACTCAGGTCTGGAATCCAAAAAGAAATTGAGTGGCAGGAGGGGAGCAAGCAGCTGTGTAGGAAGCAGAGAGTTACAGGGTCAGACTTCAACACCCTGTGCTTGTGTTACCCAGAAATCCAAGTAAGTTGAGGACATGCCAACACTGGTACATGATGCATTTCTGTGCCTGGAGCTCTTCCAAGAAGAAAGGTCACTTGGGAGGAGGGAACATCCCTTGCTGCTCTTGAAAATCCTCTCTGAACCTCTGTCAGGACAATGACTATGTCCTGAACTGGAGTTTCCCTACTTAGCTGGCCATTGCAGGGCAGGTGTAGACCCCAAAGCCCTCCCAAACCCATGCAGCAAGTGCTCCCATTTTGCATGCGGGAGGACAGCCAAGCAGTGGAGCTCGTCACTGTAACCCCAAGAGGGGACCTGGCATGCCACAGGGCTGCATGACTCCTCAGGCAAGATGCATTACCCTGAGCTGTTTCTCTGTGAGAAGTCAAAGGGGAGAGACTTGATGAGTTTTTTCCCAGGGTAAAAGCAGTAAAGTCTCCTTCAGGGGCCTGGACAATGTAGAATCCTGCACAGGATCATGCAGAAGCAGAAACACCCAGCTGGCAGTGTGGCCCTGTGGACACTGAGGTATTTTTGCAATGGGAGAGCTAAGGCTGAAAGGAAGCTGCTCCAGGTTCTTCTCTTTGCTTTGCCAGCAACTACATAGTGTGTTTTCCCATCTGTAAAAGAGAAAAAATAACCCAACCCATCCTCCCTTCCCTCCCAGAGTCTCTATGAGGATTCATTCATTTATGTCAGAGTGAAAATATGCAAAGTGCTCTGTAGATGCAAAGTTCAGCCTGACCTCCTGGCTCCTCTCACACTGACTGTGCTGCAACGTGGTCCAGGCTGGCTTTCCAGGATGCTGCTGTGTGAGGTCCCCTGCCTCTGCCACCATGGGGACACACCAGTCATGGCACAACACAGAACTGGCCCATGGGCAGGATGAGAAGGAGAGATGGTGTGGACGGCAAGAAGGAGGGATGATGCCTTTTCAAACCATGGAACATTCCTGCTTCTTCTAAAAGTGAGAAAAAAATAGGAGTGGGATGGTACTGGGGAAGAGTCCCCAATCCAAATGTTTTCAATCTGGGTACTTAGAATCATGGAATGGTTAGAGTTGGAAGGGACCTTAAAGATCATCTCATTCCAAACCCCCTGCCCTGGGCAGGGACACCTCCCACCAGACCAGGTTGCTCAAAGCCCCATCCAGCCTGGCCTTGAACCCCTCCAGGGATGGGGCAGCCACAGCTTCTGGGGGCAACCTGGGCCAGGGTCTCACCACCCTCACAGGAAAGAATTTCTGGTATCTAATCTAAATCTCCCCTCATCCAATTTAAAGCCATTACTCCTTGTCCTGTCACTACACTTCCTGGAGTCCCTCTCCAGCTCTTCTGTAGCTCACTTCAGATAGTGGAAGGTTGCTCTAAGGTCTCCCTAGAGCCTTCTCCAGGTTGAACAACCCCAGCTCTCACAACCTGGCTTCATAGGAGAGGTGCTCCAGCCCTCTGATCATCTTGTGGCCCTCTGCTGGACCCGTTCCAACAGGTCCATGTCCTTTCTATGTTGAGGACTCCAGAGCTGGACACAGTGCTCCAGATGGGGACTCATGAGTGCAGAGTAGAATCACCTCCCGTGACCTGCTGGCCCGGCTGCTTTTGATGCCGCCCAGGATGGGGTTGGCTTTCTGGGCTGCCAGTGGGCACTGCCGGCTCCTGTCAAGCTTCTCACCCATGAGCTCTCCTGTCCTTGTTCCGGGAGGGACAGGGTTAAATTCTCCTAGCATGAGCACAGGTATCCCACCCCATGTGAGCCATGCCCAGGGGGTGGCCGGGAGGGAGGTGGCTGGGAAGGGCAGGGGGACAAATAGTCGGGGGTGGCAGCATAAGGTCAGGAACGCTCCCGGGTGCAGTCAGTGAGCAGTCAGCACCGTAATCATGTTTTTATACTTCTTTATCCATGTAACTGTCACTGCTTTGTTGTTCTGTTAAACTGCCTTCGTCCCAGCCCACAGGTTTTTGCCTTTTTCTTCCTATTTTGCCCTCCTGGCTGTGGATGGGCTCAAGAGCGAGCAGCTGCCACCTGGTTCTTTGTTGCTGTCTGAGGCCAAACCACGACAACTCCCAAGTCCTTCTCCTCAGGGCTGCTCTCCAGCCATTCTCCACCCAACCTGTATTTGTGCTTGGGATTGCCACGTCCCAAGTGCAGGATTTCACACTTGGCTTGGTTGAACTTCCTGCAATTTCACTAACCCACCTCTCAAGCTTGCCCAGGTCCCTCTGGATGGCATCCCTTCCTTCCGGCATGTCCACCTTACCACCGAGCTTTGAAAGGGTCTGACTGGCCTCAAGTTCATTTTCAGTACCAGCTTTCAAGGGGGTTGCTCCAAAAACCCTAGATGCCCTGTTATTTTCTGCTCCAACCCATTGCTGCAGTGCCAGGATGCCCGCTGCGCTGTGCCTGGGCACCGCACCAACCCCATAGCACATTACACATAGGGCAGGGCTGTCCCTGGGGACAGTGAGGCTTTGTAGGAGCTGCCAGATACCACCCCACTGAAACCAGTCCCTGGAGCCTCACACACAACTCAGCATATCCTTGCAGGTCCCCAACCCTGAGCTGCACAACCAGGGTGTGTGTCCATGGGCAGCCACCACCCTCTGCTGGGTGGACACGGACCAGTGCAGGACAGGCCCCATGGCAACCTCATCACCAGAGCTTGGCTGAGGCAAGTGGGATCCTGGCAGTCCCTGAGTGAGTGGAGCTGGACAATGTCACATCCTCAGGGAAAGCTCCATCCACCCTCCTGCATGCTCTTGTCTCCGACAGCATCTCCGGGGATGCAGCCAGGAGATGTGACAAAGGCACAATCTGTCCCACATCCCCCCTCTGCCTGCTGAGCCCCCTTCACAGCCCATTAGCCCATTCGAGCTCAGGAACACGCTCCACTCTCCCAGTGGCTGTGGGAGACGACGGCTGCCTCCGGACCCCTCCTGTGCCTGCTGAGGGGACCGTGGCTCCTGAGCACTTCCAGCTGCTTATCTCGGGGCCGGATGGCAGAGCCCACGGGGAGCAGCCAGTCGATCTCTCCTGGGTCACCTGGTGATGACAAGGGGGAAGGGAACGGGGACCAGGGGCTGCCTGCACAGTACGGAGGAGGCCAGGCTACCTCCGAGCCTTTGGGCAAGGTGGGAAGGAAAATTAATGAATTCATGGCAGAGCTCCTCCATGCTGCCCCAGTTTCCCCAGTGGCGGCTGAGCCCGGGGGGGTGCAGTGGCCTCTGGAGGGTCTGTCCTCAGTGGGGGCGAGGCACCAGGCGCCCCGGGGCCAGATCCCATCCTCCAGAATCTCAACCAGTTGGAGGAAGGTTTTGAAGTTGTTTCAGTGAGACGCTGTGTCTCAGACCTTCTCTCAGGGCCTTATTAAAATGCAGACTGCAAATTCAGATACTGTAAACAAGGTCACTGGAGAATGAAGATCAACAGAGTGCAAGCACAAGGAATGCAGAGCATTAATATTCTGATGTGTGAGCCCGTCCTAAATATTTTATCAGGCTAAGCTTTTTTGTATTGAGGCATCCTTCCCCTGTTCTTCCTCCTCCTCTCCTGCCTGCTTCACGTCCTTTTTCTCTTGCGTTCACAAAAAGCACTTTGTATTTCGGCTGAGGCTTGAAATGTATGCAAACCTTCCACTTCCCCCCCTCCAATAAAGCCCTCGCCCTCTTCCAGGCAGAGGGGGAGAGATTTCCTAACGGGGTTTCTTTTGTTTCTGTCAACGTCTCACTTAGGCAGCCACCGGGCTCGGGCTCGGAGCCTTATTGAAGGCTGTGTCTCATCACCCACCTCTCTTCCCTCCACACCCCCCACCCCACCCCACCGCGGAAATACAGGGATTCCCTCCCAGCTCCTCCGCAAAGCAGAGGACAGGCAGGATGTGCCACCCTCCCCTCGCTCGCTGTGGGCTGTCTCCCACAGTGGGTGGCTTCAGCTCAAGGAGATGATCCAGAGGTACTTGATCCTGGGGTCAGAGCAGCCACCGCAGGGTCACTGGCTTCTGCCCCGTGCGGAGAGTGGCTGGAAACCTGGTATTAGTGAAAAATGAACTGAAATCCAGCCCAGCTGGTGGGGAAAAGGTTTTTCCTGACCCCAGGAAACGTGCCCTCATACCCTGAGGCATAAGATTTGATTTTTCTTACCAAGATGCTCCCTAGCACAACTACAAATGCATCACCCTGCAATGAAAGGATCTGTGCCTTTATCAACCCACAATGGCTTTTTTTTCTCTAATGTGTTTTTATTTTTACACTGGGCCACACAATCCTGGAAGGATCCATTCCGTTACAAATCCCCAAAGAGTATTCTCTTCCTTTTACTTCAGGTCACGCTGGGAAATTTGGACCTTGCTGTTCAGTCCCCGTTCCTGGAGTCACTGAGCACCACGGGAAAACCGTACTCCAGAGAGGACTCCCAGTGTGGCTCTCCTGGCTCAGGTGGGAGCAGCTTGGCTGGATGTGACCCTTCAAATGAAACTCAGAGGTTCAGGGGAACATTTGCTGATCCTGGAATGTCCCAGATCTGAGCATTCATCCGTGTTGCCAACGGGTGGTTGCACGCTTTCCTCCTCTTTTCCCACTAACCCTAAATTTATCTTGTTTGAAAGCTATAGTCATCCAATTAGCAGTAATACCCGGCAAGTGGAGTGGCCAACCACACATCTCAAGTAATAAATAGCGGAGGATTGAAGTGAACAGTTTGGGAATAGTCAATTGAATGGGAATTATTCATGCAAACTGTATTGCAGACTCTTACAAATACCAAATGCACTCCAGAAAATGAGGGCATTTATGTAATGACATCTCATTAAAAAAATAATCATAAGAAATTGATTACTAATAAAATATTGAGAGATAATTAACATTTTTTTCTTAGTAGAAGATTCCAGAAAAGGGGCTACTTCTCCTTTTCAACTTCAACTCTGGTTTCCAAAGGACTTGAAAGGGAATCATGTGCATCAACCAGAGAGCCTAAAATGAACATTTAAATGCAACATGAATTAATGGATGAGCTTTTTAGAAGGTGGCATGTTGGAGTCTGTACAAATTGACATTTTTTGATCATAAATAATAGTCCAGATCTGAAACTGGACTTATATAATTAGCATAATTGGCAATAATTAGCAATTCTTGGATCTACAACCATTTTGCAATTGTGCAGAGTAGTTGTTACTTTTTTTTTAAACTATAATGTTAATAACACCAGCAATATTGCCCAGCTCTCAGCACGGTAACATACAGTGAAGAGTACTAGATGTGTGTTCCTGCACCAGCAACGGTGGCCAGAGGCATCATTCGGTGACCCCTGGGAGCTCATCCCTGGTGGCCAAGGGCTGGTGGTGGCAGACAAGAGCCCCTGCATGAGCAGGGACAGACAGGCGTGACAGCAGCAGGAAATGGCAGAGGAAAATCCAACTGTCCTTCAGGCGTTAGCTGAGCCAGAACAAGTTCCTGCCAGGAAGAGCTGCCATCCCTGCTCTGCCCAGTCTTTGGAGCCAGTTCCCAGCCCTGTCCTCACGGCCAGGGAGATGCTTCACCCCAGGATGCTCACCTGGCAGAGCCCACAGCCCCTGCACGCCCAGCTGCCAGGAAAGACATGGGGTGGTTGGGGTCTGCCCTGGGGTGTAGGGTCTTGTCCTGTAGGTGCAGCCACAGACCACACCAAGGAGGCTTTTCAGGATAAGCCAAAAGGGAAACGGATGGAGGGGGACATGGACTCTGGAGAAAGGACCACACATGCATCTGTACTCCCAGCTGCCCAGACCTGGAGATCTTGTGGAATGGATAGATGTTTCAAGAGCTTAGATGTAAATGCAGATGAGGCCCTTGCTTCTCACCTAGAGCATGAGGCTGGTATAACTGGACACTATACCTTGCGTCAGTCACTCCACACACATGCACAGAGTCCCACATCCACTGGACCAAGGCAAGAGAAAAGTGAAATGTGGGCTTTGAGCTGCTGCAAATGATCCAGCCTGCACAGCAGAAAGGGGCACTGAGCTGTTTGGCCCTATGTCTTGGGCAAGTTTGGCTACCAAGAGCGCAGGTGCCTCCCTGCAGGCCATCAGGCTGGTTCAGCACGTAGCTGCTGCTGAGGATCTTGGCAGCATCAGGACGTGGGGAAAACCCTGACAGGTTCTCAGTCTCTTCTTGGCACAGCTCACTGGAAAGCCCTGAGCACGTATCCTCTCCCTCAGTGACTGTATGCTATGGCCTCCAGTCCAGCCAGGGGGACCCCTGGGAATGAAGACATTTATTCTGCACATTGACTGCCCTATGCTCTCTCCTCTTTTGAAATATAGCAGCTTATTGATTTATATTTAAAAGGGATGAATGCAGCATATATCAGTATATTAGACACACTGCACACAAACAGAAAGGGCACCACTGCCCTCCCGCTGGAGCAATTCATCACCTCCCAGAGCTCTCCCCGGGCAAGAACGGAGCAGACCAAGGGGGAGAAGGGATTTCTCTGCTGTGCAGGCTTCCCAGGCAAATTCCCCAGCATTGAGGAGAACTGTTGTGGGAGCCCCAATTCCAAAACACAGACACTTCAGAATTGCTACTCTCTGCAAATGGATTTCCCTGCTGGCTTCTGGAAGGTGGTGCAGAGCTGCTGTCTATGTCACCACTTGGGGAAACTGAGGCACACAATAGCAGCTTGCACATTACAAGCCTGAATAGAAGCAGAGATTTGAACTCAGGTCTCCTAAGCATTAAAGCAGTGGCCTGGTTGATCATCTTCCCTCCAAAGAGGGGAGGAGGGAGAGGTCAAGGAGGTCATTAGGTGGGATTCAAGCTACTGCTGCAAGTCATCCAGCCCAGCAGAAATGGGCCCTGTGGTAGCCTTGGGCAGATTTGGTTACAAGCAGCACAGACCTGCAGCTGGGGCTGATGGGCTGACTCGGAGCATGCACAGCACCTTGGGCACTTGGCTCAGGGGGTTGTTGGGGACAGGGACAGCAAAAGTCTGCCCAAAGGGACATATTAGCACTCCAGCTCTGGGCTGTTGGGGCTTTGCAAAGCCTCCTTGTGCCTTGGCATTGCAGTGTCTGTGACAAGAAAGGGAATTAAAAGCGTTGTCAGCCACACTGGGAGGGACTGATGCTCTGCTAGAAGGTGATTCTTCATCTCCCAATATGGCTCCTTGAGAGCCAGAAGCAAAGGGAACCTCCTCAGATCCTCCAACAGAGCAAGAACTCATGCTGCATACAAATCCTCCTCACCACGGGAGACGAAGCACCACAACCACCTTCTCCTCTCTCAGCCATCCCGTGGCTTGGGGAAGGGGCTGGTCCTTGGCCCCAGGCTGGGTCACAGCAGTGCTCACACATGTGCTCTGATCTCTGACAGTGGCAGATGATACCCCTCTCCTTCTTGACCGGAGAGAGGGCGGCAGGGATTTCAGGTACCAGAGTTAGCATGGCGGCATCTCTTTTGACTTATGAGTGTTTCTGTAGGCTCCTGCTTGCGCTGGGTTTCCATTAGCGGAACAAGCTGGGTAGTTCATCTATCACATTTACCAGCCACAGAAATGACATCGGGGCAATCCAAATATATTCTGGTGCATTAGCATTCGGGATAGATAAGGGCAGTAGCAATCCACCAAGAGGGCAGCTAAGTGCACCAGATAGAAGGGAAGAGGCGTAGACATGCCATGCTCACTGAGCACTTGATATCTAAGTCAAATCCCGGCTGCTGTCTTCATACAGGGGAGAAAGCCATTGATATAATATCCCCCTGAGATATGATATACACCTGTGATTATCCTGACTCGCAATTCCATGTCCCTGTGCTGCCCTGAGCCGGCTCTGCAAGCTGCAGCGTTATTTATCTGGCAATAAACGGCCTTCTGTCTGCAAAATGAGGGCTTCGGCTGGGGAAGTAATGGGCAGTTTCGGCTCAGCTGGAGATGTGCCCGGAGGTGAAATCTGATTGGGAAGGAGTGTTGTCCTTCCAACCAAACAAGATGTCCCCATGACCTGCTTTCCAAGGTGGCCAGACAAGGGCAGCCCGAGGAAATGGAGCTGATGCAGCTCCCATAGCAGGAGGATCACCCTCAGCCAAGTTAGACACCTCTGCTATATCAGCTGCCCCCCTGGGAGGATGCTTCTCCCCATGGCTGATTAGCAGGGAAGAAGAGCATATCCATGCCCAGTAAAGGTTAAAAGGACCCAGCCCTCTGCACATTTTTGCTCCTGATGCCCACTTTCCCACCATCCTGATAAAGCCTTCTCTGTCACCTGCTCTCATGCCCCAGAGGGACAGATCCTGCCTGTCTTGTACAACCCTGCAGTGAGAATTCGTCGCTACGAGAAAGACATTGAGGGGCTGGAGCGAGTCCAGAGAAGTACAATCACGCTGGTGAGGGGTCTGGAGTAGAAGTTTGTGCCAAGAGGCTGAGGGAGCTGGGGGAGTTCAGTCTGGAGAAAAGGGGTCTGGAGGGGAGACCTCTCATTCTCTACAACTCCCTGAAAAGACGGTGTAGCTGCAGGGGGGTCAGTTCTTCTCCCAGGAACAGGCAATGGGACAAGAGGAAATGGCCTCAAGTTGCACCAGGGGAAGTTAGGAAAAAATAGGAAATTAGATAATGAGATTTTTTTTTTTTATATTGAAAGGCTTATTAAGCATTGGAAGAGGCTTCCCAGGGAAGTCCCATCCCTGGAGGGATTTAAAAGCCAGGCAGATGTGGTGCTGAGAAACATGGGTAAGTGACAGTTTTTGTCAGAGTTGGTTGATCCTTGAACTCGATGATCTGAAAGGTCCTTTCCAACCCAGACAATTCTATCATTCTGTGATTCTAAGGCTGGAGAGATGACCCCACAGATGAGTTACCAGTGTCCCAGCCATGGGGGCCTGTCTCCTCATTCATGGGCTTGAGTCTCATCCCTGGGGAAGGATGGGTTAAGAAATTGTGTGGGAGGGGTCAAAGCGAGAGAGTAACATTCACCTCCACCGACAGGATCCACCTGGAAGTGGAGCAGAACATGGAAGGAAGGGGTGCAAAGTCCCTCATCATCAGGGAGAGAAGATGGACGGTGCCAGCCCTGCTCCCAAGTGTCTCAGAGACTCGGTCCCCTCAGGGGACAACAGAGGCAGTTGGCAGCTGCCTAATTCAGCTGAAGTCTGGCTCTCAGCTGCGTGGCATTTGTGATAGCCCAGCCTGTGACAGAGGAGTGACAACAGCAACTCCATTTATATCAGGCTTCGGGATCCGTCTGTGCAGGATGCTGCGGGGAAACCAGGCACGGAAATATTATCGTTAGCATCATTATTATTATTATCAGCATCCCCCTGCAGCTCCTGGTGGCTGCACAGCAAAGCCATCCCGAGCCGCTCTGGTGGCATTTCCCTCCACCCACCCCAACTCCCCATTGCTTTGACTAGACAGAAATTGCCCCCAAGAACTTCTCTCTTTTCTGAATGTTGATTTCTGTTTAGTTAATTAAACATTTTTAGTTCTAGTTTTCAGGTTTTTTGCAGTTTCAGCGAAGAAAGCCACTAGGTTGTAGGGGGGAGGAAATCATATTCTACCATATTTCCCAGGGAAGAGGAACTCTAAGTTTCAAGTAGGTCTAGAGCCACAGAGATAATGACCTGTTTCTGCTGCCCCCACTGCCACGCCGTGGGGAAAGAGGCCGCGTTGGCCCCAGATCCCCAGACGCTGTCACTTTTGGTGCCACTTTCCCCTCTGGGCAGCAAGGGTGATAATTGCCTCCCATGGCATGGGGAGGGTTAATTAGCCAGTGTTTGTTCAGTGCTGTGAATAGGTAAAATGCTGTCTAAGTGCAGAGCATTATGATTAATAATATCCAGGCTGCTAAAGCAAAGTGCTTAGGAGGATTCAGAAAGGATTATTCATTTGTATGAATACGGAGGATATCTACAGTTACATTAAATGGGATAAAAATCTGCAGGGGACCTAAACCCTCACGCTTCAGGACATAAACCAGCCATTAGCTGCCTGGGTTGGGAAGGAAGAGCTCTCTGAACACTTTAGCATAGTGTCACGGTGCTCAGCGGGAGACCCTCATCTTCCTCACAAGCATTCAGGACCAGCTCCTCAGCCCAGTCTTGCAGAGATGAGACCAAACCTGCATCTGTCTGGCAGTTTACAACTTGTAGTGTTGGTCCAGTGCTATATTTTCTGGCTACCTTGCCTGTGCTAGCCCTGTGCCAACCTTGTGCCATCACTTACTGATGCCTCACTGGTGTCCTGCACCCATTTGGAGAGCACCCAGCCCCTGCTTTACTCCACAACCACCACAGCCAGGGCAGAGGGACACATGTGGCACAAAGAGAGATGACACTGGTTTTCTCATGCTTCTCCATCATCATTGAACCAGAAGAAAAGAGGAAACCTGGGTAGCGGTATGTGATGCTGAGGAGGGGTGAGAGGGCAGAGCCAAGTCAGGTACCTAGACATGGATGAGTCTCTCAACTGTTGCATGGGCCTTTGCAGGCACCTACCTGCATCTGATGATCATGCTTGGAGCTGCTGCAAGCACCCAAGATGCTCTGAAACAGCCACACACCTTCCAGGATGGTGCTGGCTGGTGCTCGCTACAGTGGGACATGGGGCAAGCAGACCTCTCTGTCACAGACCGCATCCTCCATCCGTACCATGGATCAAGACTTCATCTCACAGGAGGGCTATGAGGACAACAGCCTGAAACTGAAGTGAAAATTGTTGTAGGTGGAAGAGATTTCTTAAACCCAAGCATCCCCATTTGTGCCGATTCCCCCCAGCCCCCTGACTCCCTTCAACGAAGAACCACAGGTCCTCACAGTGTGAAACTGCTCAAAACACACCCTTGACACCAACTTAGCTATCTTATTGCTAAAACTCCAGTTTTGCACCCACCTTCAGAAGCTAATCTGCTGTGCTTGGGTCAGGAGATCTGTTTTTTTCTTTCTGCTGTGGCAAAAAACCCAGATGAAGGTGCAAATGGCAAAGCATTGGAAGAATTTGTCTTTATGTGGTATTTTTAGTCTGAGTGGTAAAAAGAAAATACCCCAGATTTGATCTTGGAGCATGATGAAAAGGTAAGGATCGGAAGAAATTAAACTCAGGAAATGCAGAAAATCATAATGCAGGAAATTAAAAGGCAGTAAATTCAAAACCGATACAAGTTTTTCTACAGCATGTGGTTAATCTGTGGAGCTTATTGCCACGAGATATTAAAAGAGGTTGGATGTGCATGTGAGCACCACTGTCTGTCGCTACTATAAACGCAGTGAACATTAAGCACTTTAACCCTCTTTCTACGCAGCACAGACTGACCACTCATGGGCTTGTGGTTAGCAAAGAGCTTCTCCAAGAGTAACGAGAGGCCAATGTCGACTGACCACATTAAGAATTCATGCAACCCTCCGTCCAGTACCTGCAGCCCCATGTCTCTGCTGGGATCCAGGCAGGGGCGCTGAAGGTAGAGATGCTCTGGGCATGTCCTCTACCTGTTTGCCCAGAGGAGCTCTGGATCTGCAGGATCCTGGACAAAGGGCCGGGGCAGCAGCAGGACAGGGTGGTGAGTAGCAGCCCTTGGGTGGAACACTCCAAAACCAGAGTTCTCAGGACCTCATCTGGCCCAGACGCTGCTGAGGCTTGTCTTTGATCTTCAACAAAAATCGTGTACAAGGTCTCCCACTCCATGAAGAACTGACCTTATGCCTAAGCCCACAGTGCCAAAACTAGTTATATTCCAGGATGCCTTGTTTTCTTCAGACAACCAGGCCCCTGCAAATGACTCAATGCATCCTTTATCAACAGACTTAGGTCAAGGCACTTGAGAAGGCCCTCAAGACCCGGGTGAACTACAAGACCTTCTGCTCTAGCCAGCTGCAAGGGGTTGCCCAAGCAGCACTTCCATCCCATTTTGCAGATTAAAGGGGTCAGCAGCAGCCTGCAACTTGTTCTGGGCTGAGTGCCTCCCCCCAGAGGGCTCCCTCAGACAGGAGATGACATGGACGCCCATGTATTTCCTTCTTGCTGTGCTCATTACAATAACCGAGGCCCCTTCGTTTGCTGAGAAAGAGCCAAACCCAATTTGTGTCATCCCATAATGTGTGCTCTAATATGTTACAGTGGATCCAATTAGGTAATGGCAGCCCCACAGCAGAAGGGGGTGGGGGGGAGTGGAGGGGGGGGCGGGTCAGGCTTCATCCTGGTTTGGGCTGTGCTGTCGACTTTGATCCTAATGAACACCAGACAGAGGGGTGTCCCCCTGAGCCGCTCTTTGTGATGCTGGAGCAGTTCAGGACTGGTTAATGTGCACTGAACAAAAAGGGTTACCTGAAAAAGCTGCTCAGTGAGAGGGAGCCGACACGGTGCAGTGAAATGTGTGCCTTCAGAATAGGATCCTCCGTGGGCATTACAACAGCACACTCGGAAAGGACTCAGCAGCATGCTGGAGAATAAAGGAAGGCTTTAAGTGAAGATTTAAAGAAGGGGATGGAGCATCTACAAAGAAGGGGAACACACGCCCTCCAGCTGTGGAAGAAGGCAGAAGGGAGACTGAGATAAAAGGGGAGCTTTGATCTTCCTCGATCCATTGGGCTTCGATCAGCCACGTCCTGCTGGGCTGGGGCTGGCAGAGGGCTGGTGTGTGACTGCCTCAGCACTGGGCTGGCTGTCATGAAAGGCGTGTTTCCCACTCCCCTGGCCTGTCCCTGGCCTGGGGTCTCCCTGCTCAGCCAGGTGCTGCTCTGCCCTGAGCACCCTGCGAGGTCCCCCCACTGCTCACCCGCTGTTACCGCTCTGCCGGGGCTTGGCTGCAGAAGGGGAAAAGCAACAGTTTTCCCCTGACAGGAGTTCACCCACTGAGAGCCAGGTTTCCTCCTCCCTGCCCTGCAAGTATTTAAATGCACTCGTTTTGCCATCCATGTGCTGCTGCAGCGAGTTCAAGACCACAGGAAAGGCAAAAAATTTACCCTGAATCCAAGAGCTTCTCCTGCTGGAGTTTTAGGAAAGACAGCAGAGTGCACAAGAAGTGATGAAATGGTGGGTTTGGGTGGTGTTCAAGCAATGCAGAAAAACTCGAAGCCATATTCAGATGCTCAGTGTAACACAAACCCACCTCGGGCTCCATCCCTACTCTGGCAGCTTGTGATGAGTTTGGGGCAAAAGGTAATGACCGGCATGTAGGGGAGAGCGAGCCAGATGTCCCATTATTTAAGCCTCTTGACACAAGATGCTCGTAGCACTGACACCTCCGTGTTGGATTTCAAGTGTCCTTGGTGGTAAAGAAGTGTGAAGGTGTCCCACTTGTCCAAGGACACCACAGGGAAGCCTCAAGGCCAATGAAATGGAGATCCCATGTCTCAGGCATCAGAGTATGCAAAAAAGCAGGTGACTAAAGGTGTTTTGCAATTGCTTTACGATGTTTTAATTGACCATGGCCACCCCAGTGACATGATGTGCAGATGACACCAAACCCACAGATGATGTTCAGTGCCCATAGGTGGCATGTTCTCAGCAGAGTAGGGAACTGAGGCACAAAAAACCTGAGAGGAGAGGTTCTTGCACCCGCTGAGATGCCTTGCCTTAATCAAGGCAAAATCATGACGCTCCCAAGGCTCCTTCTTATCTGCATAGGTCATTTACTGCACAGCAGGAATGGAGGGATGAAACTCTGCCTGCTCAGTCACTTGCCCCAGCTTGCCCCAGTGTGATGGGTCACAGCCCTATCAGCAGTCCCACTGCTCCTCTGCCCTCCCCACCTGGCACAAAGTGCCTGCTTGGTGTGGCTGCCAGAGGAGCTTGGCTACACTTATAAATCCTCTTTGCAATTTCATTCATTCCCAAGCTCCCTGTTCCCAGCTCCAGCCCATAATCTCACACTCCATAAATCAATCAGCGAGGGAGCTGGGCAGTGGGAGAAACCATCTCCTCTCACCCTGGCCAGGCAGAGCTGAGCAGCTCATGCCAAGGGACGTGGGGCTGGTGGGGAGTCCCTGTCCCTTGCCACAGTGTGCCCCCCATAAGAGCCAAGAGGATCTGGCAGGAACCTGGGGGGAAAAGGCAGGAAGAGGTTAGTGGAGAGCAGGTATGGGTCACTCCCATGCCCAGAACTACCCTTGCCCTGATTTGTGGAGGCTAATTAACCCCAGGGTTGTGGCGTTATTATTTGGATGGTGCTTAGTCACGTCTCGTCAAAACTCTGTCTCCCCCAGTGGGTGCTGCTGTGGCTGGCAAGCACCAACAGAGCTTGCCAGAGCTTTTTCCACCCAAAGAACCAGCCCTTGGAGCCTGACACTTGCCGGGGTGATGGGTCTGCTCTGGAGGAAGATGCCCCTTCTGCGACCACTGAGCAGCTACATTGTTTAGACTTGTGCCAAAGAGTTTTTACATCTCACCCGAGGCTTTCAGTGGAATGAGGCAGGTGGAGTCCACAGGGCTCCCAGCCGGGAAGGGAAGGGGGATTATCTGCAGTGATAAACCGGGGAGCGGACAGAGAGGGGACGTTGCCCAGTTCAAACCACTGCAGACCAGTGGAGACCTAAAGGGTCTCCTTCCAGCAGGCAGGTGAGCAGGGCAGGAACCACGGGCTGCCTGCCTGCTCCACGTGCTGTGCTGTGAATGTTGGTGGGGAGAGCTGCAATTTATCAGCAAAAAATGCTGTTTATCTGGAGAGTGAAGGAAGTTTTGGTTTGGTTTTGGTTGTTTTTGTTTGTTTGTTTGTTTGTTTGTTTTCTCCTGGAAATTCCAGTGTTTGCATTTTGGGGATTCTTTTTCCTTTGAATGGGAGAAATTAATGAATTTTGTTTCATGCAACTTTTCCATGGTGGAAACGCAAGTTTTTCAGCTCTGGAGTATTTTGCAAAATTATGGTGATTTTGCACAATTTTGTTTGTTGGAGAAAAAACATGTGAAAACATTTAAAATGGCCAGTTTTGACATGTTCAGAATGAAATGTTTTGATTTTTTGGGTCTGAAACATTCTTCAGTTTAAAAACTCCCTTTCATTTAATTTTGAAAAACCCGAAAGCTTGATTGAAGCAAAGTATTCCGATACTGTCAAATGAAATGTTGACTCCAAACCCTTTAAAAATCAATTTGACAATAATTTGGAAAACCTTTATCTTTGTTCCAAGCTTGGATAACATTAAAAACAAACAAATGCACAGTTTGCAAATGAACTAAAAGGAATCTTTTTTCCATGCAGCTCTTGTTGAAAAAAAAAAAACCAACAAAACAATACACCCAACAAACAAACAAACAAAAAACCAACAAAAAGCCCCAAATATTTAATTTTCTAGGTTTTAAAAAAAGGCCAAAACCCCCTTCCAAATCTAAGGAACAATCTGGCCTTTACCAGGAGAGGTGACTGCCTGCTGCAAAGTAAAAGTTTGGAAGTGAGTGTCGTGGATAATGAACAAACCAGAAGCCACTGAGAGGCGGCTGCCAGAGATGGAAGAGCTCCTGGCTCCAGGAGCAGGGAAATACTGGTTTGCAGCAGGGACACGGCACCACCTTTGGACATGGCTTATCAAGGCAACTGCTCAACTATGCCAGAGGTCCACGTTTTTAGAAGACCGGTGGCAAATTTGGAAGGCAGCAGAAAATAACCCCAGGGATGACCTGAGGTGGTCGGAAGGCTCTCTGTGCCACGAGAGGGGAACAAAGTGGAAGATATTACCATCCCTGCTAAATCCAAGACAACATCAATATCTGATTTGTCTGAGTCTGGATGTGCCTTTGAGAGGAGGAGACACCAAAAAGCCAGCTGGCTAGCAGACAAAGGCAGAATATCAGCTAGCAGCTGGAGGGTACAGCCAGGCAAACGGGGAGTGGGAGCAGGAGCTGAGTGCCAGTGTTAACAGTCAGAGATAAACCCCTCCAACAGCTTGCTCTGGCACATGGTGGAACCTCCATCACTCAAAGCTGTTCATTCACTTGGATGTTTTACTGCAGGATCTGCTGTGATCAAGCAGAAACCCCAGCCTCAAGAAGGGTGAAGTTCTCCCTACTGGCCAGAAAAACCAAACCACATTGTCTCTGCAGCTTTTTTAGGCCTAAATTTTGGAGAGGAGTCCAAGAAGACTGTTTTCCCAGAGCACAGGCACACCGTGTAACCTGTGGCAGAGAAGGTCTCTTCCCTGTCCAGCTTCCCAGCAGCCTCTAATGGGAACCACAAATAAAAAAGTAAGCCCACACTCCATCTCTTGTCCATTCCCCAAACCCAAGCTACCGTGGCACCCAAATCCTTCTTGATCTTAAGTGGGGTCAGTGTCCCTGGCATAACACCATCCACTGTGTGGGCATGACCCGCAGCTCTGACCAGCCTGTCTCCAGCACAGCCCCACACACAGATTGTGTAGATGAGCTCAAGACTGGACCAGGCATCCTCCTCTGCTCACCAGCCCTGCCTGTCACCAGCACATGGCTGAGCTGATGGTTCACAGACCCCCATCAGTCGGGTCAGCCCAGGCCCTCCAGTCAGACTGTCTGTGTGCACAGTCAGGGCAATGGAAGAGGGAGAAAAAATGGAAGAGAATGAGAGAGAAGGGGGATTGCTCTGGGAAGACAAGGCAGGTGACCGGGAAGAGGGATGGGGAGATCCGGGGTGGTGTTCCTTCTACATCCTCACCTGTACCGCTATTGGTACCCCTCAAAAGGAACTTGAGCAATGAATACATCAGCCTGATGCTTGGTGCCTTCCCCCATGCCCTTTGCATGCCCACTCGTGAGCCAACTTGTACACCAGGCAGATTTATGGGATGGGGTTGGTTTAACCCATTTGGGAGCAAACTTTCTCTTGTGCACCCACTGAACTCTACCCTGTGGCACCAGGGAGACCCACTGTTCCTGCTGTGGTGGAACATCCCTTGGTGCTGGGCATTGTGGCACCAAGCTGCAGCAGCAGCATGGCATCTCCCATTGCTGCCATGCTCTGCAGAGAGAAGACACAGGGCAAACCTCCTTTCTGGGACTGCAGTTCTGACACCACTGGGGCAGAAACAGTGTCAGTGTTTGTGCTCCATGTCCCCAGCTCATTCCCAGAGCCAGAATCAGTGGCTGAGGAGGAAAGTGAAGGCCAACCTCCTGCTCTGCAGCTTCCTCCTTGTTCAAAGAAGCCCTGGACCAGACCAGAGGAAAGAGTAGGGTAGCCCCTTCCCATTCACACCATAACATCTAGCAGATAGGCTTCTGCTGTGTGCTCCACTGCCTGCCCTGTCCTCAGGGCCTCAAGGTGTCCCATAAAATCTGCTGCTGACCCAACATGACAAGGAAGATTTTCTGGAGACACATCCTCTTCATCCTGCTTCCTCCATCCTGCAAGCTGGGCTTTCCTGCTCACTTCCCTGCATTTGTGGAAGCCAAGTGAATTCTCACATATGTGGTTGGAATTGAATAGCCTGGGGAGGGTTCTGGACCACACAGTGGTTTCAGCCAGTCTGCAGTTCTGTACTGAAATGATCACCTCGCTGGTCTGATTGGGCCCTGCTCTGTCTGTGCCCAGGTGTCCTCTCATCACCCGTGCATGAGTGATGCTCTGTGGTGGTGCCATGAGTTGTGGTGCCAAGGAAAGCACAAAGAGAAATGTAGAAGAGCACGTGACAGCATCTTTGTGGTGGGTGACAGGTTGGTTGACATAAAGCACTGAGTCCTGGAGTGTGCTCCTACCTGTGTTTGACTTGGTCTGAGGATGTGGACAAGACAGTTTGGGTCAGTTTCACATACTTTTGGTGGAAATACTCTTTAATCTTCTTGCCTTGTTTTGTTTCTTTTTGGCCATAGCCTTTCTGGGCAAAGCATTCTTTCCTGGGACCCCAGACTATGGACTATATAAGTGTTCTGCTGGTATCAGAGACTGATGCCATCATGAGTCCATCTGCTGGCCGTGGCACCAGCATAAGATCAAAATCCAGCCTTGCCCCAAGGCACATAGCATTGAATGTGTGACACAATGCCTGCTCCTCACTGCACTGCCCGTGGTGTTGGACAACCTCTGCAGACAATCATCTTCTCACATGCTGCACAGTAGGTCAGGGGTTTGTACTCTGCAGGTATGAAGTGCTGATGGTGGCCCAGCAAGTCATGTCAATCCCCCACACTGAGTACGTGGAAAAGTAATAGCCACTATTTCCTCTGCCCCTTCCTCCAACTCTAGCTCTGTGCTCTTCCTTCTGCTCAGCTCCAGCCCTCTAAGATTTCTCAGGAGGTTTCTCTGGGACCACATGACCATGCAGCAGCACCTTAGGAAGCCTCAGGGGCCCAAATTCAGGAAGAAAGCTGGGGGTGAGGGAAGGTCCATGGTGAGAGCTTCAGAAGCTCTACATAGAGCTGGACAATGTCCCTCTGCCATCACCAGAGACCTGCCCCTTAGAACAAGGGGCAATGGGTGCAATGGAACAGAGGAGGTTCCACTTAAATATGAGGAAAAACTTCTTCCTGGTGAGGGAACACTGGCAGGGGCTGCCCAGGGAGGTGGTCTCCTTTTCCGGAGAGATTCCAAGCCTGCCTGGAGGCGTTCCTGGGTGACCTGCTCTAGGTGCTCCTGCTCTGGCAGGGGATTGGACTGGAGGAGCTTTCAAGGTCCCTTCCAGTCCCTGATATTCTGTGATCCCTGCACAAATGTGCCTAAGGTAGAGAGGGGTGATTTGACCTGGATGCTGAGAGCTCTGTGCCCCGTCAAGGATAATTCAGAAGCTTATTCCAACCTCTCTTCTGAAGCTGACCTGGTTTAGTTGTGCCGAATGCCACCACAGATGGCTTATTAACATTCATTTTCTTTCCTGCAATAATACCTACAGCCAAGACCTGGAAATACTGAATTATTTTGGTAGTAAAGACAAGGGCAAATTGTGAAGGGCTGCAGAACGCCTTCATGATACCAAGGGTCTGGTGACAAAGTGGCAGATAAAATTCCATGTAGATAAATGGAAACTAATGTACGTGGGGAAATACAGTCCTAAGTTTATGAATTAAATAAAGCACTGTGAGCTGCCTGTCATTGCTAGAGAACCAGATCTTGGTGTTATAAAACATCCGTCTTTGAAAATGTCATCTCTGTGCTTGGCAGCGGTTAGAAACAGCAAATCAAATATTAAGAATTATTGGGAAAGGAATGAAGACCAGAAGCTGCTGGTCCATCCCCATGTAAATCCTGGGTGGGCTCTGTCTTCAAGCCTGGGCAGTTCTGGCTCCATCTCCAGATGGACATGAGGTGCCACAGGAGTTGATAGAATCATGTGTGGCCCTGAGAGGGTTGGATGCTGTTGGCTCTTCTCTCTTTCCATCACAAAGACCTTGAGAACTTCCCAAGGAGCTGATAGAGAACACATTGATGTTAAACAGGAGGATGTTACACTTCGCATAGTAGGTGTGAAAATGTGAAAATGTGCAACTCCATGAACACCTTCACAAGTGGAAAATTGATCAAGGAATGTTAGAGTCAAAGGCACCTTTAGGCTAGGAGCCTTTTTGGCTGGACATCAGGAGATGATCACTATGTACTCACTCTGTTCTCAGATGCTATCCTAAGCATCTGTTCCCGTTGCTCTAGGAGTGAAGAAACTGGTGTTCCTGGCCTCAGGGAGTTGACAGTCTGAACCAACAGCACAGATGCTGGGAGACTAAAAGGTTTAATAAAACAGTAAGGTAAATTCCAGTCAGAGCCTTCACAAGGCGAAAACCAGCAATGGAATCTCAACCAGAGTATTAGACCACAGAGAATCTCCATGCAAAAGTCCAATTAAGACCACCCAACCTTCAGGAAGCTTCGATGATATCTCACTTGCCAAAACATGAAGCCAGAGAAAAGCAGGTGTCATGACTCCACTGCACTCAGAAAAACTCGGTTTAGTTTGGCTAATTTAGGGAGTAATGAGCAAAATGGGAGGAAACTGCTGAGGCCAGAGAGGCAGAGAGGAGCTGGGAAGAGCAGCAGGAGGAGCTGGAGGCTCTTGCGGAGCAGAAAAGCAAATGGAGCAAGCAAATGTTCAGTGCAGGGCCGAAGGAGAACTCACTGGTCCTGGGTCTCTAAGGTGGCCATGCAGCCAGTGGGCCATGGATACTCTCTAGGGAAGATCTCCAGTGCCCCTGACTCACAATTAGGTCCCACTTTGATTCTTTATCACTAACATCTCTCCTCTCCACCTCTGTCTAGTCTAATGGTTGTGTATTGCGTAGGGATGGAGGAGTTGATTAAAATATCAGGGGTTTGAGATGTTTTAGGATGTACTAGCCCAGCAGCATCCCTGGCTCCAGGTTGCTGAGCTCTGGATGTCCCCACCAGTGCCCTGGGACTCTGGTTGGGATGGGTACACCCCAGCAGAGCTTTGTCAATCTATGTTTGTCTCTTCCCTTCTTTTCCAGGAAGACCTGTGGTGTGTTTAGCTGCAAGGTTGGGGGTACCATGGTGCTTCCCCAGACTCCCCACACATGGTGGGCTCCAGCCAGGCTCCACACAACTGCCCACAGGAGATTCCCACTGCTGGGGATGCCTTTGCTGCCCAAGGTCATCTGCAGAGCCCAGCTCATCCCTCACGAAGGGCTGTGGTCCTTGGGGTGCCCAAGCCTCCCAGGACACTCAGCAATCTCTCTCACTTGTACTCACCAGCCCTGTGTCACCTTCACACTTTCTCTTTGCCCATGGCTCCCCTCTCAGCCACACAGCTCCAGTTTGCACCCAGGAGGGATTTCAAGTGCAAAAAACCTCTTTTAGGGGGTTGGGATTTTTTTAAAGGTTTTCTTTCCAGTCACCTTTCTTTATTCCAAAGTACTTAAACACCCCTCTTTGGAAATCCTTATTACCCTGACTCAGAGACTCAGCTTTAAGTAGTGCTTTGAATTAAGGTTCTCAAATATGCATTCAATTTCAGTTTAAAAGGGGTAGTTAATGTATGTTACATAAATAGCTATTATTAAATACGTTCACTGAAGATTAACAACTGCTGTGCGTAATGGATACGTGTCTAACTACTATGATATATACTGAATTTCCCTATTATATAGCTGCTGGATGTGTGTCTGCTAGAACAGAGCAAAAATTCACAGTGAATAATTTCGCAGATGAATTTAGCCTCTCTTTCTGTCTGTGAAGCCGCGTGGCATCCTCCAGCTTCAGTCTGATTCTGCCCGGTTCTGCCGCATGAGCTCAGCCGAGCTGGCTGGGACGCAGGTGGCTCATGTGGCTTATTCCTGGGGGATGGTGGCTGAGAATCACAGCCTTCTGCATGTCCCAGCCCCGGGGATGCTGTGGCTGGCACTGCTTTGTGAGCCCAAGGCTGGCCAGGGAGCAGAAGCCCTGCTCTGAACACCCTCACCACTGTGCCAGCAGCTGCTCCGGGGCAAGTCGCTGCTGCGGGCTGCAGCCAGTTCTGGTTTTTGTCTGATTGTGCTCCTAGAACTGGGAGAACTTGTCCTGTCCAGGTCTTTTCTGGTTCTGAAAGGAAATTTCCTCTTGGTACCTGAGTCCCTTTCTCTGGTTTTGTGTCTTGACAAACTGGTTGGCAGGACATTTTCTTGGGCAAAGGTGAACGTCGGTGGGGAAAGACAAAGTCATAGAATCATAGAATCATTTTGGTTGGTAGAAACCCTTGGGATTGTGTAGTCCAACCATCAGCCCCACTCTACAAGGTTCTCTCCTACACCAGGTCCCCCAACACCACATCTCATCGACTCTGAAACACAGTCAGGGATGGGGACTCCACCTCCTCCCTGGGCAGCCCATTCCAGGCTCTGACCACTCTTGCTGGGAAGAATTCTTTCCTAATGTCCAGCTTAACCCTACCCTGCTGCAGCTTGAAGCCATTCCCTCTTGTTCTATCGCCAATTACCTGTGTGAAGAGACGAGCAGAAGAAGAGTCTTTGCCTGTAAGCACAGGGCTTGCACAGGGAATTGCCCTCCCAAGGCATGTCTACATGGAGAAGATGGTGGATGTGATCTTCCCAGAAGATTTATGGGAATGTGTCTCCAGGTGGGTGCTCTCCAGGTCTGGAAGTCTGGACAGCAGAAGGTACAGAGGTACCTGTAAGTGGATTGCTATGTTGACAGGATCATGCATGTCTCGCTACTGATGCCAGCAGAGCCCATCTTCTGACACAGAAGCAGTACTTACACACACCTCTCAGTGCATCCAGGTGAGCCAGCTCCTTTCTCCAGCATTCTATACCTTGTTCAAATGGGCCACATTGTCCACATGGGTGAGACCATCAGCATAGCTGGGTAGCAGACAGGCCACAGGCAGATGTTCTGCCAGAGACAAGGAACATGCTGCCGCTGTGACTAGCCCACAGGCCTTGTTCAATTTGGCAGGGTGTCCCCAGCACACCAGACAGGACTGAATCACCTCAGCCCTAGAGAGATCCAGGTCTACCTGCTGAACTCCTCATCCACAGCAGCAGGCTCTGCAGGGCCTTGGTGCACTGATTTATCAGAGAAACCAGCTCCCTTCCCTGCTCAGCTCATCCTCGCGTTATTGCTCCCTCTTGGTGCTGTGTAGTTTCCCCCCTTCCTTATGCTTCCCGGCCAGCTCCGTCTCATCTAAAGCTTTTCAAAGGGTGGCAGGAGGGTAGGCAGTTTGGGAGGTTGTCTGATGCTCTCTAAAAGCATCTCACAGAGATGCCAGGGCTCCTTACTGGGAACATAATGTGCCCACCAGGTCTGTGTTGTCTCTTCCATGCAGTGTATGGGAAATAAAGTACCCTTCCCCAGCCCAGTTCCCAAAATAAAACAAAGACAGAAAAAAAGGATTTAGGATGAAAATAACTGGCTGAGGCATGTCCTCTGTGCTAGGAAGATCAAGTGCTAATGATGGTTCTGGCACGTTGGTGACAGTTTTGTCTGTTGTATGTATATATATTTTAACTGTGAGACCACATGGGAGGCTCTTTATGCAGTCGAACTGCCTTTGACAGCCGCTGAGAACACATTGGTTCCTTTCTGCTGGCAAAAGACTCATCCCATTAAAGGCTGTCGATAAAGGGAAGGGAAATGACAAGGGTGCTTGGGAGGGAGCAAGGCAGCAGGAGGAGACAGGAGCTGCCACCACCAATGTCATTACCAAGAATGAGAAGGAGCTTTTGCATAAATGCACCATGTGTTTTCATTAGCGGTGGCGGGGAATGTGCTGTTCTGAAGAGAGCATTTATACCATTGAAGGGAAAACAGATACCCTGCGACTGTCACATGAGCACCCATGGCGCTGACGGCTTCAGCATGTGAGCATCCTTCATCTCCTGCCTTTGCCGGCTGCTGGCACGGCGCTGCCCCGGGGAGCGAGCCCTTGTCCCTGCCTGCTCCGGAGCGATGGGAGAGCAGCCACTGCTGTCTCTGGAGCGAGTGTGTCTGCTCTGCTGGGGATGGGTTCCTGGAAGTGGAGGTGTGTGCAAGAGTGTTGGTGTGTATGCAGGTGCAGCACCTGCGGATGGATGTTGTGAGGACCACCCTACATGGAGCTTCTGGGTGTTCCCCCAGGTATGAGGGGACAGCCAAGGGACAGTGTTTCTGTGTGGTGCCACCCACACAGGCACTGTTTCCTAAGTCTTCTCTGGGACCTCTCTTCTTGCAGGCTAATTTCCACCATTACCATAGTGCTAATAAAATCTTATTTAAACATTAAAACATTATTGTATTTGAAGGTTAGAAAACAAGTCAGTAGGCTCTGGTGAGGCTCAGTTATCCCAGCAAGCCACTCCCTGGCATGGCTGGGTCTTGATATGATGGTGAGATGTTCCTGCTGGGTAAAACGTGCAGTATGAGTGACTGAGCCCTTTGTGCTCAACAACAGGAGATGGTGCAAAAGGCTGGGACCTTCCCAAGTTACAGTCTGGTACTCCCAACTGCCGCGGCCAGGAGCAGTGAAGCCAGACGCAATCCAGATGATTGGTAGATCAGCTTCAGCTTTATTCAGAAAGCTCTCCAACCAGAAAGCAGTACAATCCAGTCAGAAGGCAGAACCACGTTTGAATCAAAGTCACAGGTCCTCATTCGCTAAGCACTACATTCGGATAGGGAGAGGGATATTGTCCACGAGCTTTTCACGCACTTTCCACTCGCCTAAAGTTTCCCCATCATTGGCTACAACCCTTGTCTCATTTGCTGCTTCCTACACCCAGTTTCACTTTCACTATACTTACTTCCACTCATTTGCATCTGTGCTCTCCCAGCAACCCCTCTTAAAGGGCCTGCTCTCAACACCGAACCACGTAACCTGAAGGAAAATTTGATGTAGCCCAGGGCATGACAAGCAACACCCAGGCATAAGCATGTGCATGAGGAGATACACCTATTCAGGAGATCTTCTTGGAGGGTGACCTGGGAGGAGATACCTGTGGCTGGATAGGAGGAGCCAAGAACCTCAGTGTACCCATGTTTGCCTGCAGTGATCACGCTTGGGGTGTTAGCTGACCTCTGTCTTTCTTCAGTGCACACTGTGCCCCCTTTGCTTCTGTCTTAAAAGAACTTTCTTTACACTCTACACTTGTCCATGCCATGTCTGCAATAGTGACCCTGGGGTAAATGTGTCTTTTGGGACAGGGCTTCTAGTCAGTTATACTGGAGGCATTTGGGGTTTAAACCCTTTTGCTGATTTCACTGTACAGCAAAAGGGTTCCATTATTCTTCCTAGAAACACGTGGTGATCACTTTCAACATCTGATCATCCCAGTCCCAGCCCCCGTCCAGAGCTGAGCCAAAGCTGCTGGCTCTCACCCATTCACACTCAGAGCTTCTGCTCCAGCCACTCCTGTTGCACTGCCCAAAAAATTCTGAAAACTTGAGGCAAGGACTTTTGTCAATGAGTCCGCAAATCCCAGCATCTCAATTGTCTGAGAGGAAGAAGTAGGATGGAGAATGCTGGTGAGGAGTCAGATGGGAGGCTATGATACCTTACCTTGCCCAGCCATGGCCAAACTTAAGCTGCTTTTTGATTATAAAACATGGACTGTGCATTCTGCCAGCCCATCACGGACTTAATGGACTGTGCATACTACCTTGCAAGGGTAGGATCTCTCTTCATAGCTCCAGTGACCTACCTGCAGGGAAAGCAACCCTCTGCTTTGCATCTTTGAGCTCACTTGGTACCCTCAGACCTTGCTTGTGTCTCCATGTTAGAGACATCCAGGCTCACGAGTAGGAGCAGGTCTCTGTCCGTGCACTGATTCCATCTGAGCATTGCAGACTGGAACGGAAAAATCACCAGTACATTAAAAACCCTTCACGTCCTCATGTCTCTTGGCTCAAGAAAGTCCACATTTGCTCAAGTCAACACTCTGCTGGGCAAGTTCTCCAGACAAAGCTGCATGAGCCTGGTGTCTTCTGTAACTCTGCTCAGCCCACATCCCTCCCAATGCAAAGCTGCAGCCAGTTTTGCAGTCAGGAGCATTTGGACCATCAGTCAGAAGTTCTCTGCTCTCTCAGGACTATCTAAGAGGAGGGCTTCTATGACTATCCAGTTATCCATACCCTGGAACTGGTCCCACACTGCCTGATGCTTTTTCCTGTTGAGTAAGTCTCAGGACACAATTATGAGGCTCCAGCTGCATCTGGTTTGGTTGGGTAATTCTGAGTCTCCTACAGTGGAGGAGGTGGCTCCATGCTGCTTTGCTGTGACTGAACCTGCATGACCAGAAACCTGAGTTGTGGTGGTCCGTATGAGCCATCCCAATACCTCATACTGCACTGCATCCTCACTACAGGGCAGCAGAAGCACACAGAGCATGAGTGACTTCCTTGGCAGCAGAAAGTGGGTCCAAGTCAGGGCAGTGTGAAGAACTGTATCACTCAGACCTGAGACAGCCTTCATCATGTTGTGAGGGCTTTTTTCACCAGTCACTGATTGAATGAGTTAATTATGACATCTTGCTAACACCCATTGGACATTTTAAGTCTTTAGGGATGGTGATACATGCTCAGCTTCTCTTCAGGCAGATTAGCACCCAAGGGGCCTGAAAGGCCTTAAAGGACTTGTGTGACCCTCATTACACCTCTTCTCCCGCTCGTTTATAGCTCACATGCCCTCACAAATCACCTGGAGGTAGCTGGGCATGAGGGGACTTGGGCATGTGGGAACTGTGCTGTGAGGTGTAGGGGCTCCTGCAGTGGGGGGTGGAGGGTTGGAGGGTGGGGTGCACTGGGGACTGTCCCAGGCCACCTTCCAGCAGCTGAAACTTCTGCTGAGGGTGCAGACTACAAAGCATAAACTCTGGAGTCTCACTGTGACAGGACTGATGGAGAAAGGGTTAAGGGAGGGGGGACACTCTGCTATCCCACACTTAGCCTCCCAAAGCCCCATTTCTCCTCGTCCAAAAGTGATGTGAGAGTGAGAAACTCGGTCCCTAGTTTCCAGCCGTACCAACACACAGCCTGTGGTCCTGCCACGCTGCAAGGAGCCAGCCCATGCCCTGTGCAGACCCGCTTGCCAAGCAGAAATACCCCAAAGTCCATCGAGGACCTCTCCAACACCCCAAAACCCCTGGGACTCACAGATCCTGTACTTCTGCTGCTCGTGGCCTTCCAGGGACTGGGAGAAGCTGCCTTTTTTATTCTGTTTCCACCCCCCCATGAAAAAAAGAAACAAGAGCAGACTAAGGTGCTCTGAAACCACTTTTCCTTGCGTTTCTTCCTCTCCACCCGTGGATGCAGCTCACGGTTCCCCCTCCTGGAAGCAGAGCGGGGCTGCAGAGGGGCAGGAAGGTCTCCAGGATTTGGGAGCCGGGTTCCCCGGAGAGGCAGAGCCCAGCACTGCCATGAGGTTCTCAGCAGCACCACCAGTTCACACCTCCCGTGGATGCGGCTTCCTAATTTCTGAGGTGCCTTGGAAACTGTGAGTTGCCTCCTCCAAAACCTTTATTCCAGCCCCCTCCTCCACACTGATCAGCTGCAATTGCCAAAGCCAGCCAGCTGATTAGAGCAGGCAAATGAATTCTTTCATTAGGAGAAGCATTGTTATAATGAGGGTAGAAATTTTGTCCTGATGCCTTTTAGAAAGGGAGAAAAGCCACCCCTGTTTCATACTGTTTTAAGGCCTTGTTATTAAATAAAAATAAAAATAAAAATAAAAATAAAAATGGATGTATATTTGGTTGGATTCTTGTTTTTTTTTTTCCTTGTATATTTGCTGGCCGTGCTGAGCTACTGCAGTTTGTTAATATAAATAAAAATCATCATTATCATAATTCATTGCAAAAAAATTCAAGAGGTCACGGAGATATTTTGGGAGATGTGGGTGAATCAAAACAAATTGCATTTTCAGCAGCTGGCATTTCCAGCTCCTGCACGGTGTGGAGCGATAGGCTGGGGGAAGAAATAAATAGAGAGGCAGAAAGATAAATCGAGAGCACCAGATAGACGGGTTTATGTAGTATTTTCATGTATCATTGTTGGGTGACACGGTGTGAGTTATCTCTGTAATTACAGCCCTCCCGCTCCCTGGCAGCTTATTCCCAGGACCCACAGTGAGAACCTGCAGGAGCTGCCTGTCCCTGCTGGAGAAGAAGGCAGAGGGCAGCAGGCTCCCATCGGGTTGGAGGCTCCTGGTGGTGAGGGCAGCTGGTTGGGGTTGCCTCTGGCCTCTGGACTTCAAGGCCAGGATGGAGGGGGCTTTGAGCAACCTGGGCTGGTGGGAGGTGTGCCTGCTGAGGGCAGGGGGTTGGAACTGGGTGATCTTTAAGGTCTGTTCCAACTCAAACCCTCCCATGATTCTATGATTCAGTGACAGGAGGATCACAGAACTGCCATATCTGGTTCTCCTCTTGCTTCCCACAGAAAGCACATTGGGAATAATCGGATTTGTCCTGGCTCGGTACATGGGACTCTGGCAGGAGATTAGTCTGTGTGTCCAGGGGGGTGTGTTTCCAGCTACCCAGGGAGGGAAGCATAGTGGAGAAGGTTTTTGGATGGTGGTATTCCTTGAAGCAGGTTTTTCCCAATGCTGTTACAGGAGCTGCAGGACGGTACAGACTCCTCCCAGTCTGATGCAAACCCACAGACACACTCAGAGCAGCAAGAATTTATTCTCTAAATCAGTGATACAGAAATACCTGTGAATTTATGGTGGGAACTACTCAGATAGAGATGTTTTCAGGACTGAATATCTTGCTCTATTAGTATATATTGATGCATCCTCCATTACTGTGAAGATGAATTCTCTCATGGTCATGAGCAGACTGGGTGACCAAGCAATATGGACAGAGCTTGCAAGGAAACAGCTGCATCTTGCCCCAACTTTGTCAAGGTGAGAGAGGAATCATGGCTTTGAATTTCATAGGAACTGCTGCTTTTGTACCTCTGCTCTTTGGAGAGGTTGAGGCTAGGACTTTCTCTCTTCAAAACCTAGACATTGATTTCTGCCAGGGCATTCAAAGATTAATTTTCTACTCTCCTTCAAAACAGCACCAGAGCTAGGCTGCTGCTGAAAGCTTCACTCTACCCCAGTCTACCTCATACATTGGTAAAAGTTAGGGTTGCTGCTGTTAAACTGGTCTGTTTCAGTGTTTTGGTGGATGAGATGTACCAAGGACACCTGATAATTTCTGATTATTTTTAGTACTAGGCAGTGTATTATTGTTTATGGGGGCATCAGCACTGGGACTCTGGGGATGTTCCGACAGATGAGATTTACTGAATCTGTGAAAGAGACAACTGTGAACTTTCTGCACTTTGAATGATTTTAACTCCATGGTTTATCACATTTTCTCTGTTCAGGAAACAAGGACAGAGTGCTGGGCCACAAACTGTCTTTCATAGAAATGTTACTGTGCTTTCTGTGCCTGAGTTTTAATTTGGCCTATCTGGGAGACACAAAGAGACGTTTCTCCTTCCCTCTCTTCTTCATTCTTGGCACCGTGAGGTGGTCAGGTCTATCACAGACACTTCCTGAAGGGAAAGGCACTTGCAGGGATATAAACTCTGGGCTGTGCTCCATCTCCTGCCATGGGACAGAGCAGTGAGATGAGGAAGAGGCAACGCAGGCATATACCAGCAACTTGGAGCATCCATAACTCAGTTACACTCCTATAGAGGCAGAGAAATACCCAGAAGTCAGACCAGGAATAGTAGAAGTGAAACAGGCTTTGGAGCTAAGAGTAAGCTTCATTGCTCTGAGCTAATCAGATCTATGTCCTAAGACCCAAACCCCAATATCTGTCTGGTCTCCAGCCGTGCACATCACAGATGTGCAGGTCACTACCACTGGCACCCTGGGTAATTCCTGCTTTAGAGCTTCCCAGGGACCTGGGCTCATGAAGCAAAGAGGGTGAGTTTCTCTCCTGCTCCTAGGCTCTGCAAAGTTAACAGGATGTTTCAGCTAGAGAGCTGGACTCATCTGAACTGCTGAGACATTCCCGGGATTTCTGTGGGGCTGGGGAGAGGGACAAGACTCGCTCCCTGAGAAGGTTACAGCTCTTTTGCCAGGCTGACGAGCCAAGCAGTGAGTCTGCTTGGCATAAAGAGATGGAGATCTCTCCCACAGCTCAGCAGGAACACACTTCCCAGGCAAGTCCAGAGCAGCCTTCCTGGCTCGGTGTAAGCCCACAAACCCCTGAACCTTGGCTGGTCCCGCAGCCACCGATGTTGCATAAATGCCTGATGCGGTATGGTGTCACGTTCTCTGTCCTGTCTGGTTTCTGTCTCAGGCTGGTGAGGCAGCCAGTGCAGAATCTGCCCCCAGCCCTTTTTCCTGGCCTTCTGCCCTCTTCCCTTCACACTTTCTCTTGGGGTGAAACACCTTCTCTCTGCACTGGGACACCACTCTGCCCATCGGATACTCCTGTGAGCCAGGAGCCTCCCCAGCTGCTCCCAAGTACAGGAAGGCAGAGGGGTCCCAGCTCCTGCTGGCTGTGGCTCCAATGAGCCTCCAGCCAGCAGTCGTTCGGAGCAGGAGCACTGCCATGGCAGTCAGCAGCCAGAGGGACAAATCCTTCCAGGAAAATGTAATCACTTCCAATGAGCACAAACAGAGTTTAGAGGAGAGCTTTGTGGCTAGAGATTATAGAGACCAGGGGCCATGTGTGCTCTTCCTGGTCTGGAACAGAGCGGGGAAGCTGGCAGCTCCCATCTATCCTGCTGCTCTGCTGGAGCCGCTTCATGCCAGGAGAAGAGTGTGGAGCATCCTCTGCCAACGTGGCCAAGCCAGGCTGTGCACAGATCCGCTGCCCATCGACTCTTGATTCTCAGCCCATGATGGCTGCCTGGCTCCTGTCCATCAGTAGGGCTGGGCTCTGACAGGAGAAGCCTGGATCTGTGCAGCCCAGGAAAGAGCAGATATCGGTTTCAGAGATTCCTTCCCTCCACCTTTGCCCTTTCACAGAATCACAGAATGTCAGGGATTAGTCTGTCCATGGCTCAAGAGAGAGGATGTCATGAGTGGGGCTATTGTCCCACTGCACACCGACCACTCAGGCAGAAACCAAAGGGCCAGAGGAGCATCTCACACCCCGCAGGTGCTGATGGGAACTTGGTGCCCAGTATTTTGAGATTCTGTGCTCCAAAGAACTTTCTTTTTTTATGCTCACGTGTGTTGAAGCCAGGGACTAACTTCAGCTCTCCAAAACCCTGGAACATCAGCTGCAGCTGGCCCCTCTTTGGCTGCAGCTGCACCTGGTGTGTGATGGAGGAGGGTAGTCTCCTTCACATCTGCAAAGCAGTGTCTGCTCGGGATGGGGTCAGCAGCCAGCAGAGCAGGATCATCAGTGTGGGACCTGTGTGTTCCACATTTACCATTGGAGGCATTTGCCCATCAGTGAGAGTCATCATCAGCTGCTGTCATCCCAAGTCAACTGCTCCAGTCCATCTGCTGCGAACCTGGAGAGGGGAAAGGCTTTTGCACCATTGGCCAGGTTCACTCACCATTGGCCAGACGTTCACTCACGGGATGGGGCTGAGTTTTCTCGGGTGTCACCCTGAGTTGAGGTGAGGAGAAGTGCTGACGTCTCAGGTTGCACAAATGATCTCACCCCAGCTTGTCCTGAGAAGTCAAAACCTTAAAGACATTCCTCAGCCGAGTCTCCTTTCTAAGTCTGATTTCAAAGTATTCATCTTTTTGAAATGTTTAATTATAATTAGCTTAAATTTTGAAACAAGAGGTCATCTGAACTGGAAAATAGATTCTTTTTTTCTCCTTTGAAAATGTCTAAACAATTCATTTTGATGAATTCAGAACTCCTTCCAATTTTTTTCTGACTCAATAAATTAATCAAAACCGACCTTCTCTTAAAATGTGTCAGTTTTGAAAAAATCAGCATTTTCCAGTAGAAAAAAAACAAAGTTTATCCAAAAATTCCTCCCATGCTCCATCCTGACTTCTTTTTTATGTGCCTCTCCTGCGCTGTGTTCCCAGTCACTGTGACTAGCTGGATTAATTAAAATGGGCAAGGAAACCAAGTGAGGGACACCTCCAGCCCGAGCAGCAAACTGTATTTTCAGATTCAGAGATATGTTGAGAACATTTCTTTTTTCCTTATTTCTACAAGTCTGAGGCTGAGCAGCCTTCAAGGTGCAGTGTCCATGGGGAGACTTTTCTCTGCTGCAACCTGTGACCCATGAAATCCCCTACTTTCCACCCAGCGTGCGCTCTCTATTCACTCACATTTCCCCTAAGGATGGTCTTCAGCTACTGAGCCTATAAACACAAATTTATTGCTGATGCAATCTGGAAGGTGCTTAAAAAAAATCCTGACACCTCACTGACACTTAACGTGAGAAATTCAGCGGGGACCAGAGGCTGGTCCAAGATACACGTGTGAGTCTACACCCGATCCTCAGTGGGCATGTAATGACGTATTCAAAGTGGAGTCTGTGTAAAAATGCTCTTGTTTCTGTAGGATTTGTTTACACCAGAGAGACAGTGAGGGTAATTCAAGCACTGATACAAGCAAGCAAAACTTTGTGGCAAGCTCCGTGCAATGCCATTGGTGGGACTTGCTGGTGAGCTTTGATCTGGGAGGATCTACCTTTCATGACATCTTCTTCCACCATAGAGTGGGCCCGATGCAGACACATGCTGCCCGAAGGGAGGACTGTAACCCACCTTGCACTTGTGCCAGAGCAGCAAAAATTGGATGGAAGCTCAGCAAACCAGGCTCTGAGGGAATGGGGTGCCCTTCCCCAGCAACACCATGCATCCAAGCAGCACCTTCCTCCAAAACAAGGTGGCCTCACCCATCCTTCCCATAGGTAAGAGCCTCCCCTGAGCTCTGCTGTGGGAGGACACCAGCTGGATCTAGGCAAAACCCTGGACCCACAATTTACCCTGCTGGCTGCTGCTGCAGGCCATGCACATGCTCTCATTGTTTTACCTGCATGAACTATTTGGCTGCAGGTTTGTAGCAGCTGAACAGAGGTTCTTCGAGTTGCCAGTGGCACCGAAACATAAGAATCATTTCCTCTGTGGATCCAGTGCCCTGTGTGAGCCAGACCGGAGTGGGATGGCAGTGATTTACTAGGAAAATATGCCTGCTCCAGTTGCTCATGACGCTAGTATAAACCCCACAATTTCTGCGAGTGCCTCAGGACTCCCTTGGTGTAAATGAGATGAGCAGCATGGCTGGGATGGCAAAGAGTGAGCAGCACAGTACAGGGTTCAACTGTGTTGCCTGAGGTGGGACCATGGGCCTGATCCTGCTCTCAGACCAGTAATGTTCCACCACCTTCCTGGAGCAACAACTTTTTTTCTCTGGGTGTCAGAAGAAACCAAGGACCAAGCTCTTCATTAGGATTCAAGACCAATTAGCTAATGCCCACAAGGTGATGGCTGGGACAGCAGTGGAGGAAGAGGCCCCCATCTCTGCTCTGCCATGGCATAGGGCCCCCCAGTCTCCTGGGACAACAGGCAGTGGATCCTTGGACCGAAGGGAACTTGTCTGCTTTGGACCTCTGCCCCCCAAGAGTGCCACCTGCCACCACTTTAACTGAAACAAACCCTTGTGCAAACAAGCCCAAATTCCCAAAGGACTCCCACCTTCGCCCGTCTCCTCCAATCAGCTCCCCGAAACACAAATCCTGACACAGCCACCACGCACGCCACCTTTGAATGAAGTTGCCATAGTTACTGGTGCCTCACAGCAGCAGGCTGAGCTCATTAAAATGATTTGAATGGCTACCCTATAATCAAGCTACTTGGGAGGGGAGGTCTGGTAGGGAGGAGAGCCCCAGGACGTGATGAGCTCCAGCCCCTGCGGTGGAAGGACTGTCGGAGAGTGTCTCCAGAGCAGAGGCTCATGAGAGAGGTGTGGGAATAGTGCAGAGCTGGGGCAACATGCTGGGGTGCCAGGGCATGGTCCCCACAGTGCACTGGTCCCTCTTGAGTCTCCTTCCCTGCAGTGAACACCAGCATTTTCCTCCATGGCACAGCTGAGGCTGCAATCACATCCTTCCCCCCTCACCATGTCACCTCATCCCCATCAAGGATGGTTTCCCACGCTCTCAAGCCGCCCAGGAGCCGATGCTGAGGATCAGGCTTCCCAGCGAAGAGTTGCATGAAACATGAACCGGAGCCTTTCTGCTCTTTCAATCCATATTTTACAAATGGTTTAACAAAAAATCCCTTTTTTTCTTTTTTTTTTTTGGTTCACCCAAAGCATTATTCCAAAATAAGGTTTCATCCTTTTTTTTCAAGGCTGTGAAGAACAAGTGTTTGGGGGTTTAGTTTCAACCAAAGCAATTTTATGGAAAAAAAATAATAATAAAAAGGTATTAAAAATATCATGCAATACTACAGGAACAAAAAAAAATCCCAAGTATGTTGAAAATATCTGGTATCCTGGTGAAAAGACCTCAGGTCATTTTGTGGCGCTCCTGCAGGGGCTGTTCATAGCTGCAAGACAGGGTGGGTGTGAGGCCACCGCCAGCTGTGTGTGGATGAGGATACCTGTGGGGGGAGAAGGCACGGTGGTTGCTGGGAGATGAGGGATTCCCGCTTCCCCAGCCTGTCATCAGGCAGACTCCCTGCGAGGAGAACTCTTCCCTCTGCTAAAACTGACCCCACAGTTTGGCTTGGGCTGCAGGGTGCTGTGTCTCCTGAGCTGGGCTGTGCAGGGGTCCCATCCTGTCCCGTCCCGTCCCATCCCACCCCTGCCTGCTGGTGAGCGCCTGCTCCCTGAGCAAGCCCAGGGAAGGTGCTTCTTTATCTGCTGCCCGCATACCAGCCCCCTGGATCACTCCCTCAGGCCCAGCCTGATACATGGAGGGGTGTGGGGGCATTTGAGCATCCTCATGTCACTGATGTTTCCATGGGTAGAGCTGCTGAGAAGGCTCCTGAGCATCTCCTCAGCTCCAGGGTGGGTGCTGTGGTGGTGTTTGGGAGCTGCCCAGCTCAGAGCAGTTGTAGCAGCAGCAAAACCTTTCTCCTGCAGGGAGCAATGGGCCAGCTGGTCCTTGGGCGGTTGCCACCCCATGGAGCTGGACTGCACGGGACAGTCAGGGCTGTCTCTCACCCAGAGGATGCTGCTTCGTGCCAGGTGATGTCAAGGTCCCCGGGGTTATGTTGGGCTCTTTTAAGCAGCAGCTCTCCCACTGGTGTTTCCCCACCGCACAAAGACCATCGGCGTTGGCTCCTCCGTTCCCCACGGCCCCAGAGCTCGCTGCGCTGCCCTCCCCACAGCAGGCACCAGGCCGTGCCCCTCACTGTGCAGAGAGCTATCAGGGCACACGGATAATCTTTTACTCTTCAGTACAAATAATTTATTACATTAAAATAACGTTTTTAAAAAATGAGTACTTTGGGAATAATTCAGGCTCGCCTGCGGAGGCATTTTTCAAAGTGCCATAATAGGCACTTAGAAATGGGTGGTTATTTTTATTCTCCGAGCCTGTCAAGAAGCTGATGGATCGAATTGGCTGATGACAAGGCAGCTGAGTGCTCGTAGACGGAGACCACAGCGTGAACGCGGAGCCCGTTACAAATGAGCAGCCAGCTCAGTTCGGAGCTCTCGCCAAAGATCTGGCACCTCCACAGCGGGGTCCTGCCCCCCCAGGTCCATGGTGAACTGGGGTTGTGATGGTTGGGTGGGCCATGGGCAGGGAGCAGGTAGCCCCCCCCCAGGTCCCAGCAGTGTGTACCCCTCTGCTTTGTCCCAGCAGGAGGGACAAACATCGCCTGCCCTCTGCATCCCCCACCCCTTAGCCAGAAGGGACAGTGTCCCAGGAGGGGAACATGCTGGTTCCTTCACTATCCCTCTGCCTTGACCACTCCTGTCAAGGGCCTTCCTGGTGTCTCATCTCAGATTTTAAATCCTATACAGGGGATCAATGTTGCTCCTCTCCAAAGCCCTTCAGGTTAGTGTTGGCCCATGTCCGTATTGCCAGGATCAGACAGACATGGGAGAGGGGAAGAAAAGAGCCTGATAGAAGGACCTCCAGCCCTGAGAAGCCACCAGCTTCTTGCAGCAGGGTCAGAGCACCAGCCAACTTGTGTGGGTGCCCAGACACATGCCTTGACATGGCTCTCCTCACATCAGTTTTCCTCCCTTCTCAGTACAGCCAAAAATAAAACCTCTTCCACTCCCTGGCAAGGCTGCTATGAACATTGCAACCAAAGACCTTCTGCTGTGTCAAGGAGGCTGGCAGAGCAAGGGATGGAGTCTGGAGATGCATGCCCAGAGACTGACAACCATCACCAGTCCCCAGAGCAAGGTTGGCGTGGATGGGAGCATTCCAGCTTGCACATGGCTGTGTCTTGATGGAAGGATTTGCCACACATCTGTTAAACTCACAGCCTCATTGAATCTGCTGGCTCCTCGTTATCCCCCTTTCACACATGGAACCTGATTTCCAGGGCATTAAAAGGCAAATGTCTAGTGCAGACTCAAGAAGGGCCCTGATCACCCTGGCACTCCTTGTCTGAGCCAAGGACAACCCTCCCTGTCTGCTGCCAATGCAGAGACACAAAACACAGTCATGCATGGGTGGTGCCACTCTCAGTGGGGCACAATACACACATGTAGAGCCGAGCACCATGTAGGATACACTCAAAGAGGGAAATTAATAACACACACCATCCTCAGTGCTTTGGCTCCACAGCCTTTACATGACACTTCTTCAGGTCACAAGAAATTGAAACTCCTTATCCCCACATCCCATACAGGAGACAGGGCTCCTCTAGGTTGAGCAAGAACCAGGGTACAGAGGTAGAAAGTGTCAGGGGCATTTGGAGCCACTGCCCTGCACTCCTCGGGCAGTGATCCTGCTCTGCTGCCAGGTCAGTGCTTTGCAGGAGCATTTGTGGCATAGTTCATCCACTGGTTCCTCACTGCAACCAAGGGTTTGTGAAAGCTACCCTGCTGCAGGGACATCGCCCTGCAGGCCTGGGGGGGGTCTCATCCTTCCTTGGCTTCAGCCTGCACTTACTCACAGTCTCAAAGCAAGGCAGATGTCTCCTGAATAAGCCTGGTCTTTCCCCAACCCTTCTGCATCCCAGCAAGGAGCAGAGACTGTGCTAGCAAAGATCAGCCAACAGGTTGAATCGTGGCTTACAGCACAGCTTACTCCAGCCCTTTTCCAGCCCCTGTGCATGCTGCGTGCCTTAGGTGTCTTCCTGAGACATCTTCCAAAATCAGCTCTGGTATGAAAAAGCCAGCTAATCGTATTATGTCAGAGAGCTCGGAGAGGCGAGCGAGGGAGAGCTGCAGGCAGACCTGCTGAGCCTTTGAGCTGTGTGAATAATTGATAAGGCCATTCAAAAGGGCTCTCGCTGCAGTGCCCAGGCATCAGCCAGCCCGGCCTCATTCCCTGCTGCTTGCACTTTCCCAGGCTCAGAGACCAGCAGAGCATCCATCAGGGCCAGCCTTTTGCTGGCCTGGGCAGGACCAGCCTGGATGCCAGGGCAGAAATTCACTGGGGAGCATCACAGGCTCTCCCATGGTGGGCAGAGGAACCTGCTCTGTCTGGCTGGGTTAGAGTCCTTCCTGCCTTTGCAGTGACTTGGGAGGGGAGATACAGACCTGGTACTGAGATCATGAGGCAAAACCATCAGTTGTTGGGGCCAATTTCATTAAGAATTTAATTTGTATGGAGCCATACACTTTTGCTTGAGGCTGAGAGAACCCCGACACAGGTTGCAGCATGGGGAACACATGGGAATGCTGAAAATGTGCTACAATTATTAAGGGGTTCCCATAAGCCTTCCAGAAGGAAAGACTGGGTCACAATGGATATTCTGGAGGAAGCTGAATTTTTAGAGGCCAAAAGCTGCAGCATTTTCCTCTCTCACAGCCTCCTCCCTGCAGTTTCTAAGCTCTCCTGATGCTCATGAATTGATCCTCTATTCCTCGGAAACAGGGAAGGTTTCCAGGCTCATCTCCACATTCTCGTGGCACAGATCTGGCAGGACACATGCCCAGAGGTGTATCAGAAGTGGGGGGCAGAGCTGATGACTGTGTAAACTTTCTTTGATTCATCCTCCCACTCCAAAAGCATCAGTTTCCTCAGGAGCAATGGGTCACAAAAGGTGGGGGAAAAAGGCAAGTGATGGTGCATTGGCTGAAATTCACCTATCAATCTTGCTTTTTTCAGAAAGTATTTAGGGCTCTGTGAGACCTGTTCCCCTGCAGTGCAGCCTGGATGATGCATTTGCCTGTCCTGCTCCCCAACAGAGCCTGGGAAGGGACACAGGGCCCACACTCAACCTGCTGTTCCTGACCCAAAGCCCTTTTGCTCAACTCTGCCACCCTGATATCAGGCCATGTCCAATTAGAAACAACAATCCCCTTTGGCCTTTTTTGGTTTGAAAAGCCTCATTACACTGGGTTTTCACTGGCTTAGATTCTCTCTGCATCCTGGGTTCAGAGTGTGCATGCTGAAGAGGCTGAAAGGGTCACCATGTGATGTGCAGTGGTGCTCGGTAAGGATGGGGCAGAGCTACCCCACGGTGTGAGGCCAAGGAAGGCAGGTAAGTAAAATGCCTACCAAAGCATTCCTGCTCTGTGCAGGAATCCTACCTGAGAGGTGCCTCAGCAGCAGACTGCACGTGTGCCAGTTCACTGCTGTCCCTCCTGTCCCCCCGAGATAAAGAGAGCCTCTGAACCAGATTGCAGCCAGCAAAGCAGTTCTGCTGGGTGATGAATGCAATGGCTATTGCTCAGTGAAAAACCTCAACTAAAGGCAGGAATCTTGAGTAGCAGTGTTTATCCCTAGTTCAGTCCGGAATCCTGTTGTGGTTCCTTGGATGAGCAGCCTTGATGAATGCCAGAGTGGCCTCCACTTGTGAATCCATGAGAACAGCATATTCTTGAACAAAGGGTAGCAAAAAGTCTCTAGAGCAGAGCTGGCTCTGGATTTGCAGACTCAGAGAAGTGATGAGTGGAGGCAGAATGTGTCCCCTCGGTCACCACCCAGCTACGGTGACAGTCCCTGGAGCACACAGCCTCAATTCAGAGGCAGGCAGCCCATGCTTCAGCCTTGCCATGATGCTCTGCATCATACCAAACCCCCAGCAGAACCAGGGAGCACAAGCACAGCCAAAATGACAGCCACCAGGGGTGTCTGGGATGAGCAACCCCAGAACCTAAGTCTCTTATCTAACTGGGCAGAGTCAGAGGGGTCATGCGAGAACCCTTCCTGCAGGGTCCTTCCTCTCAGGCAGTGTGAGATGTTCCTCTGCTCTGGCTCAGCCAGTGCATAAAGGTGGCTCTGTTCACTTGCAGCTGGAGAATGTTGTCATTTTCTGTGATTTAGCATGATTAAGAAACACTAGACTGTGGTCTGCAGTGAGTGTATTCACACACCATGCCTCAAGGCATTCCCATGAACAGATGCAGACACATGGGCTCAGACCCCTGTTTTTTCAGCCAGCAAGAGAATAACAGTCCATGGGCTACGGTTCAAACAGGATCTGAAATATTCTCCCAACAGAAAGTTTTCTAGAAAAATGAGATGCCTGAAGACTGGAAGCAGGAAAAAAAATATAACACATGGAAGTGCTGTAGCCAGACGTACTGTGATCCCTGTGCCCAAAGCAAGAAGAGCTGCTGTGAATTTCCCTATAGCAGCAGTCATCTCCTCTTCTTTGAGGTCTTGCAGAGCTGGGAAATAGAGTCTCACACCCTTTGCTACGTGCTTTTGTGGTGAGGGAAGGGGCATGGCTTTCTCCAGGAACCTTGATAAGGATACTCCCTGAAAAGTCATCACTTATGGGCCTCTCATAGCTCCCAGAAGGGTTTACCGTAACGTAGAGTTTTGCTCCTGACCAGAGCCATGTTGCTGTCTCTCTCTACTCCAGTCTAGACCTGTTCAGTTATTCAAAGGATACACGACTGCTCCACAGGCATCTCCAGCCAGGTGTTCAGTGGCTTCAATTCCTGGCTCTGTTTCCCGTCTATGCCATCATCAGGATATTCTTCTGGACCGCCAGGGAGACTTGGAGACCCTCCAGAGGATAATCTGGCTCATGGGACAGCTGGGAGCAGAGACAGAAGGAGGAATAGTCAACAGCATTTTTTCTTGTATTTATATAGAATATTTGGGGCTGGGTCATGTTGAGATTGTGGAGATTCAGACCTTTTCAGGCATCCATTTGTTAACAGCTGATTTCTGAAGGTTTGACACCAAGGTTTTGTCACTCCAGACGCTCAGCAAAGTCATCTAGTTTCAGGAGCAGCTCTACTGGAGCCAAATCCATCCCCATGTTATGCTATTGCCCATGAGATGGAGTCCCTGGATACAGCCCGGTGTAGCTGAACATCTGCCATTAGCCCCAGTGTCCCCTTCAGCCAGGGCAGACAGATTTTCCTGTCCTCACTGTCCCCACAGGATTTCTAGGAGCTCACAGATGTAGGGTGTCCTAGAGCCCAGTCACTGGGCATCAAGTATCTCAGCTAATGTAAGGCTTTCAGACTCCCCTGCCTCTGCCTCACACAGGAGCAAACTGCCCCAGAGGATGTCCAGGACAGCCCTCCCAGACCAGAAAGCTCAGGACTTGGGTGTCTTCTGTTGTGGAGGAGATGGTGAAAGTGCCTTCTCCATGAAGAGCAAGCCAGTGAGAAAAGAGGAAACACAGATGTCAAAACTTCCAATTTCAGCTGTTTTGCAGAAGATGTACGAAACACCTTTGAACCGCCTGATCAAAATGGGCCTCTCCCATGAACTCCATTCCTAGCATCTGCCAGTCAAACCAGACTGGGTGCACAGGAAACCTGACCCCTTACAGGTAGTCAGTACAGCTGAGATGAGGGTCTGAGTGGTCAGTGTGAACTACACCAGACCAGAAATTAAAGGAGGGCTGAAAACCTGCTTTAGCACCTTCAGCCTAGAAGACAGTCCCATCCCTGGGGGCAGGGACTGGAGGACTTGTCTGGCTGTTGTGCTGTGCACCAAAATACATCAGCCACTGGCTGGGGGCTCAGTGTGTGAGAGCAGTGTCCCTTGAGGTGTCCTTGCCTTCCCTCCACCTCCACAGAGATGATCCTTCTTGCCAGGACCCTTGGCTCCAGCTTGGGCAATGCTCTGTAATGAATTGGGGGAATTGGTTCTTTGCTGTTCTCTATCCTTGGACACTAAGATGACCCATTCAGACCTGGACAAGCCCCTCAGCTCACCCTCCTTTTAATGCACAAGAGCAGCCCTCAGCTGGGAATGTTCCTATGAGGTTTGCCCCCTTTCATCGTGTGTTTAATGACATGCTAAAGCAGAGAGACACATCGCTGTTCCCAGGGAGCCTTCAAGTCCTACTGGGGATGGTGAGATCCCACTGTCTCCTTCTGGGTAATCAAGAAGGACTTGGACCATTCAGCATTTAGTCCTACCTGCTCAGCCGGGCCTGCCCAGGACACACGGCAGGCAGCTCACAAAGCAGCATCACCCCAGGAATTGACTCTGCCCATCCCCATGCCCACAGCTCCTTTTCTTTTGTTGCCGGTTCCCAGGCTCTCCACCTCCGTCCTCTGAAGCCATTAGTGTGAGCGGCTTCATGCTTCCCTCTAGTGGTCCCAGCTACCCCTCCAGAATCACTGCTGTCTCCAGCACCTCTCAGTCCCACCGCACACCATGATAATCTCCCTGTCCCACCATGTCCCCAGGGCTCTGGACAGAGGATGGGTCACAGCATGGCTGCTTGGGAAGGAATAGCCCGACGTTATGCCAGTCCTCAGCTATGAACACAGGAACCATGAAACACAGTGATCCATCAGGGCTGTCATTCCCCTGGAGTGCTTAGGGGTCCATTAGCAGAGTGTCACTGACTTGGCTTCAGAACAAAATCCTGAGGTTTTTGTGTTGAAAATTTTTCAACTCAGGGGATTTTTTTTTCTCCTTGTTTCCCTTAAAGATTTTGCAGACTTTTCCAAAATGCTGACTCAGCTTAAATTTTGCAGAAGGCAGTCCTGTATGTGGGGATTGACCCAAGAAAGTTCCTGTTCTTCTGTTCAAAGGTTGTGCCGTTGAGCCAGTTCTCTCAAGCAAAAGCCTGGACTGAGCAAGTCCATCTTTTCTAAGTTAATTGTTATTGTTATATACTCTCTGGGACGGTGAGCTCAGAGCTTTGCTGGCACAAGTAGGTACTGGCTTAAAGAAACCTCCCTGCATTTAAGAGAGCTGTTTGGGCTGTCAGCTTCACTGCCAGGATACACTGAAATTACATGGAACAGGTCCCACTGCAGAGGGGTGTACCCGGCTTCAGAGGTAAAAAAGTGATAAAATGAGAACAGGACAGACTGCTGCTCAAAAATTCACATCACTGGGCATGGAAATCAGTGGAATAAAAAAGAGGAAGAAAATCATGCCTCTGTCAGACTGATGACTTTGTTGTCCCACACCAACAGTATGATCTCACCAGCCACCTCCATGGAGGAATTTCACTCCATTCCTGCAGGTGCATTGCAAGGAAAAAGCCTGGCAGCTCCTGAGTGCAGAGCCAGGGAGGACCAGATCATGTTTAATGTCACAATGTGGACTTACAAGTGCATGGGGCAAGTACCAACAAAGTTCTGACTTTCCCTTCCAGCAGTCCAGTGGAGCTCTTGCTGGGTTGTGTCAGTAAAACGAAGCTATCCAGGCAATGTGGGAAAAGTTCCAGTTTCAAGCAGTTTGTTCTTCTTTAGCCCCACAGATTCTGTTGGGTCCAGTTGGACACAGGCAGGTTGAGGAAACTACTGGGTGCCCCTCTTGCACTGGGTTCCTGCAGGGCTACTTCGTACAAGAGCAGGGATAAGGTCAAATAAAACACATCCCAAAGTCCTGTGAGCATCACAAGATAGTTATAGCGTGGAAGTTGCCTTGTGCACTTACATTCCTCTGAGGAGTTGGGCCCTGGTAGATATCATTCATTTCTCCATCACCATCATGATAAAAAGCAAGTGAGAAAATGTGGCTCTAGGCCTGGGAAGTTTTTAGTAAGGCCAATCACGCCTGATAATTAACATTGCGAGCACTGAGCTCATCCACTTCTCTTCATCTCAGCATTGTCCTTGTCTTGCTACATTACTTTTTGGCAGTAGCCCAGCCAGCACATGAGAGATATTGAACTGACCTTACAGCAAGGCAATAAAGCACAGACTGAGCATCAACAGCCATCTCAAACCAACAGACCCACAGAAGTCAACCAAAGACTCTTGTCAACTTTGTTATCTCCATATCTATCCAGAGCCCTGAGTGAGAAAGCCTGACAGGGAGGAGCAGGGCAGAGCCCCAGGCAGGGCTGCAGCCACTGTTTGGTGTCAGTTCTTCTGATGGAACAAAACTGCTTGGGTGTTTTTGGAAGTTTTTGATGTCTTTTCTCTGCTTATGAACCTGCAAGATGACAAAATACATTGCACTACCTCCCATCTTCGTCTTCTGTCTCTGTAGGTAGAAACATCCATTTAGTAGCTGTGCCCCTATATTTACATCCACTACGCAAATAAACACAGTTAAGGGACATGCTTTGGGTGCCATTAATTTCCTCAGCATAAGAAGCAACTGCGTTCAAAAGCCTGATAGGATTTTATTTTAAAAGAAATGAGCAAAATAAGAAGAAATAACAGCCAAAGTTCCAAAGAAAACAACTGTAATGTTTGCACAGGACAGAATTCCATGTGCATGGCTCAGATGTACATGCAGCAGCTGCCAAAACAGACTCTGGGATGGCCGGGATGGAGGCATGGCCACAAGAACACTCCCGTGCATTGGAGACACTGGAGACACTGGAGAGAAGCAGGACGTATAGAGGGATGGTCTGACACTGTACAAACCCTACAGCATCAGCTCTGTCACACTCCCTGTGGCTGCACGATGGTTGGCATTGTTGGTCAGACCATCATCAAGTTCTTACTTTCTCCTGCAATACTGGACACCACCTGCAGCAGGAGTATCCCCTCCGATCTCCTTCCAGCCCAGCAGAAGTTTATGGGTGCCTCAGCCAAGCCCTCTCACAGTGGATGGTCTCCGCTGGTGCCCGTCACATCAGTCGCTGTTGCCATGTAATCCTCTCAGATTGCACAACTGTGCCTGACCCACCAGACCCGATGCCAGTCTGCTTGTCTTGCTCTTGGCCAGCCTTCTTCTGTTCATGACCCACCATCCACTGATCTTCTCTCCCCTGCCTTCATATTTGCAACCTCTTGGCTTCCAAATTGTTTTCCTGACACTAGATATGTCCTTTCATTCCTATCTGTCATCTCACTTCAGCACTTTTTTTCTCTTCACCATGGAGGAACTGAACTCAGATGGCTGCTGTCTCACAGGTGCTTGAAGAGCAGAAGACCTGAGATTTAATTTGTTTTCCTGCATGATCCCAGAACATGAATATCATCCTGCATTTGAGTTTGGCCCATAAGCTCTTATTTTCTGCCTTGAGAAGTGTTTTTCATGTTCCCTGACAGTCAAGACTTCAGTAAGTTGAGTGCACGTGGTCCTTCTCTACGTGATACCCAGCTTAAGGTCATTCGTATAAGACCAGCTGCTAATTCACTTTGAAAAGCTGCAAATGAATCCTCTCCTTTCATGGACCACCACACCATGATGTAGGCTGTGGTGGCAGAGTGAGGCCAACACAAGCTGAGTTTGAGGGTCAACGTGGGTTTTGCTATTCGTGTCATGAAAAGTAGGGGAACCAGAATTACTTTGGCAGCAAGTGGGCTCCCTGAAGAATGTTTCAAAGAGGAGAAACCAGAGCCCAAGCTGTGTCTGGGGACAGCTCAGCCACAGCTGGTTGAGACAGATGCTTACAGGTCATCCTGGAAGAGGGCAGAGGTGGGTCTGGCATGTGAAGGCTTTGCAGGAATGCAAGACCAGCAAGTTGTTGCCCAGTTCTTCAGTCCAAACTGGGATGGAGACTCTAGTTTTCCATGTGACTTATGGGCCACTGACTTTTCACTGATGCTGGTGACAGTCGGGGGTCCCTGTCAGCACATGTTCTACCCTGGAAACACAAAACAGCTGAAAAGCTGGGTGTTCAGACCCACCACAATAATTGCTGTGTGTAGCCCAAAAATTGACAGCCAGGATGTGACACAACTGCCCAGGGTGTCCTCTCCCACATTGCGTGCGATGTCTAACTCAGTGTCCCCTGCATTAGCACAGCTCCTGAGATACCAGGGGAGTGCTCTGACATCCTGGTGTCAGCGCTAAAGAGGGATCCGTGTTACTCAATGCTCATAGTGCCTGAACATCCCCGTGGCACCCACAGAGCTTTTCAAAGTGTCTGTCTCCACACGTGGTCTGTCTGGTGTCAGATCTGGAAGCATCTGATCTGTGTGTCTAATGAGCTGGTGATTACTGGTCCAGATGGTAGAGGTCAGAGCTGGGTCAGAACCCTACCAGAGCTGCTTGTGTGAGCAGCACTTAATGCCACCACTTGACAGGGGCCAAGGAAACGTGCATCTGCTGGACTTGTGCCCTGCAGGTTATGCTGTAAGTAACCGTGAGCGTTTGGGAACGTGGGAGCAGTCAAATCCCTGCCTATGGACAGGACATGTCTCTGGTGCTGCCCCCCAACCACGTGTTATTCCCCTTTCATCCCAGAGCAGCCTTTAGCTCCTTGATCAGAGATGCACTTCCACTAACAGAGCTCAGCATGGCCAGGTCCCTCAGGGAGTCCATTGGTTCCTCTACTTTGTGTCAGCGACATCAGCTGCAAAATTGCTGCTGCTGCAACTGTCTGGTGGCTCCTGTAGCAACTTGGACCACCAATTGTGTCCCCTGAATACATGTCATGGTGTAAGTTCACAGAGGCAGGTTCCCCTCCAGGCTGTGAAGATAATATCAATGCAATGAGGAAACAAGATCCTGACAGTCCATCTCACTATGGAAACAGAGGTAATGCTTATTGTTTACAAGGACACTTGGTCCTGACATCGTTCTGAGGAGGATCCATGGCATGAAGAACCCCAGAGCTCCATCCCCTGCTGGTGTGCCTCCTCACTCATACCTGGAAAAGAGCAGAGGACATGGGCAAAGACCGGTGTTCTCAGCTTCTCCTTGCTTTAGGAAGACTCCCGTCAGTGTCCTTTTTGGCCAGGAAATTTGAACAGAACCACATCAGCCAGAAGGTACCCTCTCCCTGAAGATCTCCTTGGCTTCTTGCCTTTCTTGTTCTCCAAAATTCACAGAAAGCACCAGAGGTTTTATTTTCCCCCTCAGACAAGGACGAATATAACCTCTGCCCTGTGAGATGGGATTTCCACCTGTAGCCACGCTCCAGGCTCGAGTAACTCACTTGTTAAATGACCCGGGTCCCTTCTTACAGATTTTGATCCTTTAGAAACAAGTCAGAGCCCCACAGATTGTTGCCATTGGATGACATAAAGACATTTGGGCAGCCTTGGTATTGCTTTTGCATCTGAAAAGGAAAGATCCAAGAAGTTATTGCCAGTCATAAATGCAAAACCAAGCGCAGGCTGTGTGAGTGAGAGCAGGTACACAGCGGTCTCACTCCACATGAAATTTTAGCAGGTACCGTCCCAAAAACAGCCTGTGGGACTGTGAGACTGGATCTTCCATCACACCCATGTGGCACAGGGTTGGACTCAGATTCCGGTGGGATGGAGGAACCAGGAGCCTCCTGATGGCATTCCAGTCTGTAGCGCGTCAACCACATGCTGGGCTCTTTCCCAAGACGGAGGATTTAGCTGGGATTCCTATACCTCACTGAAAAAATGGACAAACACCATCAAATCCTCTCAGGACCACACTGTTTCAAAGATTTTGGGGCCAGGAGGCAGCAATGAGAGTTTTCAGGTAACCCACACTCAGAGTAGTCTCCAGAGAGTGTCTTGCTGAGCCCAGTCATTTGCTTTTGACTTTAAAAAGTCTTCAGGAAAACAACCCTGCTTTTATATTTTATTATGATTATTATTATTTTATTTTATGGATCAATTCACTGCAACTTTACTGGCAAAAAATAGCTCTTGCTCCTGTGTAAGATGTGTATGCTATTGTCCTATTACAAAGCCATTGTCATGTTGTTATTGTTACATTGTCATTTCATAAAATGACTGAAAACACGAAGGTTTTATGGGAAATACCTAATCTTGGATACTTGGGATTATTAACTGAAAAGGACTCGCAGCACCATTTTATGTTACTTTTATTTATTCAGCCACCCAGACCTCTCTTCTCTAAGCTCACAATAGTAGATATCATTTCACAGTGTTACCACAGCACTGGTTACGCAGCCACTGCCTCCTATCATTTGTGTCTGTTTGATTGTTTCCCATTTATTTGGACCAAGACAAAAACTCCTGCCTCCCCAGCCCTTCCTGGTGGAGCAGAGGGTCACACCACTCTCCGCTGCTCCCCTCACCAGGCTCCCCACAGTGAGAAACCTGGAGGGATGCAGGAAAAAAGCTTTTGTTTTTTTCTCTCTTGAAGAGGAAAAATGTGAAATGAAGCAGGAACTGGCAAGAAAGGTCCAGGGTGAGGAACACTGCTCTGGCAGCAGTTCTGCAGCAAAAGGCCTGGCTTGATTGGGTCACCAGCTCGCTGGCAAGAAGGTGACCAGTATAACGAGGTGAGGAACCGTTGCCTGCAGACGCTACAGATAAAGCTCAGGACCTCGGCTTCAATAAAGATGTGAAGCAGTTGGAGAGCACCCAGAGGAGAGCAACAATGCTCAGAGGCCTGGAGACACATTCTCCTAAGAAAGATGGGAAGAGGTGGCATATTTGGCTTAGAGAAAGGAAAGCACAGTCACAGTCTGGAAGGATGTAAGGGATTGCTACAGAAAAGAGAATAATCTGTTCTCCACTCTGGGGAGGAAAAGGCAGGAGGAAAGGAACTTGAGCTGCACGAGAGAGGTTCATAGTAGCACCTGGAAAGCCCATCTAGCAGAATGGGTAATGAAGCGCAGGTGCAGATTGCCTGGGGAAGACCCGGAGTTTCCATCGCTGGGAGTCTTAGGAGTTAAGAAAACATCTCTCAGGGATACCAGCATCATCTGTCCTGCACAGGTAGCTACTTTTGACATGGCTGTCTAGGCCAGCATGAACCCTCTGCCTTCCCAAAGAGATGCCCTAGAAGCAGGACCAGGCTGAGGTACCAAAACAGGGGAAGAGCACAGTGTCCTTCCTTGGCTCACTGGCCAGCAAACCAGAAGGAAGAAAATGCAGTAAACACAAGAATGGAGACATTTTTACAGTCAGAAACACTGAGAAGGAAATCCACAGAATAGGGGATGGCAAAACCACTCCCTGCCTCCAGCCAGGGGAAAAAGAGTGTGCGTGGAGCACACCATTGAAAACTGGCTCAAGGATGAGGGCAACGGAGCTGGTGAGAGGCCCGGAGAATAAGGCTTATGAGGATCGATTGAGGGAGTTGGGATTGTTTAGTTTGAGGAAGAGGAGGCTGAGGGGAGACCTCATCCCTCTCTCCAACTGCTTGAAAGGGCATTGGAGAGAGGTTGGTGCTGGTCTCTTCTCACGGGGAATGAGCGATAGAAGGAGAGGGAATGGCTGCAAGCTGCAGCAGGGTAGGGTTAGGCTGGACATGAGGAAAAAGTTTTTCCCAGAGAGAGTGGTCAGTCAGTGGAATCAGCTGCCCAGGGAGGTGGTGGAGTCCCCATCCCTGACTGTGTTTAAGAGTAGATGAGATGTGGTGTTGAGGGATCTGGTGTAGGGGAGAACCTGTAGAGTAGGGCTGATGGTTGGGCTGGATGATCCCAAGGGTCTCTTCCAACCTGAATGATTCTATGATTCTATGATGGCATCTCCTCCAAATGGGCAGACCCCTCCTTGCTCTCCTGCTTCCCTCATAGACAGCAGACAAGAGCCCACCATTTGCTGCCCCAGGTATCTCTTCCAGAACCGTCGGGTGAAAAATTATGAAGTGCCCATGGTGAGTATCTTTTTTTTGATGTAACAGAAGTGAATCACCTACAGTCTGTTCCAGTCTCAAAAAAAACGGCCTGAAATGTTTGGGTGTTTGCAAGAACAAGCACTGAAACGGTCCTAAGTCACTGCAGCCTGGAGATTGAAGGAGGGTCAGAGTCCTCCCTCTTCCCCGGGCAGACAGCAGCAGGCTGGCTGCGGTGGCAGGTCCGGAGGGAGCCTCGGAAACCCTTGAAGAAAGCGCGGCGCTGCCTTTGCCAGCCTGGGTTTGCGGGAATGCCAGCATGCCCTCTAGTGGCTTTCCTCCCAAAATGTCCCTTCAGCTCCGGGGACGGAGCTGCAGAGCGGGCCACGCCAAGAGGAATGATTTTCAGGAGCTGCTGAGGACACGCAGCTGGGGAAGAAGTGAAGGGGAGATACATCTGCTCACCTCTGCTTAAAATCCTCTTTCTTCACAAGGGGACTTAATACCGTTTGTGTTTGCACAGTCCCTCATGTTTGGTACCCAGCTAAGCTGCTGCTTCCTTTTCATCCTCCTCCTCCTGTCCCCTGGGGTGGTTTGGCTGTGGTGGCCCTGAGGAGCTCACTGAGCTGTAGCCGAAGAAGGATCTTGGAGGGCTGAGGGCAGTGAGGGAACCATCTGCAATCAGAGGGAAAAGGGAGAAATTTTACAGCCCAGAAAACCTTTCATCTCCCCGCTGGCATTTATTGAAGTTTGACTCAAGTTAGACATCTTTCCATGACAGGAGGCTGCTGCCATCCCACAGTCACCCCCCCACACACACTCGACAGTGATATAACCGTGTAATTCAAAAGCAGCTGCACTCAGACTAAAGGACAATTATCTAATAGCGAGATTACAATTAATTCTGCTAAAGGGAAACAATTACCCTTTCGGATCTAAATGGAGTATAAAAAGGCAAAGCATTTACAGACGGAGGGAGAGGGCACTGGCTGCCCAAGGGCCGCTCGGTGCTGCATGACCTGGCAACATCTGAGGGTGGAATGTGCTGGGCTGGAGCCCCCTGCCCGCAGGAACAGGGGTGGGAAATCACCTCCCTCGCAGATGGGCTTCCCCAGTCTGTTGGCTCTCAACCTGCTGTGGCTCCATGCTCTCCAGCCCCAGACAAACCACCTTCCCAGCATGAATGCCCACACAGCCATAACCCCTGCACAGCCAAAGGTACCCCCTTCCCCATCACACCAGTTGCACGGGGGGGGACGAGCATCACTTGCAATGATCCCCTGGGAGGAAAGGGTTAAACGATACAACTTGCCTTTCCACTGAGAATAGATTTTGCTCTGCTCTGTCTGCAATACTGTTTATCAGCAATTGCAGGCTTTAAAATCCGTACTTTACAAGTGCAGCATAACCTGCCAGTTATAATTGGTTGAATTATACCTCATCCCTGATGCAACTCTTGATGACTCTCCGCCTCAGCCAGAAAACTGATAGCAGACAAGTTTATAGCTCTCTTGGAAAACACAATTATAAATTGCATCCCCAGCACAAGCCCTGGAAAAGGTTAACTGTTTCACTGCAGTTCTCAAAGGAAGTGGTCTTCACTGTCATTTCTTGCCTCAAGCAGGAAGGGAAAAGAGGAGAGAGAAATCTCTGCCAGAGAAGTTCAGAGAGATCCGGTAAAAATAATGGAGAGGAAAAGAAGTCCTGGTTCCTATTTACACCAGGACTCCCAGTGTAATACCAACACCCAGGAATGGGGCCAGGCAGGAATCATAGAGTTGTTATGGTTGGAAGAGACCTTTACAATCATCAAGTCCAATTATGCCCATCAAGGAGATTTATCAGAAGGTCCACTGTGTTTGGCCATCTAGTGCTCTTACAGCCTTGCATGGGGCAGGTTATGTCCCAATCCCAGCCCTGCTGAAGCCAACCTGGTCACAAGTCCTTCACTGGGATGGGTGACCTGCTCAGAGTTGGTCTTCATATTTATTCCACTTCAACTCTAGAGAGGTAGAATTGGGAAATAAACATCACCAGGACTGAATTCCCAGTGGAGACAGAGCCCACAACCAGAACTACTCAGAGGCTGCAGCATCTTCCATGGCCAAAAAAGACCACTGGCCTTGGAGCAACACAATGAGGACCAGATGTGATGAATTAACCACAGCATAATGACCCAGCCCAGATAAACCTCTTGCATTCAAAGGTAGGATTAGCTTCCTTTCAAAACTGGAGAAGAAAGAAATTTGTCTTGACTTCACTTGAGTCACTTGAAATGGGACTCTCCTGGTCAGCTCTGCTTCTCCAGGAAGCACAGCTTTTCTGCTGAAGACCACTAGAAAAATCCCAATAATTGTACTGAGTCTCCTGGTAAGTAAGTGAGATCTTTAATAAAGATCTTTAGGAATAGAACTGTTTTGTGGGGTGTATGGAGCAATCTGAGCCATAAATCCTTACTATGACACTGTTCAGAGGTTTCTCTGCAAATGGTCCATAATTAAGGCTGGGATGAAGCTATGCTTGCTTCCTGGGAAATGCTTCGTTCTTCTCCCACTAATTCCCAAATTGGTCTCACTGAGACTACTTTCACAATTGCAAAAGCTTGAGGAATCCAAGAAACTTGAGAGCAAAGCTCTGGAAAGCCTTCTGCTGGTCCTGTCTCTGATGGTCACTGTCTCCCTTGACAACACGTCAGGTAAAACCTTCTGAAGGTGATGACCCAGAGTCCAGACTCTGAGCAGGTCACCCATCTCAGTACACAGAGCAGCCTGGGTTCCCAGCACACAGGGAGGACCGTTCTCAGGGCACTGGTGGACCAGAGGCCATGGAGACTCACCTGATGCAGGAGCGGTTCTGCATGTAGGGTCTCTGTAGGGGTGCTGGGTCACTGGCCAAAGCAACTAGATTGGTGTTGCTGGGGATGTCCTCAAGAGAAGATATGGCCAACTATGACTATACCCTGAAAGTCCACCTCCAGCACAGCCTCCTCCAACCACAGCCACAGCTCCCTCTTCCTTTCTGACCTGCAGTGGGGATCTCCACGCCGGGCAGAGGACATTCAGTACAGTGTCTCACTCTGCCTGTTGCCCAGCAAGATGTTTGCACGGGGATAGGCCAATTGCTCGGTCAAGTGTCTTGCTCTCTCCAGGGTTTTCACCTTGGAGCTTTCATTGGGAAAGATTGCATTTGGTTTTCATCCCAGGGAGAAAAGACTTCGAGGACTTTCCTGAGCTTCTCTAACCCTGTCTCCCGGAGAACATGGTCCTGCCAGGATGGGATGGGATGGGATGGGATGGGATGGGATGGGATGGGATGAGTCAGCAGGAGCCTAGAGGTCACCAGTCTGGACCAGGCAGCCTTGGGGCATAGCCCATCCTCCTTGCACCTTCTTCCCTCTCCTCTCAGCTCCTGCTGACTCAGGGCACAGAAGCAGCTTGGAGCCAATCAACCCCTGTCTTCTCTTTTCAAACCCTCTGAAATATAGGCCTAGAAATATTTACAGTCTCTCTGTCTGTCCCTGACCTTCAGCTTTTATTTGCGTACGTAAATTTTGTTCTATTCCAGAGCTACAAGTTTCATATCAGGGCAGTTCAATCTTTATGAGGATAAAGTGTTTGCAGTGCTCTTAAGCTGCTTAACGTAAGCATGTGTGTGAAAGATTAACAGCTTTATAAGTCGGAGCAGTTAAGTGACAATATAAAGAGAAAGGAAAGGGGAAAACATCATCAATCTAAAGCAGCACTAGGAATATTTAAGATGAATTACTGAAGGGAACTGGCTGCCAAGTCCAGTGGTGCCTCAGTAAGTTGCACCAATGACCAGCACAGGAGCTCTCTCAGGGGAAGGGTAGAGACAGAGCAACTTGAGAGGATCATCTCTATGGCTCTCAAACTTGGAAGACAAAAGAAGCTCTAATTATCCCCTGATATTTATGACCATCATTTGGCATTCTGTTCAAAGCACAAATCTGAATTGAGGAAGGAAGAGGCAGACTCTCAGCACAGCTAAATATGTGATTCTTCAAGCCACCAGTAAGCCCTCAGAGATAAAGGCCATTGCACAGCACCACAAGGCTCGGTACCCAGCTGCCTCCGTCCCCATCAAAAGCCGGGGGCACTCACCCTTCTTGCTGCTGAGGCTGAGGAAAAGCTTGCAGGAGGTTGCAGCGGGTCTGATAGACACAGAGACCAGCTCATCAAAGACCTAATGCTCCCCTGGAGGTATAAGATGGCAAAAGAGCAGTTAGAAAAGTTAGAAGACATACCAGACATCACAGGGTTCTTTTTTATTTGACTATTAGCTGATGCACCTGCATAATGCTCTAAAAACCTCTGTCAGGATATTAATTGGAAAGTACAGGGTCACACACAGACAAAGACTTTTTATGACCTCTGGCAAACCCGATAATGTCTGTGTCCTTGACTTTACTTACATGCAGTTAAGGGATAATTCTGCCTGTCTTCCAAGACAGGTGGCTGGTTTATTAATGAATGGTTGCAAAATGTTCTGAGAACCTCTGATGAAGCATCTCTGGAAGAGCAAAAAAACGATGATGCCAATGGAAATTGGCTGTTTGGCTCCAGATTTTAATTGCCTGCAAAAAGAGAGCCACACATCAGAGCTTCACCCATGGAACAGGAAACATGAGGCACTGGACGTCAGCGAACAAATGCTGGAGCTGTTCTTTGCCAAAATCAGTCACGATGATTTTGTCAGTAAGAGGAAAAGGCTTTATGGAGGTTGCACTGGGAGACCTCCCATATCAGCACCTGAGATTAGATCCACCATGAGATTATTCGCTGTTGGACTGTGGATTACAAGACAAAGCAATGTCCCTGCTGAAAGGTTGACATTCGCCCCAGAGTTCAATCCAGCTGTCTGCCAGACACAAGGGGTGTTCCTCAGAGCTCAGCATTGGGACCATTTCCGTTTAATGTCCTTATTGATGGTCTTGACAAGGATACAGAGAGCACCATCAGTGAGTTTGCAGATGACAGCAAGCGAGGCGGGAGTGCTGATCTGCATGAGGGCAGGGAAGCTCTGCAGAGGCACTTGGATGGATTGGATCCATGGGCCGATGTTAATGGCATGGGCTTCAACCAGGCCAAGTGCCAGGTCCTGCACTTGGGCCACACCAACTCCATGGATGGCTACAGGCTTGGGGCAGTGTGGCTGGAGAGCTGCCTGGCAGAAAAGGACCTGGGGGTGCTGGTTGACAAGCGGCTGAAGATGAGCCAGCAGTGTGCCCAGGTGGCCAAGAAGGCCAATGCCTAGCTTGTATCAGAAACAGTATGACCAGCAGAAGTAGGGAAGTGATTGTCCCCCTGTGCTCAGCACTGGTGAGGCCACACCTTGAATCTGGTGTCCAGTTCTGGGCACCTCAACACAAGAGAGATCTGGAGGGGCTGGAGCGAGTGCAGAGGAGGGACATGGAGCTGGGGAAGGGCCTGGAGAATAAATCTTATGAGGAACCATTGAGGGAGCTGGGAGTGTTGAGTTGGAGGAAGAGGAGGCTGAGGGGAGACCTCATCCCTCTCTACAACTGCTTGGAAGGGCATTGTAGGGAGGTTGGTGCAGGTCTCTTCTTAAAGGGAATTGGTGATAGAACGAGAGGGAATGGCTTCAAGCTGCAGCAGGGTAGGGTTAGGCTGAACATTAGGACAGAATTTTTCCTAGCAAGAGTGGTCAGAGCCTGGACTGGGCTGCCCAGGGAGGTGGTGAAGTCCCCATCCCTGACTGTGTTTCAGAGTTGATGAGATGTGGTGTTGAGGGATATGGTGTAGGGGACACCTTTGTAGAGTGGGGCTGATGGTTGGACTCGATGATCCCAAGGGTCTTTTCCAACCTGAATGAGTCTATGATTTTATGATTTTGTCAGGGAATTGTTTCCTCCTACCAGTCTGGAGGTCCTCTTGGACCTTTCCCTGGTGCCCGAGGCTTTCACTAAGCATCTGATCTTTTCAAAACGTGTCGTGCACGAGTCATTCCTGCCTTTCTGTGATCATCCATCCAAATTATCTAGAGGCTAGTGACAGACATCTGCTGTCTGGAAAGTTTGGCTTGAATAATAACATCCTCTGAAGCACCACTATTAGAATTGGGGAAAGTTTGTGGATGGAGTGTATCTCTCTCTTGGAAAATGCCTTTTCATCAAAGCAGAATTTTCCCTACAGGGAAGTTCTGCTTTTCACAAACTTCAGCACTGGATAAAGGGACTGAACCAAAGTATTTCAGTGAGGTCAGAGGACCCTAGTCAGAATTGCTGGTATTTCCTTTTATGATGAAGCTCAGAATTGCAGTAGGGCCCAAACATCTAGATTACATCAAAATGGAGTATTTCATTTATTCTGATGGGGGACCTTTTCCTCTGTTTTTGTTTTCAGTTCAGACGGAAAAAAAACCCATGCCAGTGGAATAGGAAATCCAACTTCAAAGCAAATCCTGGTCTGACCATTGAAGAAATGCCCCAGGCTTACAGTCACTGTTAACAGAGGTCTGCCGTGATGACAGGGATGTCACCAGGACACACCAGTGGAGTTGGAGGTTAAGCAGCTTCACAAATGTATTTCAGTGCTTGGTGTGCTCCACTGTTCCCTGCGTGAAGTCCAGGCTGTTTTCAAGGGAGAATAAACCCCCTACTCTTTGCATTAAGGGAAATCTGTGCTATGCAAACAATGAAGATAACCAGGAAAGATAACTTTGCAGGCTGTTGTTTTTACATCTCCACGGGAATGTAAATATGCCCAAACAGTTGCCTTAGAGATGGCAGAAGCCCGTGGGTGGGACTGGAAGTCTCTTGTGCCATGCAGCGAGCACTGGGCCCCAATCAGCTCCCTGCTCTGCAGGCAGAAATCTACCCATTCATTTTGGGTGTTTATTTATCTATGGGAAATATCACCATGGTGCCAAGGCACATGCTTATCTCAGTTTCAGGATAATTACTCCGGATTTGGGGCCTAACAGCCAAATTTGGTGAAATGTGTTGAAGGGTCCTGGTGGGCAGACAGGATGACCATGAGCCAGCACTGTGCCCTCATGGCCAAGAAGGCCAATGGCATCCTGGGGTGTATTAGAAGGTCGAGAGAGGTTCTCCTCCCCCTCTACTCTGCCCTGGTGAGACCCCATCTGGAATATGGTGTCCAGTTCTGGGCCCCTCAGTTCCAGAAGGACAGGGAGCTGCTGGAGAGAGTCCAGGGCAGGGCTACCAAGACGATGAAGAGAGTGGAGCATCTCCCATAGGAGGAAAGACTGAGGGAGCTGGGTCTCTTGAGCTTGGAGAAGAGGAGACTGAGGGGTGACCTCATTAATGTTTATAAATTTGTAAAGGGTGAGTGTCAGAGGGATGGAGCCAGGCTCTTCTCAGTGACATCCAAGGATAGGACAAGGGGCAATGGGTGCAAGCTGGAACAGAGGAGGTTCTACTTCAATATGAGGAAAAATTTCTTTACAGTGAGGGTGATTGAACACTGGAAGGGGCTGCCCAGGGAGGTGGTGGAGTCTCCTTCTCTGGAGACAT
>VZTM01036212.1:219754-373755 GCA_013400555.1 Jacana jacana
AGCCAGAGGCCTGAATAGAGACATCTCTGGGCAGGTCCTCTGTTTGGGTTGCCACAGTCATTCTGGAGCAAGCTTTCTGTCTAGTGAAGACCATGGTAGCTTTGTTCCCTCACACACTGCCAATAGGTGAGCTGGTATCCTGAGCAAGTTGGTGCAGAGCTCCCACACCCAGCCACTCGAGCTACACGCCTGTGTGGAAACACTGGTGGCCCCTTCCTGTTCGTGGTGGGTATCGACACGTCGCTGCCCTCCCCCAAGCTTTTTCTAGGTCCCTTCCAATCCCTGATATTCTGTGATTCTGTGAAAGGCTTGCTTTCCCTCTCACCTCAGGTTATTTGAAAATGAAGCTTTCTTTTGTAGAATGCATTGGTTTCAGTGACACCTGTGAGGACAAGGAGGAAGGATATACAGACATCTGCATCTGAAACCCCACCAAGGCAGATCACTTGACCCATGTAATTTCTCTGCCTGATTTGTTCCAGATCCGAAAAATAAGAGACCTTAATTATTATTTTTTTACAGGAACAAATCCTCTTTTTCAGACAGTTTTCACAGTCCTGGGAACAAGACAGTTCTCTGAGCCATGATAGTATCTCTTTGATGACCAGCTCCATGAGAAAGGCAAGCTGAAGCTTCCAACATCTGAGTACTTGAATATGCAATATTAATGATGTTCTTTCAACGAGATTTCCCTTGCCCCACCATGTATGCACTCTGCTTCCAAGGCTCTTTTTCACTGCACAGAGAGCACACTACCTGTATGTCAAAGCAAAGATCAAGAGGTGACAATCTTGACCTTAATGTTGCTGAGTATATATTTGAAGCTAAGGCCAGAGTAAATATTTCGGCACAGAGCACTCCGCAATACTTCCATCCCACATAACTCAAGCTACCCCGGCTGACATGAAACTAGACAAATCCCAGCTAAAATAACATGCAAATAATATCTCAAGAGTAATTAACTACTGAAATAACTTCTCAGGCAATAAATTAGACATGGATTACCCGAAGGAACATGGTATTCTCCAACTCTTTTTTCATGTTTAGGCAAATTGGAGCCAGAGTTGAAGAGAAATGTGCATTTCAAACTTCTTCATAGCATCTAGAAGAGTCATTAGATTAGAGTATTTACAAGTATTTAGAAGAGTCACAAGGTATTTAGAAGTTGGTCAACCATTTGCTACAGCAAGCACATAAAGAAAGACTGAGATAGATTCTGCTCTGAACAGACCACTCTATGGGAGCCTCATCAGAAAGCCAGGGCCCCCACTGATCCTGGGCCCAGCAAAGTGGGTCATATACTTTCACAGGGTTTGAAATATTTTCTTTTAGATCAGGTCCATGGGCAGCTTTATCCCAGGGAAAACCATTAACTTCTGGACTTGTAAGACAACATCCAGGACCATTTATTGAGCTGTTGTTACTTATAAATTAAGACACAACATCTGTGCACCCAGGACTTGTTAACTCAAACTCCAGTTTTGTTTCCCAGGATTCTACCGTGACAGAATGACACTGATTTGTATAAAATCTCACATCTTTTGGGGACACTTTTTGCATGGTCTAGTCCCCTTTCACTTTTTGTCCTGGTTTGATTTTTAATTCCTTGTCTTTACCCTCAGACTGCTTAGAGGTAAGAAGAGGACACCACCTTAGTGACACTGAATTTTAACCCCAAATTTTCAACATCATTCAACACCTATGTCTAGGGTACATTTGTTCTAATATCTAATATTTTAATAAGTATAAAATGAAGAATAACTCTTCTACAGTACAATCAACACAATCTTCTGCAATGAAATCCATTCAGACACTAATATCTACTGTAGGCCAGATTATCTGGTGTTCTGCAGTGTAGGTGTCACTGAATTTTAAAGAAGAGAGAAATTCTCATTGAGTTATTTATGTGTTATGTGCTTAAAGGATTATCGAAGGGTCTGGCAGGGGGCTTCACTCAAGTCCTAGTCATTCTCCTTCAGTAGGAATACAGGGAAGCTGTCCAGAAACTTGCACAGATTTTGTGATACCATCCAAAACAACGAGATTTTTGTCCAAATATTCCTTGGAAATGGGACATAGGCTCTGATGGATGCCTTACGCCTGCCAAGGATTTTCCCATGCTCAGCACACTGCAGTGGAACCACTGGCACTTAGCATTAGATCTACAGAGGAGACGCTGACTGGGATCAGTCCCAGAACACATAGCTCCCCGGCGGAGCTTACCCTGCTCTGCTTCCTCTTAGGTGTCCCTGTTCTGGCTGTATCCAAGAGGTGCTGGAGGGCAGGGAGGACAGGTATGGGAGGGACCTCTCCTCCGCTCCCCACACCCCAGCACACAGTGTCCTCCTGCCCTTCCTTCTCCCCAGCAGATTACCAGGGCCATGAAATAAACAACAGCGATAGCGCCCAGGAGCAAAGTGCTGAAGGGATTTTCCCAACCATTCCCCTGGAGTATTTCAAAAGAGCCTGCTTCAGTATTTTCCCCTGCATAACCTGATCACAGAATCACTGAATGGTTGGGGTTGGAAGGGACCTTAAAGATCATCCAATCCCACCCTCTGCCCTGGGCAGAGACACCTCCCACCAGCCCAGGTTGCTCCAAGCCTCCTCCAACCTGGCCTTGAACCCCTCCAGGGATGAGGCAGCCACAGCTTCTCGGGGCAACCTGTTCCAGTGTCTCACCACCCTCATAGGAAAGAAATTCTTCCTCAGATCTCATCCCCATCTCCCCTCTTTCAGTGTCAAGCCCTTCCCCTCATCCTATGGCTGCCCTCCCTGATCCAGAGTCCCTCCCCATCTCTCCTGGAGCCCCTTTGGGGACTGGAAGGAGCTGTAAGGTCTCCTTGGAGCCCTCTCCATGCCTGGTCAGCTGGGCATGATGTCTTTGGGCAGTGAGGTATATGTGGGGAAGAACCAGCCTTCCCAAACTTCCCTTCCCCACCAGAGACACCTTCCCCCACCCATTCACACACACCGATCCATGCACTGAGACACAACACACTAATCTGTGGACATACGGACATTCATATAGCAATAGAGGCAGCACTTTTTCAGCTATCCTGGTCTGCTCCTTCTTCTGTTGCCTTGCTGGGATCAGGATTTTATCCAAACTGACCTGGGAGCTCTGTTTTTCCTTTGGACAATCTTTTTATGGGGGGTTGGTAGCAAGTGCTCCTGGGCTGTGTACCTGTGGGACTGCACTACCCTTTCAGCATGGACGGAGTCATGATTTATAAGGTCAGTTTTTCCCAGAGCTGTGGAAATATCCTGATATTTCTCCCTATCTCTGTTCCTGGTGTTGCAGACAGAATTTTCATGATTTCTGTATTCTGCCTCAAGCACAGGCTCTCTCGGGAGCCACAGGACTCAGCTGCCTGGGGCACACAGCTGTGCCCGGGGGGTCTCGGGAAGTTCATTCCTCCCTGGCCCCAGTGTTCCCAGTGTGACCATGGAAATATGTCTGCCACCAGTACATCAGGTTTTAGCAGAAGTTTGCCACTCATGGGCTTTGTCTCTGTCTGATTAGGTGCTTTCCAAGGAATGAGGGGGAAACAGCCAGGGGTGTAGCTCTTACAGAGGAATGGCAGAGCAAGCTTTCACTCACCTGCCCTCCTACCATTGCTTGACCCATGATGCTACCGATGTGCCCAGTGCCCACAGCAGCCCACATTTATTCTTGTTGCAATCTGCCTTCAGACAAAGACGTTGGGGAGGAGCAGCTCCCTGCTGGCAGCAGCTGTGCCTCTGTGAGTCTTTCTCTTCCAGGGGGGATTTCTTTCATTTTAAAAGATCTGAGACTTTCCTTGGGGTCTGCATTTGTTCGCAGGTTGCCTCTGGGAGAGGCAGAAACAGGGAGGGGAGAGCAGAGAGGAGGGAATAGAAATGCTCTGTGTCCTCTGCTCGCTCCAGGGCTCTCTGCAGGGGATGTTGAGGAGACTGAATGCATGGCCTTTGGACTAGGGCTTGGCTGCAGGTAGGAGGATGGGGCACTGGGTACCCACTGGCTGACAGGGGAGGGACCAAAGTGCCCTGGGATGCAGGTGGTGGCAATCCGTAGCTCTGCAGTGCTGGGTAGCATGTCCTCAGGCACACAGAGGTCCCTTGCACATCTCTGAATGTGGGGTTGGGGTTTAGATGTGGGGTTGGGGGATATGGTGTAGGGGAGAACTTTGTAGAGTGGGGATGATGGTTGGACTTGGTGATCCCAAGGGTCTCTTCCAACTGAAATGATTCTATGATTCTACACTGAGAGGTGGGGTGAGGGAAGAAACAACACAAAGGCAGGACAGCACTCAGCTGGCAGGGCAGAGGGACTCTTCTCTGCTCCAGGGTTTGTTGCTCAGTTTTTCTGGCTCCATCCCAGCCTGCCGAGACCAGCAAACCACCCTCATTTTCCCCATTCCTCTTGTAGGAGCAGATGTTTCTGGGGTCCCTCCAGCTGCCCAGTGCAGTCCTCAGCACCAGCTCTGCTCCTGCAGAAGAAGCTGCCCTGCAGCTGGCATGAAGTTTGCTGTTTTCTGGCTGGAGTCAGACACAGAAGGGATCCCAGCACATCCTCAGAGAGCTCAGCATCACCGCGGACAGGACTGACTCATCCCCACTGTGCCCAGGGATGCCAGGGTGCCGTGGCCCCGAGCAGAGGACTGCCCCCAGGGCTGCTCTGCAGCAGGGCACTCGTGCAGGACAGGGCTTCTTTTAAACCCGTCGCCAGGAGACTTATGAGTCAAGTGCAGTGTGTTATTGGTGCTGTGTGACTGGCTCCCCGGGAGCCTGCCTGCCCTGGAGGTGGCAAGCTGTTGCTCCTGCCCTTGGAGAGGAGCCAGCTCCACAGCATTACAATTTAATTAAATTGCTCCAGCGGCTGCACGGGAAAGAGCTTTAAGATGAGAGAGAAAGAAAAACAAGGGTTTGGCTGTTACCCTCTAGAGGGGTGAAGCACGCAGAGAGGAGATGTGAGGTTCTCCTGGCTGGACTCTGTACAATCTGCCATTATTGGGGGAGTATGAGGGCTTAACACCTTTTAGGCTCCCTCAGGTCCCCCTGGAGCTGAGGGCACCATTGGCTGTGGGGTCCTTACAATCTTGTCTAAGCCCAGGGCAAGGCCGTCAGATGTTTCCCTCTGCCCACCCAGAAGATCTGTGTCTCAGGCTGACCCCTTGTCTGAGTCCAGATGTACATGCCACCTCACGCTGGACACAGGACAGCAGGCACCACCCTGCCAACAGGCACCACTGGCTGTGCTAAAGGGATAATATCCAGGTGCCCTGTAGCTGTAGAGACCCAGAGAAACAGAGAAAAAATGAAAAGCTGCACACCCACACCCTTCCTTTTTTGCCCATGGGGGAACCTCTGAGGATCATCCTCCCTTTCTTCAGTACCTCCATGCCCATGCTCTGCAGCTGATCTAGCAATAAAACCAGACTCTTTGCCCCAAACCTCACTGCTCATTTCCCTTCCACCTCTAAATCCCTCTGTGTTCTCCCTGAGCCTCCTAAATTGTTGAAGATTTATGTGTCGGTGCTGTCACCTGCTTAGAGATTTTTGCTCTTGCTGTCCTTCCCAAAGGAGCTCTCTCTGCCTGTGCTCACCAAAACGTCCAGGGAGGAGTGCTACAGCACGTGTGATACACAAAGATCCCTTAACCCCCCTGTCAGCTGAAACGCTGAGTCCTCCAAACCAGCTTGGTGCTGGAGCAGCTCCCCAGGACATTGGACAATGGGAATTTCTTGATAAGGAGGAAAAATAAATAAGAACAGCAATGATCATGTGGGAATAAAGATGCTCTAGGTGGACTGAGATTGCTCCAACAAGGTAAGGGAAAAGAAAGCAGAGACTGCAACAGGGAGCAGTGCTGGTGCAAGAATTAATGAAATAGGCTTTAAGTCAGAGAGTGGTGGTCATGCTGTTGTGGTAAGGCCTGGAAGCAGAAAAGCAGAACAGTCCCATTTCTTATGAGAAGGTAGTTGGTTGCTTTCTGTGTGGTGGCATCCTGGCCAGATGCAATATGGTCTGACTCCCCTATCACCTCTGCGACTACTTATGGGCTCTAACCTGAGAACACTTCACTTTTGCCCTGGCAGGTTCTCTCCCCTGTCATGGTATCTGTGCAGGGGTGATTTCTCAACACCTCCTGCCTCAGGGGCTATTTACTCTATGCTGAGACTTTTTCATGGTGGCATGCCTGGGCTTCTTTTCCCAGGTTATCAGGGCTCCTTTCCCTGCCAAGCTCATTTCCCTCTTTCACCTCCAGAGCTGCTGTGATTGGGGGTGGATCTGCTCTGGTCTGGCCACACAGACACAGTACCCTGTCCTGTACTTTCTCCAACTCATCTTTACTTTGACATGTCCATTGCTTTGTCACTTTTCCTGGAGGGACAAAGCCAGAGCTCCTTGATTAGCTATCAGAACCATTCCCTCAGGCTAAATTCCTCTGGAAATCAACAAGACTTAGAGGTTAGAAGCCCACCAATTCATTGGTGGTGATGATGGTATCTCCTCGTTTGGGTGAGGGAGCTGTGGGGGTGGTTGAGACACTAGGTGTGAAAGATAGCAGCCCTCCCCTCTGCTCACCATCTCTGGTGGCCCCATGGATGAACCACTACCCCATTTTGGGGGTGAGTGGTCAGGAACAGGCACCCATGGACTGAATGAGAGACCTCCAGATGTGGGCCAATACTGTCTGATCTCCACAGACGAGTTGTCTCACAGAGGCCAGGAGAAATCAGCATATTTCCATTTCCTCACACCACGCACTTGCAGCAGAGATGAACCTCAGGCCTCTCCTCGATGCAAAGGGCTGGTGCTCTCCTTACTCTCCTTTCCCCCTGAACCTGAGGCTGCAGGAATGGCTGGGGATTTGTCACCTCCCTCAGACCATGACTGTGGCAGACAAGAAGGCACCTGAAGGTGGTAGCCATTGGCTTTCAGAGGAGGCCAAGTCAGGAAGGATGTAGAAACTTCAAGTAAGAGGTTTCACAGTCTGCACAGGGAAGGTTCAGCAGGTAACAAGCAGAGTCCATCGGCAACTCCTGGCCCACAGCTGAGCTGCTTATCAGCTTGCAGACAGGGGTTATGTGCTCCAGACACTCCTGTCACCCACAGAAAGACTCACGATAAAGGCAGGCAGTAAAAGCCACGGATGGAAGAATAATTATCCAGGGGCAGGAAGGGAATAAAAAGGGAAAGGGCCTTGATGTAACATAAACATCATAAAAGGCCATAAAAGCAAAGCAAAGGGAAGTGTGAAGGAGACTGAAGTTTGGCAGCAAATGTACATAAACAAAAGGAGCCAGCCTGGAACAGTCTAGAAATAAGGAAGGTTATGGATGGACTGAAATGGAGAATAGATGAAGATGAGCAAGGAGATAGATTGACAGGAGGTAACAGCACCGAGAGCTGCAACCCAGCGCCGTGGAGCACATGAAAGCACCCTGGTGAGGGAGGTGTCCAGAAGGCTGAGTGAGTGGGATTGAGGAGGGGGAGAGAGGAAGGCCAGAGCTCTGATGGCCAGCAGGAACTGTGAGGTGGGAGCCAGGCAGATGTGGGGAGGATGAGCTCAGGGCAGCTCCACCTAAATCGTCATACAGGTCTGTGCAAATGAGGAGATAATGCCTGCTGAGAAAGCTTCAGCAGGAGCAGGGCAGTGGGCAACCCATGTCAGGATGTGGCTGGAGGTGCCTGTTCCTGCCTGCCCAGAGCAGATGGGGCTGAGCCACCATAAGCAAAGGCAAAAGTCTCCATGGCAGAGATGGAGCTGAGATGGGCTGTCCCCTTCATGCACCAGAGCCTGTTTTGCCATATGCAGTGTCCCTCACACCCAGGAATGGAAAGGCAGATGGTGAAGCAGAGGCCAAGAGGAGCCTCCAGGCACTGATGACATCTGCCTGGAGCCACTGGGAGAAGCTGCTCACAGAGTGAGGGTGGAAGCATCCTCCAGCTGCCGCAAGTGCCAAACATTTCTCATTCCTCATGTGCTCTTATTAGCACCTCCACACACAACAGAGCTGCAAGCAAGACCTTCCTGAGCTCTGCTAATTATTAAGCGTACTTCTGTTAAGCTTAACTAGATGTGCTTGTCAGCTGCTGGCAGGAAGAGAATAGTGGGAGAGACTTGTAAACACACTCTGATGACTAAGTGAAAACATTGCCAAGATTGCAAGGCACTGGAGCCTGCTGCCTTCAGATGTCGTCGTCTACTTTGTGTTCCAGACTGGCAGTCTGGCTGACCAGCGTGGACTTCTCTATTCTGAGACAGGGCTCGGGAGTCTTGCAGGACAGTGCTGGCATGAGCATGTGTTTCAATTCTCTTGCTGCTAATACCTGCTGGTGGCCACACTGAGATGGTTCACTACGACCTTCGCTGTCCTGGGCCATGCAATGGCTCTTGGGGAGCAACATACCCATCAGCAAGGCTCCTGGGACCTCGATGTAGCGCTGCCTTGCAGCCTTTTTCTGCTTCCCCCAAGCCTGCCTTCTTCAGTAGATCTGGCAGCAAGTTACATAGGCTGCTGCAGCAAAGAGGTGGATTTTAGGTTTTTAGGCTTGTATACAACAATCTTCACTCTCTTTCAAGGTTATTTCTACTGCACTCCCAGCCCTCAGACCGCAACATAGTCCTACCTCTCCATCCCACTTTGAAGCAGTGATCTGACAGAACAGTGTGATTTCTCTGCTCCTTGGCTGCATACAGCACCTAAGTTCATGATGATCTGGGACAGGATGGCTAGAGCCATTGAAAACTCTTGTTTTCAAAAATCAGAAAAATAAAGAAAAAAGACTGTATATCTTGATCAGTCAGCTAAAAGTCTGAAAACACCTCAACTATTAGCTTGTAACTTCTCCAATGAGACAATGCTATAGAAAACAGCCTGCCAGGCTAAATGTTTATCTGTTTTTGACCAGCATCTCTGAAAATAACCAAAGAAAAACCTTCCATTGGGCTGATTCTGAGGTCTGGAGGCTTTTTGTCCCACCTGCAGAACAGGGCATCTTTCTCCTTACTGACAAACAGCAGTGCAGTGAAAAAGGATGGAGCTGAGGAAGGAGATTTTCTTCTTTCAGTCTCTTCTGCTGCAGACTGTTCTTGGCTCCAGTCCTCCCTCCACCATCCCAAAGAGACAACTCTCCAGTTTCTTGATTCTAGGCAAAAGTGAGGCTGATGAGACAGGTGACTCTGTGATTGAGATCTTTTGCTACCGAGTATTGCCATTAGCTTGTCAGTATGACATTGGACAGAATTCCCCCTGTGCTCAGCACTGGGGAGGCCACACCTTGAGTCTGGTGTCCAGTTCTGGGCACCTCAGCACAAGAGAGATATCGAGGTGCTGGAGTGAGTGCAGAGGAGGGCAACGAAGCTGGTGAGAGGCCTGGAGAATAAGGCTTATGAGGATCGATTGAGGGAGCTGGGATTGTTTAGTTTGAGGAAGAGGAGACTGAGGGGAGACCTCATCACTCTCTACAACTGCTTGAAAGGACATTAGAGAGGTTGGTGCTGGTCTCTTCTCACAGGCAATGAGAGGGTTGGTGCTGGTCTCTTCTCACAGGCAATGAGTGATAGAAGGAGAGGGAATGGCTGCAAGCTGCAGCAGGGTAGGGTTAGGCTGGCCATGAGGAAAAAGTTTTTCCCAGAGAGAGTGGTCAGTCAGTGGAATCAGCTGCCCAGGGAGGTGGTGGAGTCCCCATCCCTGACTGTGTTTCAGAGTCAATTAGATGTGGTGTTGAGGGATCTGGTGTAGAGGAGAACTTGTAGAGTAGGGCTGATGGTTGGACTTGATGATCCCAAGGGTCTCTTCCAACCTGAATGATTCTGTGATTCTATGATTCTAATTGGAGTAGAAACATACCCAGCCGTGTCTCACATTTATTGTGTGCAAAGCCTGGTAGAGCTCAGCGTTAAGGCTGGACAAAGAGTAAGACAACTCCAACAGCACCAACTCCACTGGGTTGCATAATTTGGGACGGCCAATTTATAACATAAATTGGAATTTATCAATTGTCAACTGACCCTAAAAAAAAAAAACAGTAAGAGAAAATCCTGCCTGCTTCTAACACGGCTGAGGAAGTGCTGGTGCTGGAACAGTCACGCTCTCAGCTCCTCTACTGAGACACTTCATTTTCTTGTGCTTTTTACAAAAAGGAGACAGAAAGAGAAATTACTCCAGTTTAACGGTGTTAGCATTTAAACAGCCTTAATTAGGCATGGGGTAGCTGTATGAGCTGGTTGTTGCTTATGCTGCTGGTTTTTTACTTGGAGAAAATTTCCTGCCAGGGCAGATGAGAGAACTGCAGCACAGTTACTTTGTGATGGGAAAAGATAGATTTTTTTTCTTTCTTTCTTTTTTTTTTTTTTTTTTTGGTAATGTGAAGCTTATAATTCATGGATTGTACCAAAATGCAAGGGGGAAACCTGAAAAGCCTATGTCCTGCTCCATCCCTCCTGCGTGCATGTTTTTGCTAAGCTGGATGGAGGGCTCTGCAGAGACACTTGCAGATTTTGGAGAGGAGCCTGCGAGCATCATGCCCTCTCCTTGCCAAAGCCTCTGGTCTCTGAGAGTGTCAGGGAGGTGACTCGGGGATCAGGAGACACTCTGGATAATGCACTCTGAAGTGATAAGCAAACTGCTTCTCTCTCTCCAAAGCCTTGCATTTAGACCCCTTCCCCTGAGCAAGCCTGCAGCTGGAGGAAGCAGCCAAATCGGCTTTAACCCCTGGTTGACTGGAACCCAGACTCCGAATTGCAGGGCGCTGTTTTGCCACCAGAGATACACAAAAGGCACATTCTTCTGGGAGTGAATGGCACAGATTTAGGAAAGGGACGGAAATGGCAGGCACTAACCCGGGAGCGGTGCCTGTGCTCAGAGCCCTGTGAAGGCGGCTGGCAGTCAAAACAATGCCCAGAATGGCAGAGGAGAGCTTTTATTTTAAGGTTACTCTGTGCAATGTCACACAATAATATACACTCCTGCGATAAGGAATGTTAATAATACTCCACTTTCTGCCAAGAATAGAGTCCCTATCTACAAACCCCACCGCTCTAATCAAGCGAAACAAAGCTGAATGTATGAAAACAATAAAACCAGGAGCTCGGGAAGCATTGGGATTCAGGAAAGACTAAATATTTAACTTGTGAGGCCCAATGCATCCTGGAATGTATGGGGCACTCCAGCAATAGATTGCCATTGTCCAGGGGCAGCAAGGGAAAGCTGTTTTAAACAGGTCATGCCTTGCAGGGCCACCAGGCTGCCACTGTCATCCACATCATTATTGCTGCGACAGGGAGGTGAGGAGGTCCTGGCAGAGGTAAAGTGTTTTTCCATGGAGGGGTCTCACAGCCAGGTCCAGTTCAGGGGGTGCACACACTGCAGCACAGCTTGGTGTTGCCGTGTTTCTGTTTGAGGATTCACAAATGTCTGTGTAGTCTGCTCTGGAGGTCGCAGGGTTGCCTTCACTGGCTGCTGCTGCAAACCTTCCCCATTTACCCACAACTAGAGAGTGTTTCAGGGCTGATAGAGCCCCTCATGCCTTCTCTCTTCCATAGGGAAAAGCAAAAGATGCCACGTGCAGTCCCGCTTAGGATCAAACCCTCTTGAGTGTGTACCATGAGAGCCCTGCTAGTCAGGCAAGCATTTGGGGAAGCTCCCGTGGAAGTCTGCCAAGCTCTGTGTTCACAGAAACCTGCCCAGCTTTCCCAGTCTGCAGGAATGCTGCTGCTGGGCTGGTCACGGCACTTAAGTGACAGCACCAGGCTGGTCTTGCTTGCTCTCTGAGCTCTGGTCACTCTCCGACTCCTGACACCCCAGTCACACCACCAGCAAAATTAAAATCAGAAGCTCAGAGGTTGTTCTGCTGAAACCAGGTTCCCAGTCTTGTGTCTGTGCCCCGTGGGGCTCCTCAGAGCCTGTCCTGTCCTGGCAACTGCTAATGCTAGAAGTTTGGCTGTGGTAAAGATGCTACTCTCACCAGCCAGACTCAAGTTATGGATCCAATACAGGCAGATGTAAATCATGTTGTTCAGTGCTGTACAAATTCATCTGGAAGGGGGAGAAGCAGCACCTCTTCTCTGTTGCGTTGCATCAGTGACACTCCATGCCTTTTGGTCTAGGACATGGACACCTGACCTTCAACCGCCTGGTGGCAATGGCCATTCTCCATGAAGCAGGACAAATGAGACCAGTTTGCAAAGCCAAATGCACACAGAAAGGTAAAAGCACAGGCTTGGGGTGAGAGGGTTTCCCATTCCATGTCATGAACCCCCCCCTTTATGGAGCGGGGACTGCAGATGCCTTTGTCAGATTTCCTGAGGCCATCAGTCTGTCTGGAGCCACAGCTGGATCTTCGGTGTAATGATACCTCCCTCTTCTAGCTTGTTTTAACCTGCAGCAACCTCATTCCTGACCCATGAGGCTGAATTTCTGTGTGCCAATATCTTGTAATTACACTGTAATACACAAATAAAACTTTGAAGTATCCTGGGCACCTTCACAATACTAAAAATAAGCATAAAAACAGGGCCCAAACTCCCATAAGGTTTAATAGTTCAGGGTTAGTAGGGTGAGATACCCAAAGTGTGTCTTAGGGAATCTTGGTGGCACAGGCAGAAAGCCCTGGTATCTGGACCTCAGTTACCTTTGGAAATGTCTGTGTCTGAGCCTGGAGATACAGGAACTCAATTAAGTCAACCACACATCCAACACATGGGCACTTCCAGGACAAATTACCCCTGCATCTGGTATGGTTCTATCCCTGGCAGTCCAACATGGACAGTGTGCGAGGAAGACCCAGATGCACATGTTTTCTCAAGAAAAGGAAAAGAAACTCCTAGTAGTGAGCAGAGTGGATTTTGCCTGCTTTGCAAAAGTTCATCCATTGTTCAAAGCAAACTCTCCTGTCCAACACAAACAGGGACTCTTAAAAACATTCTCATCCAAAACAATTGCCATGACTTTTGATGTTTTCATGGTCCATGCTCTCCCCTACTGTTTGATCATTATGTTTTACAATATTTTTTCCCCTTCCTCACGGGCCCTGTTCCAGGTGCCCCTGCTCTGGAATTCATGGCTTCATCATCCAAGCATCTGTATTCAGTGAGATACAATGGAAAGAATTTCACAGCATTTATTTTGACTGAAATGACTCCCCCTCTTGCCTGTTTACACAGCCTCCTTTCCCTCAGCAGAGTTCACAGATGTGCCTGCAGCCAGGCTGAAAGAGCTCAGCTCCAGCAGATAATCTCCTTCCTTTCTAGGAATCCCCTTCAGAGTTCTCCTGCAGGTCATTTACTTATTCCTTGGCATCCAATAAGAAGCTGCTGAACAATTCATTATTATTACTATAAATGAACCTTCGGGATCTGGCTCAAAGCGTGACGTGCTGGATACTGTACCCAGAGGAACCATCCTTGCTCCTAAAACCGATGCGCAACGCACAAGGCGAGGACACAGGAGGGAAGACAAAGAGCAGGAGTGGAAATGGTCCTTGCTCTGGGGAGAAACACTTTTTCCAGAGGAACAGCCTCTCCCAGCCAAGGAGGGCCCAGGCATTCTCCTGACTAGGGCAGCTCTGGCAGACGTACAGCCGCTTCAGAGACGGACTCGAGACCCCGTGGGTAAAAGGAGGAAATGCCCGTAATAAAAACAAGGCCGCATCGGAATCGTTAGTTCCTTCTCATCCCAAATTCCCCCTCTTCCGTTTTCAAGGCTGTATAACCAGGATCGGAACCAACTCATCTTCTCAAAGTGAAATGCGGGGAATTGGGTTCTGTAAACCTATTGCCTCTGCTTTTTTGAATTTATCTTCTTCACTCCAAAGCAATACAGGAATGAGGTAACCCCAAGTCGTGCTGCTCGGAAGAGTCCAAACTTCACATTTTGCTCCAGCAGGAAATAAACTGATTAAGTGTAAAATGTCCCGGTGACTGAAGGTCTGATGCAGTACCGTGCAGGACATCTCACCTGTGGCTGCTTCCTCTCTTTACTAAATAAGAGAACAGATGCAAATACTTCAAAATACAGTAGTCCTGGAAATACACGGAGTATGGAATATGCAATTGAACCAAAAGAACCAATCAACATAGACTGTCCTTTTGGGGATTTTTCCATAAATACATCCCTCTAAACTAAACACTGCCTAAAATTAACTCGTGAGGAGACCCAGAATTATACAGGACGTTGCATGCACATCCACAAACTGGCTCAGGCAGGTGCTTACCCCTGGTATCACCTCAGAGCAATGGACCCTTCCATCCCCTCTGTGTTTTTACTGCATGAAGTACCCCATACAGCACCAGCAGCACAGCCAACGGCAGCATTTTCATCTCATGGTAATTCTGGTGGCCAGTAGCACCCCTGGTCTGGGGTGTCCCATTCTGCACCTTGCTGTCCTACACAGGTAACACTACTTTCTCCCTGTAATTTCCCCTCCACATGGGGAGACAGCAGAATGCTACACACGAGAGGGTGACCAGGAGAGATATCAAGGAGATCCTTGCTCTGAACAGGGCTCTCAGCTCCTTTTTCCCATTTCAGTGGTTCCCAGAGGGCTGCCATGAATGCATTCAACATACTTGTCCAGCTCTGCTCTGGACAGAAAAGAAATTTTTTAGACCCATGTTCCCTTTTCCAATTTAACTCTTAACCACATAATGTTGGGGTTTTTTTTTAAAAAATAACCAAAAAAATCTAGTGTTTCTGCTAATTGGGACAAAACAGAGCAGGCCTGTGGGGCTTTTCCTTAATTCACTCCCTGAACAATGTTCACTGATCAGGACTAGAGATTCAATTAAGTACCTTAGGGTGGTAATTCACAAAGAAAAAATCAGGAGTTTGCAGATAATTTGTCTTCCCTTCTATCCCAGAACGCTCCTGCTGAGCAACATGGGGTCTGTCTCTAATTGGCAACATTACTACAATTAAGATGGTAATTTTTGCCCCGATTTGCTTCTGTATTGCAAAGCATCTCACTTCACATCCCTCAACACATTTTACTCTGTTAAATTTTATCATTAATTCTTTCCTTTGGGCTAACAGGCGAGCCAAAGCCATACCTTCAGACATCACTGCCTCCCCCAGAGCAGAGAACTTGCACTCTTCCTGCCTTTCAGATTTTCCTGCAGAAAAGAAGTAGGGGTCCAGGGAGGGGCAAATGGAGATGATTGTTTATTTGGATTCAAACACAGCCTTAATGAATGGCTCACAAAAGCACTGGGCACATGGCAGTACTTAGGAGGAAAATAGAAAACTAATTACAATGTCAAAACACTCCTGCCTATCTTCCTGCCCCCCAACCACCTACCAACCCTCCAGCAAGGTAACCCTCCTGGATCCTACCCGTTCTGTTCCCACAGAGCAGTCCCAGCATCCACTGCTACCATTGCCTCAGCTCTTCATGTATCATGGGATGATGCACTGGGGATATGGGTGGACAATGTAGTCCAGCAAGGAGGGCTGCAGGACAAGGGTAGTCTCTATAAAGAGGAAAACAACACTGACTGCAGGAGTCGGGGACAAGAAGGGTCCATAGTTTAAAGGAGAAATAAGATGCAGGCAAGGAACAAACGTGGACACTGAGACTCTGTAGGAACACAAAAGGACTCATGCCTGGGAGCATCCCCTTGCAGTGAGGCCGTACAGGTACCTCTCCTAGCCCCATCCTGGGTGGCTGCATCCAGGCTGCTCTTGGGAGAGGTGCCTGCTCTGGGCTAACTCCCAGCCATGCCCAGGAACTGCTTGGGAGAGACCCCCATTGCTCTGGGGTAGAATGGCCTAATCACTCTAATAAATTAATCACTCCAATAAATCAATAGTGCACTCAGGAGAGATGGATCCCAGGCACTCATCAATGTCCACTGTGGAGGTAACAAGTCCCTAGTCAGTGCTCAGTGCAATGGCTGGTGTGGGCCAGGCTCTTTGAGTGGGAAGCTTTTGCTCTGATGTGTGTCCCTGGGCTTCTCATGGTCCGAAGGACTGACAAAGGAATCATCCTTTTTTTTATAAAATATATGCACATATTACACATATTATCTATACTTGCTGGGAAGGCAATCTTGAATGGGTCTGATTGCTCTCCCCCTCTCACCCAAGAGAGTGATCTGTGATACCACAGTTTGGTTTGAAGATTACCCACTCACATGGCTTGTGGCATGACTAAAACATGCTGCATCACTCTGGGCTTTGCCTTCTCAAACCTCCTCTTTTGTGAGAGGAAGCCATTGAATTCGCTTTTCCTCCTGCCCAGTTAGAACAGGGATTTTCTGGAAACCAAACAAAAGGCAAAGGAGATTGGGAAGATAAAGAGGGAGCAGTCTGAATAAGCAGGAAGCTGAAGAGGGGAACGAGACTTAAACATGGCAAGTAAACAAAGTCATTTCTATTTCATGCCTTGCAGAGAAAGAGGAAGAACTTGAGGGGTTGTGAAGGTCCCTGTCCATGGACAGTGCTTGGGGAACTGTGGAGGCTGTCATAAGGAAAGATGCTTTGATCCAAAGGCACCAGACTTTGTTCCCTCTGCCAGCCACTGCTGAAATCCAATGGCAGGAAATTACTGTGACTTTCACAGATGGAGGAACAAGACACACACAGGGCTTGCCCATGGTCCCACACTCCTTGTGGAAAAAGGTCCTGAACCCTGGCCAGCTGGGGCCCTCCCTAGGACCTACTCCCCTTCCTCCCAGCCCTGCAGTTAGCATCTGAGTTGTGGGAAAGAACATGATTTTAATGTCTTCTACCTTAAAGCTCTCTGTTTGACGGACTAACACCAACATAGCTGAGAGCAACCCATGGGTTGAAGCGTCTTGGCATTAGAAGAGACAAATCGTAACTCAGTGCAAGGAGTCCAGCAGCCGGGCAGTCCTCATGAGCCAGAGCCTGAGGGCTGGGAGCCACCACCCTGGCACGTGCTTGTCATTAAACCGGGATTTGGCTGCTGGGACTGGAAAATGAGGCTGCCCTGTCCTTACATGTGAAAGTGCTTTCACCATGGGTAGCCAGCATGCTGCTGAAGATCATGAGCTGCTGTCTCAGAAAAGGTGAGGGAGAGGATAGGTTGGGCAGGTAGCTGGGTCTCAGCAGGCTCTGATGATGTTGGCGTCTGCCGTCTCTGCTGCCTCCCTCTCTCACATAGCCAAAGGTTAGCCAGAAGTTCCCAAATCATTAGGAACATAGTGTAGCCCAGGGTAAGTGACAGAAACTCTCCTGAGAATGTGGAGTTATTGCATGGCTACATCTGTGCTGGAGAAAAAACCTGCACCTTTACATCCTCACACGATTGCTCTGGGTGGCCTCTTCTCAGCACAACACCAGTGCCACAGGACTAGCAGATACTGCCCTGGGGGTGCTTTTCTCATCCAAGATGAGATCAGGCTGAATATTTCAAGCATCATTTCCGACCTCCTGGGTACTCCAACTGCCCTGAGGTTCTTCCTGCTCCCTGAGCAACGGCTGAGCTGAAATCAAAGTGTTTTTCCAAAATTTTAGGTCCAAAACCCAAATTGTTAGTTAAAGACATGAAGTTTCTCTCTCTATAAAAAGGTGTGCCTTGAGTCTGCTCCCATTTGTTCCCGTTCCCAGCTCCACCTGCTCTGGGTCTTGTTTCTCTCATGCCTGATGGATTGCAAGGCATTTAATGAGCAAATGTGTAGCTCCCCAGACAGTAAATGAGCCACACCACCCTCTCTGGTAAGCTGCCTAGGTGTATCTCCTTGTGCCTGCTCATTCAAAGTCCATTTATCTGCTCTGAACTGAGGATAGAGCCCCAAACACCAGTGGCAGCTGTAGCACAAGGAGAGGACACAGGTCTCTCCATTCCCTACTTCTGCAACCCCAGCTGCCTCTGTTCAGTGTGAGGAGCTCAGACTCCAAGGATTTATCAGACTTTGTTCCAGAATAGGCTTCCTCTCCTGCAGGACAGTCCTTAAGACCCTGTCTTTGGCTTTTCTCTTCTCCAGTGGAAGATCTCACTCAGGACAGCAGAGGGGAGCCCAGGCTGGAGGAGGAGAGTGGATGAAGAGTCATCAAGTGCTGGGCCTGGAAACAGCAGGGGTGAGGCATCAGCAATTCTCATCGCTGTGATCCACCAACAAGGCTACAGGGGGTTTTCCATTCCCAGCTGCAAACAAGATATTAAGTTTAATGCCCTGATAGTAAATCACACTCAGCCACCAGGACTTTTTAAGGATGGTGTTGAGCTGCCTCAAACTTTACTTGGTAGTGAGGCAAAGATGCATCCACAAGCAAAACCATGTGCACAAGCTCTCCCACGGTGTCCTTCTGTATCACTGGGAGATGTGATTGTGGAGCAGTTGGTGGTCTCAGCCTTATTAACCCCTCAGTTAATAACTGCAGTGTTAATCTCCACCCAACCCCATAGTTAACTGCCTCCAATCACGCAACCGGGCCAGAAAATAAGATCTTATAGATAATGCAATCTGCTTGATGAGACATTTAACCAATGCCTAACAGCCACATGAGACACATGGTGAATATTGCCTTCCCTGCAGACAAGGAAGCTGAGACTCAAAGAGACCGTGTCATTTTCCAAAGAAGATGTCAACTCTATAGAGCAGATAGAGTTCAAATATGCATTTCTGCTCTAGCTGTAAGTCAACTACCTTCCAGGATTCCCTGTTGTGGGTCTTAGACACCTCATGAGCTCCTCCTCATGTTCAAGGTCAGGTTTTGCAGAGAGGTCCCTGTGAAGCGTCGTCACCAGTGCCCAGAGGTTGTGCACCCGTTCTGGTCCAGCACCTGGTTGAGAACAACACCTGTGCAGATCAAGAACACTTATAAAGACCAGCATTGCCCTGTGGCTGGCGTTCCCCACAAAGGCCTGGGACATCTGGTATGACTTTGAACAGTGAGGAGATTAGTTAATATTAGGTTCTGCACCCTTTTGTGCCACAGCAATTGTTCATCAAGCAAAGGTTGTGGTCTTGGATGTGTTGAGACAACAGCAGGCAGAGCAGAAGGGCATTGTCGGATCTCATGCTGGTGGGCACCAGTACCATGTAGCATTGCCATTCCCTCTCCAACTCTCTCACTGCCCTAACACACTCCAGGGAGGGAGCCCAGACAATGGTAGATGCCACCTTGGGAGGAGCACAGCTCCAAGAGCACAGAGTTTTTATTGGTGGAAGAAGCAAAGAGTTCTCAGGAAGTTTGTCCCTATTCTCCAGCAGTAAAATTCCCAGTTAGGAGTCGAAGAATAGGGTACAATCTTTCAGCTAGAATAGCCAGCTTCCTTCACTTGATGGTGCCCCAGCTGGTGATCTAGAGCAGGAGAAAGCCGCCCAATGCAAAGCTCAGTAGGTGGTATAAACTGATGTAGGACTGTGGGAGTAAATGAAGACACGGCACTTTTTTACCCATTCTTTCATTTTTTCCATGACATTTTGTGCCTTCCAATGTCTCAGGTCAAAAATGCTGAATAAAAATGGAAACATACACACCAGTGATCTTTCTATTTTATGAAAAATGATTGCACCATAACTGCTTTTTGCTCATGCTCAGATCTGCTCTGCTTACAAAGGAGAGATTTGTTGTTTGAACTCACCAGGGGTAAAGTGTTTAGCCAAGTCAGTGATTTCTTCACTGTAGTTCTGAAGTCATAGAGGCCACTGGGCACGTTCCTTGCAGACCTGGATTTTGCCTTTTCAAACAGTTCCTCCCAGGCAGCACAGTTGTATTTTTTGGCCTTTCCCCTCTGTTTCCTGTTGGCTTCCTCCTCTCTAGCAGCAGCGCCATAATCTGATGAGCTTCTGTAGCTTCTGTGCTGGATCCCTGCTCTGCCAGCTCCTCTCAACCTTCCTTCTGGTCTTGCTAATCTTTGTAACATGCTTTGCTTCACTCTCTGCCGTGGGGGCCTTTGGCCTCTGGGTGATGGGGGCTTTGAATCCTCTCCAGAAGCTGATGCTCAAGAACAAGGACAGCCACAGCCATAGCTGAAGTGCAGACAGTATTTCCCGCATGTGCCTCAGCTCCAAGGACTGTGTGATTTCTGGCCTTGATTCTCCATTGTTTCCTTAAGAGAGATTTAATTTGGAAACGTGATTTATGATTTGAAAAAAGAAGGCAAAGAACACACCGCTAGCCTGCCAACAGGGGCAGAGGCAGATACGCCTAACCATCAATTAGCCAGCTGTTTGCTGAGTGTAAATAAGCTTCTAGTGATTGTGCACGGACACACACACACTTGCACGCAGGCAGACTCAGGGGGCCTAGCTTACCTTCTCACCGTGGGGCAAAAACCTGCATGGCTATTTCACTCTCATCGTGGTAGATGTTGAATAGGCTTTTTGAAAAGCACTAACACTTTGCACTTTTACTCTTCAAGTCCTGTTCCACGCACAGGTTCATATCACCTGAAATAGGTAGGCAATATTTAAATAAATACTTAGCTACACGAGTGCAGAAGCCACAGGACCTACCTTAAATCCATTTGTCTGATTTACATCAGTTTAGTCCACAGGTCTGAACCAGAAGGGTAAACTCTACAGATCAGTTTTATGCTAACATGTGAGTCACAGAGGAGTTTTTACCACCTGATCTTAACTTTTTATGCAGTTTGATTTGAACTGTTACAGGAGGAAAGGGGGTGATATACACCGTTTCATTTAACTTTCAAAAGTGGCTATACGAAAATATGAGGGTGACAGTTCAGGAGGAAGCAAAAGGTGCAGCTAAAAGAGGAGACACTGCTTAAAGACACGATAAATCAGTTCAAAGTAAATAAATATCACTGTCCAAAAGGATGCTGAAAGACCACATGCACAAATAAAAAGTCTGCTAAGTTGAAGAAGAGAGTAAAGAAGGACATTACAAAAACAATAATCTTTCCGTAGTGGGATTCATGCCTCTATGGGAAAAGAACAAAAATTTTGTAAGTTAGAAGTAAAATTAGTAAAAGAAGTCAAAATATATCTTGAAAAGCAGCTTGCTAAAGACACAAAAAAACAACATTAAAAGCGTTTCCCAACAAGTCAGAGGCAGGGAGTCTGCCAGTGGGTTGTAAGTAAGTAAGCATGGCTGAAGAGGAAAAGGGCCACTCATGGAAGAGACTTTCCTGTAAGAAAAAACATGTGAATTATTTGTGTTGATGTTTATGTACTTATAAGATGTAACATCATCTTTTAAAAAGGTTACAAAGCTTCTCTAGGTAATTGCACATCGACATGTCTGATTTTTTCATCAAGAAATTGATGGAAACTGATAAGATGCAGGCATACTCAGTGTTGTGCACTGGGGAGGGAACCACACAGCTTTCACAGCGGGAAGATGAGCCTCCCAGAGATATCAAAGGTCTCTGAAATAACCACTGTGTCTTTGCACTGGTGGCCCAGTCCTAATAGCACATCTGGATTCCTAAAACAGTCTTTTGGGAAGGTTTTTTATGGAAGGCTCCTATAAAATTTAACTTGTCACGAGGTGGGAAGCAAGGTCACAAGGATTAATAGCAGGTTAAAGAGGAAGAAGAGGAACATACAAGTTGATGGCACATATTCACAGTGGGATGTTACTGGTGGGACCCTGCAGGAATCCGCACTGAGGTAACACGAAAACGGCTGTTTGAGAAGTGCAAAGGAAGTTCATGACTGACTGTGGAATGTAATATCACCAAAGTCAAGTCCACGGGAGGACAACCCAAGTGAGATGTACAAATTGAGGAACCCTACATTTTATGCTCAAAACTAGAGCTTAGGGTGTCATTGTGTCTTTGGGAAATTGACGTTTCAGGCATCCATTGAGAGCATCAACTCAATTTTGGTCAAACAAAATGTTTGGGTCCCTATCCCCATCCAGTTCAGAATATGACACAAACACATGTGCTGGCACAGGGAAGGACTGTTCTGAAGGTGGAAATACAGAACTGATTTCTGCTATCAGCCATAGTGCTGGCTCCTGATAACTGGAAATGTTCAGTAAACTGCAACTCAAACATCCAGGATACCTCAACCTGGAAAAGAGATGATCTATGTGCATTTGTAGAAAAAAGTGAGATTAGAGCAGCCCATAAATATTTCTTATAGCATGAGGGCTTTTTCCACTCTCCAAATATCTTGCCATTGAGGATGACTCCTTCTTAAGGCACCTTGCATGAGTTGTCAATGTGACATATTATTGTCAATTTGTTTGCCCCAGCTGAAGTCTCTGGCATCATTTGGGTAGCCCTGGAGGGCTGAGATCTCCCCGTGAGGGAGATGCAGGCTTGGAGCACTCACTGCATGCTTTGGTTTTTCAGGCTTACCCTAAGTACCTGCTGAGCACACCTCGGTGATGCCTGCCGTCAGATGGGATGGACATGTGCCCTGGAGTGCCTGAGGACCCAGCTCTCCCACACGCTGGTTACTGTATGTCCTCTGCCCAGAGTATCTTCTCCTCCTCCCTGCATTGTTCCTGGCATCTGCAGAAGCAGGAGCCTGAGCTGCTGCTCCGTACGGCTGGCAAGTCCCCTGTGATATGGTTGCTCGTGGCAAAGACACGTTGCAGTTGGGTTATTTTCTGGCTGCCCTGGTGGAAGGAGTTGGGCTATGCTTTACTCCAAGCAGCGGGAACCGCAGGCATTGCTGCTCTGCAAAACTTCCTCTTTCCCACTACTGCTCAATCCTTATTTGAAGCTTACGACAGTGATTTGCCTCAATAGTATGTCACCAAAATGAGTTCCACTGGTTAATTATACATTGTACAAAAGCAGGGATGTAATTCTCACCCCAGGGCAGTGTTTCATATCCATTTCCCTACTTTCCTTTCAGCCGGTGAAGCGTGCCCTGAGCAATCTCAGAATTCATTTAACCACATGGATTAAACCACCAACACTGTGACCGAGGAGAAAGATGACAGGAAACCCCTGGGTCATACACGTGTATGTACACAATCCCCCTTGCAGGCACAAGCATAGATGGTCTCTAGACCATTGATCAGATTTTAACTGTCATTTGTCCTTGCAGAGGGTTCATCACTGTCAGGGTCTTTGCAGAGAGCTCTGCCAAGTCTTCTTGCATAGATTGTTTCTTCCCAGGAATTTTTAGGAGAAGGAAAACACACTGAGCAGCCGTTTTTGACTTCCTGAGGCCAAAATAAATGGCCACCAGGGTAACTACTTTTTGACCACATTTTTTGAGGGATGGAGCCAAGTGTAGCACCAGCCCTTGCATCCAAGCCTGCCCAGGCCTAGGGATGAGTTACAAGCTGGCAGAGATGGGGGGAGGTGGGGGGTGGATCATGCCCAGAGTGTTGGGAAAAGAAGAAGGAGCAGGAATCAGAGACGCCGTGTTCCTCTCCCTCGGGACCCATGTGCCTGGCTATGAAAGGTGACAAGCAGGACATTTCTGCTCTCCAATGTAAACACACAGCTCTGGCAGCATGCCTGCTCCTTCCCATGCGTTCCCAGCTTGCCGGTCACCGGGAGGGATGGCACAGGATGTAGATCCCAGCTCTTTTGGCTCTCTTCAACTGCTCCCAGCAATCTCCCCTTCTGTAGGGACCATGTCCTGAGCCAAAGTTACCCTGCAGCAGACCTCTGTGTCTGTTTGACAGGCAGCCCAAAGAACAAATACCTTGCACAAAGGTTTTGGTCTTTACTCAGACATCATCTCTCCCAAAATTAGGGTGATTCAGGGCTATGCTATATTCGGAAAAGAAGTCAGGATTTTTGCCACCAAAATGTAAACATGTGAATTTTTTTTTTTAACTTTCACAGCATATCTGTACCTTTCCTGCTTTCTTTGACACCAGAAGGGGGAATAAAGGTAAGAATCCAGATTGTTCCTACAGGACTGCAGTAAGAATTAAGGATTGCTCATGCACATGGAGCAACTGTTTGCATTCGGCCTAAATGACTTCACTTTCCAATGGAGGCGAGGGGAAAACAAAAGCAAAGCTTTGGAGGAGAACCAAGGGATCATTTCTGCAGAACAAGCAATCCACAGCTGCAGGGCTCATCCCTGTCCCCACCTGGAGAAACTGAGGCACTGAAAAGATAAGGACTTCCCTATCAAAACCCAGCAGGGGATGCAGAAAGCATAAATCCTTCATGTTGACTGGAGCTCACCGCTGAGTGAGCTGAGCTCACCGTGGGAACCAGCTGCTGTAGACAAAAGGGACACGAGACTGGTTGTGCTGTCTGGTGAAATGAAGTCCTTGCCACTGGACTTTGGCCAGTTTTGGTGGTGCCCCAAAGCATTGACAGAGCATTTCTCAAGGCATTAATCCAATGTGTCTAGTAAGAGTTGTGCAGGGAAACAAAGAAAAACCTTATCTAATGGGTTTTGGATGTCTCTTCTTGGCCCAGATAACATCTCCCAAGGAGAAGCATGAGGCATTTCCCCGCAGCATGACTCAGTTTCACCCTGGCTGCCTCCCTGGTCTCAGTTTTCAGATGTCATTACCACCATTATGCACAGCATCTGACAATCACAGAGATACTTCCTTTCTCTTCCTGATTTCTCCCAGTGATGGCTTTTGTTTGCTAAGCTGCTCCTGACCTTTCCAAATGTCACCTCCATTTGCGGCTGCCTGCTGGCCCTGACCTGCCTGGGAACCGTTGCTCTTCAGAGACAAAGGCCTGACTACTCATCTGGCTTTGTTGTTTGGAGGGTGGTCACCAGCCAGCAGAAGCAGAGACATTTCCTGGAACTGGATCAGCAAGTGTTGAATGGTGCCAGTGGAGATGTGAGGTTTTCAGTGTATGCCATGGGATCCATTCAATGTGGGTCAACAAGCTGTTGCGCCATCCAAAACCAGTAAGTTTGTGCCGAGACTGGAATTGCATCTCAACTTTCTGGCCCTGTTCTCATGGTGATGTGTGCATCCCACAGAGGTCACAGGGCCCTGAGGACCATGCCCCATATCCACCCAGCCAGGTGGTGAGGAAGTCCATCGAGAAGGAGAAGCAATACATAGTTATTCGGCTGTAAACTTACTTCAGGTGGGACCTAAATATCCCCAAAGTAGATGGAGTCTAAAAAAAATTACCTAAAATACTCTGAGTTAGGAACAAATGGATCCCTCGGGAACAATTTAGGATTCACCTTGCCTTGACATTGTGAACTTTATGCAGACACTCCCAGTATCTTGAAGAATTTCACCCCATCTCTATTTTTCAGCCTTTCATCCTCCTGTCCCCTTCTCCTTACAGCTCTCTCTGCTCTTTGTGCTTGACTGATTCACTAGCTCTCAGCAGGGATTCTGCAGCTTCGCTGTAAAGCATCATACAAAGTCATGGTGCTATGTACAGATATGCTGAAACAAGACCAGTTGGAGTCCTCATTTAGGTTTTAATTAAGGCAAAAGTACCATTAAATTTAGTAGAAGCTACTTGATCAAACACTGCATACAAATGAAGAGGAACTGAGTAAAGATTTGGCCAGCAATTAAGAAACATTACTGTAAGTACCATGCTAGGATGCCTTGGATGACATTTCTTTTTTGGGAAATATTCTAAAAGTCATCTCCCATAGCTGTTCACACTCCTTGGTGACAAGGACAGCTCTGCAGAGGCCCCTGTAGCGCATGATGTGCTTTTTGCCAGATGCTACACACCTTGCAAAGGTGTCTTCTTCCTAAAGCAAGGAAGTTTGCATCGGGGATGGGATTGTTTCTCTGTGCCTGGGAATGCCTGATAAGGAACCTGGGCTCCCAGGCCCTCGCTGCACATGCAGGAAAATGTCTCCCAGTATCTGCAAACACAGATGATAGAAATGTCTGCCTTAGGCATCTTCCAGCTTTGAACAAAGCTGAAAAAACACATTCGAGTATGGCAAATGTGACTACTCCTTTTCTGAGGATGTGTGAGGAGGTTCTGGCTCTGTGGGAAGAAGTAGCACCTTCTCAGAGGAGGACAAAACCACAAAAAGGTATTTTGGGTGCAGGTAGCTGAACCCACTGAACCAGCAATCCATCCTGGGCAGAGAGCAAACACAGGCACCGTCAAAATCCATGGTCTGGAGAAAACCAAGACTCATCAGTCAGGACAGGCAGTGTCTCACTGTACCCCCTATTTCCAGATGATGACCCTGACCAGTATTATCTTCCCACTCACACCAAGAAAACTCCCAGGCAAACACCAGAGATGTGTGGTTTCCCCTCCTCAGGTATTTTGGCAGGTTTCAATCTGTGTCCCTGTGCGTGTGTCAAGACATTGCAAGGATCAGTTCTGGACCTCAGCCTCAGCAGGGAAACCAGTGGCTAAATAGCTCTGCATGGCCAAAGCTACCTCTGCCCTGTCCTCCCAGAGCAGACTGGAGGTAGGGCAGAAAAGCAGCATTTTTTCATTTCTAAATTTCATGGAAAGCAAAAGGGTCAAGAACAAACCAGCTCACGCCTCTGACCCTGCAGAAAGGTTGGGGACCGTGAAGAAGGTGTTTGCCCAGTGTGTCCACAGAGCAGGTCTTGGAGTCCCCTTCACTCTAGTCACTGCCCTAATCTGATCAAGGTGGGGAACCAACTTGGATGGAGCTGAGCATCTCCAACATCCCCGTGCTGCATTGCAGCTCTGATGGCATTTCGGGTACGTGCCACATAACCTCATTCAGGGAGTGAATTGGAAATTGCTGTCAAATGAGAGGAAAGGTTCGAGGAAACCCCCACTGTGTGGAAGTTTGTTCTAGGCCAGGAAAAACTGATCCCCAGCCAGGCTGAGATGCTGTGTGACAACCCAGGCTTCCTGGCAGGGAATACCAGGGACTGTAGAAGGATATGGGACAAGGACAAGTCATCTGGATGGTACTGAAGATGTGCAAGGATGTGCTGGAAAGGTCTGGAAGTGTCAGCTTAAATATCTCATCTTTATTAAAAGAATATATTAATTTTTATTAACAGAATGATGCTTTGCCCAGGCCACTTGAACCCTTACTGTAAAATAGCACTCTGCCTCTCACTTGCTGTCTGTGTCTCTTCTGGAGGGATACGAAAGAACCAGAGTGCAGTCCACACCTGGGATCACCATCAGCCCTTGCCTCTGAGCCAACGGGATCCCTGAATATTTTTGGATTCACAGCTCCCAAATGAATCAGTACCACACGTCTCTTGGCCACACTATGCAGGGCAAGGGCTGTCAGGATCGTTTGTATTGGGATAACCTTTGCTTGGTGGGATGAATGTAGAGCTAGTTAGACACAGCATGGAAGGACCATACAAAGCATATGCAGAGGAGGCTGCAGAGATCTCTCTTGCCTTTCTACAGAGGAAAAAAAAAAGTCCTTGTTTCCCTGAAGGCTGCTCTCATTTTGCTGCCTCAAATCAAGTTACTGCTCTCCCTGTTGACACTTGGAAAAACGAGGAGTGAAATCCTGGGGAAGGATGACCTTCATCAATCCCTTTCTCGTTCCTACACTGTATTATTTCTATTGTGGCCAACTCTGGAGTTCCCAGCTCAGACCACAGCCTTGTGCCAGACACTCCATCCTGGTGGGAGGCACCACCTCCCTTCTCCCCCCTAGTGACACAGAAGCTAAGCAGAGATGGTGGCTTGTCTCATGTCACCCAGCTGTTCCTGACTATGTGCATCTGTCCCAAGTGCCGAATGATGCTCATCTGCTGCCTGCCACGGGCTCTGTGCATTGGAAACTCCTTGGAGCACAGGCCTTCTCACAACAAGCCTGGGAAGAAACTTGCTGACACATTGACTCAATAAGGATCTCCATGCCCTGTGAGAAACATCCCACTGAATACTGCAGCTTCAGCTCCTCATTTATGACTAAAGAAACCATCACAGGATGTCATGACACATGGCCCTTTCTATGGAAGAGGTGGTTTCTTTCAGCTGTCCAGGTGGGAGTTGAACTAACATGATTTTCTTCAGATGTTAATTCCTAAAAGGGATGACATGAGCAATTGTGTGTGGCTCTGTGTGGTTCCAGATCAGGGTCTGACTCAGGAAAACCTCCCCATCCAAATAATTTGTCAAAGTCATCATGACTAAGCACATACATTTTCCTGAATCAGCATCTAGATAAGGGTTTGCTGGTATTTATTTGTAGTAAATGACTTTTATAATTTCCCTTGCATAAAAAAAAGTCCTTAAGTCTTTGTAGTTCAGGATGTTAAGTTTAGATATTATGTTTATCTCTATTAAATTTTATTTAGTATTGTCAGAGCAGAGATGGGCTCTAGCTAGAACAAGGACCCCCATGACCTAGGTGCTGTACAGGTACAGACCACCAGGCCGGTCCTTGCCTCAAATTATTTGACATCTGAGAGACAGAGACAACAGACGAATCTGGGCTGGCAAAGACCACAGGGAAACCAGGACACAGTTCAGTTCATTCCAGTGTTCCTTGATTTCTTAGCACACAAACAAGAAATCTATGCAGGACTATTTATCAGCATTGCACGTAAGGAGGTTTGTGGAGGACAATGGTTTGGGGACCCTTCCAAGGGTATCTCTGCTGAAGACTCTAACAAGCAGGCAGGGAGATGATCCAAAGAGTCCAATCAAGGTGAACTGTGAAGTCGTGATTGGTTTTTAGAGCTTATAAAATATGGAATGAGGATTCCAGCTGAAAGAGTTGCATAAATGACTCTGCAGAAGCTGTGACATTTTCCCTAAAACCAGTTTTGTGTGCACTGAGTCAGGAAACTCCCCAGTAACGAGGGGTAGGTAACATTGAGGTGCTTCCCTTGATGGCTCCCTTCAACAGGCCTCTCAAAGAAATTTTCAGTTCCTGAAGGTACAGTTGATAGAAATGTGGTTTGCACTCAGGCAGCTTCATAGGGCGGACTGGAAATGGTTTGGACTTGGCCTGAAGTCAAGGAAGATGACACACATAATATTTTTCTTAAATACACTAAGCATTAACTCTGCGTTTCTCTTAGTCACACTTCAGGTATCCTTTTATTTCCCGGAGCACATCCAGCTGGAGACCTGCTCTTTAATTACACAGCAAATGTCATACAAACACTGTCCATGCAGTATCTGGGGCAGGTTGTTGCAGGTTACCTGGTAATTATCTTTCAAGTTACTGAGTAATTCAAAGATGAATTACCATGTAATTTGCTGCCTGTAGACAGCACGACCAGCGCTCAGGGTAGAAGACACAACCTATTTGTGTCTCACAGATGGAGCCAGGCACCTCTCAGCAAATGTGCACATGAAAAGGAAAACACAGCTGACAAATTCAGCCATACCCCATGAAAAAGAGGCAAACTCCTGACCGTGAGTTTCCACCTCATGACTACACTGTGGAATCCTAACAGTGATAATAATAGTATAATAATAATAATTAATAAAGTGGTAGCAATGACTCGTGGCCTGCAGGAGCCTTACTAAGGTCCAACTAATGCTAAAGAAATCTTCTGACACTTTTCAAACCCCCAGTCAGTCCTTTGTATCAATGGGAGTGGGATTTAGCTGGATGCCAGCCACAGAGGATGGAAATGTTATTTCTTTATAGAAAAATGCTTTGATTTACCTGGAGTCACACATTCATTAGGACTTTCAAGCTAGATTAGAAACAAGGATTGCTCCTTGGCTGCTCCATCCCCCAAACAACCTGAGAGGAATCACAACTAATCACAGATATACACTAGCTCTGACTCTTCTCACTTAATTGCATGGTAGGAGGCATCTTGTTATCTGTACCTTCTGGTGTCTCTCCCTTGGGTAGCTGCTTTAACTGTAACTTTCAACACTCCTTGTGAAAATACAAGAGGGGCTTTGTTTTATTTTATTGCACAGGAGGGAAGGAAATATTAAGCTCATCCCAATGACAGCATCAACATGCACTGAGCTGATGGGGAAGTTGGTTTGGGCCAGAGTGACATCACCAACCTGAGATGAGATCAAATGAGTGCTGCTCCAGGCTGCTCATGATGCTGATGGAGAGCACAAGCCAGGCTGGGTGTCTGTTCCCACCTGAAAGTGCTCAAGATGTGATGCCCTAGGATCCCCATGTGATGTTCACCTTGGCATTGGTTAGGCAAGAAGGTGGGATTGTGCTGCACTTGAAGCAACCAACTCGAAATCCAGCAGTTGTCTTCCTACTCTGCCCCCGGGGTGTGGGAGACTGTCTCCTGCCACACAGGACAGTCCAATGCTGCAGGGGTGTTCATGCTGTCTGAACAGATGACATGTAATCCAACAGCCTGCCCTGAGCCACACCCAGAGCTGGACGCCCTGTGGAAAAAGGCAAAACCACAGACAAATGTGACTAATTAGCACTCATTTGCTGGCTTCCCTCCTCAGGACTGCTAAAGCATCCTACGTCCTCACATAGCTCCAGCGACTGTTCACAACTAGAGAGAAGCTGAACATCCTTCACAAAATATTAACTGCTTGTTGGACACCAGACTTCAAACTTTCCGATGTGCTGCTCAACTAAACCCCCACAAATGGTGTCATCCTTTCATACCCACTGAACAGGTTGCTTTCTAACAGAACTGATGTCCTGCTGCCCTTGTTCTGCTTGACAAGAGGGCAGCCAGTTCTTTATTTCTGTGGCATTTGCTGTTACATAGATGGTTCAAAAAATACCTGGGTTTTGTTCCTACCACTCACCAGTCCCAGGCTTTGAAGGCTCTCATTGCACAGACAGATGTTCTCCCTCCAGCTCTGGTGCCTCTGCCAATTCCATCCCTATTGGGCGTTTTATACATCTGTTCCATTGGTTTGGAGCTGAGATGATTAATGCCGAATGGAAGAACAAGGACACACAACTGTCACCCTTGGCTTTTCATCACTGCTGCTCGCTAAGCTCTCCAACTACCCTCACCCATACTCTTGTCTGTCACAGGATGCCTTTAAGGCATCACCAGAGTTTTTCTCTGTGACTCCCACTCTACCTGAGATAAATTGACTTATTGGGCGTGATTGCCTTGGTTACTAACTTTGGTTTTCTCTTGAAGAAGAGCCAAACCAGTTACTCATACCAGCCTATTTTTTTTTTTTTTAATAAAGAAGATCCTATGGCATGGTTATGGGAACTGGATCTGACCTGCTAAAGCCATTCTTGTCCAAGTAATCATGTGGATTTACTACCAGACAGAGCATGAAAATGGTAAAGAAAATCTGCAAACAGAAAAATCATTTTTAATGCAGCTATTCTCCCCAGGGGATCACATTCTGAAGCAAAGGAATTCTGGGGTAGAGGTGTCTGAGAAAACCATGAACTTCTGGCAATATTGCAATTAGGGCTGTGAGCTGGAGCTGGATCAGGTCATACCTGGAAAGTGTGACCTTTGGGTCTCCCTTCTTGACATGACCTACTTTTTTGCTCTCTGGGTCTTTGTTTTGCCAGTCCTAAGTGGACTGGACTTGTTCCTGTTCCCTGGATGGCTCCTTGGTGCTTCTGTACTTGAAGTCATGAAGACTCAAGTATCACGACGTCCACAGTCTTCAACTCTGGTTCATGACAAAACCAAACATTTTTGAGAAGAAGTTATGTGCTTACTCAAGTTATCTTTCATGAGAGATCTCTCTTCTATGTTTCCCACAACCATCCACCATGCAGATGCACACTATGCAATATAAATACCAGTAAAGAAAGCCAGATTTCAAATTTGAGCCATACAACATGTTGCAGCCATGGCTGAGGGCTTATGACAGTGTACAAAGCTCATGGACTGCTTTGCCATTTCAAATGAATACATAGTAAAATACTAACTGTTCACCAAAAACACCCCAAGGGAAATACCCTCTTCCATGGAATCCAGAGCATCCTGGTACATGTTACAGTACAGACACATGGGAAGAGTGTGAGTCACATTTTGATTCAAAAGGTTTCCAGTCCAGGGTCAGCTCTGTGAAAACTAATGATAAATTCGACTTGGGTTCTTGGTGATCAACTCCTACAGGATGAGAAGAAGGGATCATGACTGGGACTGGCAAAGGAGTAGTGTACACCATAACAGAAAGCACTTCTTGACCTGATTGGGGTCAAACTGCTGGAGCCTGCTGTCACCTGGGGCTCTGCAGGCAGATGACGTCAGCAGGCTCAGAAAAGCATCGGACACATTCATGGGCAGCAAGCCCATAAACACATATTTTAAGGGACAAGTCAGGGATGTCCTGTAGGTATTTCTCATCCAGCAGTTACAGACACAGGGTGAATGCAAGGGGAACAGACAGCAGAAAGAAGCCGTGCTTGTGTGCTCTCCTTAAATAGCAACTCTGCTGCTGCTGCCAGAGCCAGAGCCCTGGGCGAGACGGACCATCAGTCTGACCCACTTCTTATCTTCTTACCATTTTATGCATATAAACAATTCTACTGAAGTAAAACACAGAAATTCTAGACCCAATGAAGTTAATTAAATCACTTATTCTTCATGACCTCCTTTGGCTCTACTCATATGACTTCTGGGAAGGAAGGGAGCAGACATGACCAGACACACAAGGACTTCAACGAGAACTCTAAATGGAACCGAATGACAACACAGCAATGACTCTTTTCTAAGGCAGCTTGAGTGTCTGGCAGAGCCAAGTACTGAACTCTGAGATCCCTCAGGATTTTGGGGGCATCTAAAAGAATTGGGCTGGTTTTTTTTTCCCTTTGTCTCATAGCAATTTATATTCACGATGGGGCTTCTTCCTTCCAGCTGTCCTTGTCCAGCACTACTGACTATCTGGCCAAGCACTTACTGAAGAACTTTAGGAAGTCTATATATGTTGCACTCCCTCTACCTCTCTAAGCCACGCTGCAGCTCACTAGTGCCTTGAGAATTCAGACAGGTTAAAAAAGTATGATTTGCCCGGAGATGAGTTCATTTTTCTCTGTCACAGGGCTCAGTTTAGGTCAGTCATTGCCCGCCTTGTTTTTAGGGATCAAAACTAAGGTTAGCACATTTCTAATTCCTGGGATTGTTCTTAACACTTTTCAGAAGAGTATTCATCGCTGACTGTGGTTTGGCCCTGGGGGCAACACGATGTTGTTTTTAATGCTATTGTCTGTACAACAGAAGCTTTAGGAATCAGGAATCACTTCAGGGGAAGTATTTATCAGTCCGTGGCATAGACACACACAAAAATGTTTAGCATCTTTGAAATGCATTCTTTTAAGACCAGACTGCCTTGTCTGGCAGTGGGAACTGAAGGTACAGAGAAAGTTTTACCTAGAGTAGGGTCTCAATAAGATCTGCAGGTCATATCAGGCCCTTTGGTATCTACAGTCCCCTTGACCCTGCACTGCAAATGCCACCTCCACTTTTCTGCCTGCCCCAATGATCTCTTGTGTCTTGGTCTCTTGGGAGTAATGTGTCTGCATCCCCCCTGAGCAGTTTGTTTTCATCAGCCGCAGTCCTTGCATTGATTAACCTCACTCCATGAGAGAAAGCCTTTAAAGAAGTGGTTTTAAACTTCCCCAAGTTCACATGACTTTTCGTTCTCCCCTTCTACCTGTCTGTTTCTCACCCCAATCCCCACAGCCTTTTCCCTTTAATGTTACAGTTTCCCCTTCTTCCTCTGCTGGAAGACCCTCTTATTCTTCTCTCCACACAAGCATAGGGAATGTCCAGGAGTCCAGGCCAGGTGTCTCTACCCAGGATAGCAGACCAGACACAGTCAAATGGTCCTTCTGCAGCTGTGCACAGCTGGAAATGCTGTGGCAGGGGAGGGAGTAACTGTTGCCCAAGTGCAGAGAGTGGGAGCAATGGAACTGCTAGGAAGCAAGTTGACATTATATAGTTTAAATATTCAAAAGGGTGACATTAGAACAATTCAGTTCTGATTGTCCTTTTTTTGTATGTGTGTTTTTGTAGAGGAGGAGTGGGGGATCCACCTTCTTCCCCGAATGTAACCTGTGCCTACTGTCCCCTTTTCAAGGGACAGATTAGGTGTTTTGCATTGGCACAAGTGTCACCTGGTTTGCCTTCTGCACTTTGTGCTTTCTGGGAGTGTAAGTCTCCACGCTGACCTCTCTATAACTCCTGCCATGTCTTCCCTGTGGCCTGTAGAAAGAGGAACTCTGCTGAAGCTCTGTCAGCCTCTACTATGTCTAAAGTTGCCAAATAAGGACCTCCTATTTTGTCCTTCGCTTTTCTTTGTCTTTGTAAGTTTTATTTTGAATATGAAACAGTATCTTGAAAGACAGTTGAAAAGATATTGCTGTCCTGAAGTAGATGATTGGTCTGGTACAGAGTCCTAGCTGGTTTGCCTCACCCATATAAGGAGGAATATTTTATATTAAAAGAGTTAACTTATTTTCTGCTGGAACATGCCTATACCTTAGATACTTTCAATCATGCATGAATTGCCAGCAGCTAAGTGGAAAACAATTTTCTAGTGGAAATCTCTGCATCACAGAAAGTTCCCTCCACACCTGTAAAATACAGACCTTGAAGGGTTTCAGAATTCCCCAGGTGCTGGAACGGAGCCTGAGGAAGAGCCTTTTCCTGTGACCTGGCTCTTCATCTTGCTCCAGTGGAGAATTAAGATGTCATCATCAGTCACATACAGAAATGGAGCATTTCCCTGTCCCACCTGAGCGAGGAACACTCCTGTGGCAATGAAACAAAACCAACACATCCCAGTGCTACATGCTGCTGCCCACTGCCCCACTGGGTTTTCAAGAAAAGACCTCCCCTGCTCCCATGGACTACTCTGCTCTCAGTGGACCTCAGAACATACTATCAGAAGAATCTTGTCTTTGGTGAAGTTAAAAGCCTAGTGTTGAAATGCCAACCCAGAGTCTTTTTACAGAAAAGGAGAAAGAATCCTGTTCACTTTCTTTTAGACCTTTTATTATTATTTTTTTTTCAGGCTTGATCATTTTTTCATTTGCTTCTCTAAAAGAAAAACTGTAGCAGAACAAACCCTTGGTCTTACACGACCGGCCTCCACACCACATACTGTACCTTTCACAGTATGAGTAATGGGTTACTCCCTAGTGCAATGCTGCTCTTGCATAGCGAGCTCCTGTTAGTTCTCTCTATATTTATTCTGCCTTATCTTTCTCACATTTCATCACTTTCTTGTTATGTTTGCTCAGTTAAATCATTAAAAGCACTTTGTTTTTTCTCTTTCCATGTTTAGCCCTAGGAGATCAGCTAAGCCCATGTAATCAATTTAGCATTTAATTTCCCTAAAACGGCCCCTTTTCCCACCACGTGTCTGTGGCCCTGAGACATTTCCATTTCTGGGTGGATTGGCTGGTGTGAGAAGGAAATCTCTGAGCCAGCTCACAGCTCTAAAGGACAACAAGGAAGGCTTCTCCAACCACAGTGCCCATACTCCCTGCTACTTGCAGTCACGTTAATGTGTTAAATGCCTATTTCGGTGCTGCATTGGGCAAAATGGGCAGGAAAAGAGGTAAGTATGCCTTGAGAAACTTCTGGTCTGTATTGCAGTTCTCACCCGCTGTCGTGCAAATAACTGAGCGCTCTGTTGTTTCCACATTATGAACTGCTTCACGGTGGATTGACAACAAAAGAAAAAAGTAGAAGAGAAAATCAACATATCCCAGTCATTTGGCTCTGCTTTGTTTCTCACAATCCTGATTTCAACAGACACATTAGCACAGATCCAACACGAAGGTACAAATCAGCACTCCAACATGGATATCATCCCCTCTCTTGTGAGGCTGCAGAGACCTTCTCCACTCCTCTTGGGTCCTTTCTCTCCAGGACGCTATGCTGCATCATCTTTCTCGGGAAGCAGTCCAGCTCTGGCTTAAAGTGAGGTGGATCCCACAACTCCTTCCCTACCTCTTCATTGCCCCAGGTCCTGGAAACCTCCTTGTAATTTCACGACATGTTTGTACTCATCTCCTTGCGTCACCTGGGCCCTTAAGTTTAAACGTTCTGCAAACCTTGATCTTTTACTCCCTGGCATATTTGACAGAAGACTTCAGTCTTTCTTCTGCTGGATGAGAGGAGTCAAGTTTTTGGACTTCTCATTTGGAGACAGCCATGAGGGTGCAGCTTTGAGAGCTGCCTTACCAAATGTAAGGCCAGTTTTCAGGTTGACAGAGCTTCATTCCTCTTATCCAGACAAACCCAACTAACTGAAAGCAAATACACTTTCCCTAATACATCCCCTTTGCAGAACATGTCCACACTGCTGTTAGATGAACAAGGGCATGGTCTCAAAGCAAACCTGCCCCTGTCTGGAGATCCCTCTCACTGTGGCAAGTTCTGAGATCTCCCATGGCTTCAGCGGGTGAACAGAGCCCTTCCATGTCCCCCTGTGTCTCCTCAGACAGAGGGTCTTCATTGAAAATGGATTTAAATGGATTTTAAAGAGGATGATATTTTTAAAAAACATGCACATGCAAACAAAAGAAATCCCAGCTGAGCCCATTGCATGTTATTGAATTAAATAATAGGGATTTTACACAGCCTGTAACTGGGCTTTAAATCATGGTTCTAAACAGCTGCTGATCTCTAGAAGACTTCAGAGTGTGCTGAGGCACAGGCCTGCCAACGTGCCACGATCAGAGCAGCCACATGCCATCAATGGGAACATTTACAAACCATATTTTATATCTGAAGAAAGAGTTTGCTGACTGCTAATCTCTGCTGATTAATATTGTTTTCACAAGGCCACCACAGAAAGTTTGCTAGTCTTGTCTAGGGAGTACCAGACTTCGGCCAAGCAGTCTTTATCCAAAAATATATTTGTCTAGAAAGTGTTGTTATTATTCTTAGGAATGCCAGGTATGGATGCTGTATTTTCTTGTTAAGTGCAAGTTTTTTTACAGATAAGAAGGCTAAAGGGTACAAGATAGGTAAGGCTTGTCAGGACAGATAATATCTTCAAGTAGACCAACACCAGCAGTAGAGAATTCAGACGAGCTTTCAGACACGGAAGCAGACGCAAAGGAAGCCCATGTGTCCGATAGCTGACAAGGTCTTTTCTGCTCATTTATCAAAAGCAAGATATCACACCTCCTGAAAAACCTTGCTTTGTTTAGTTTAATTCCCATTAAAAAGTGGACTGAGTTAGAGAGAAACAAAGCTGGCTTGTTTCACAATAAATATGTCCACAGTGTGAAGTTCTTGCTGGTTTCTGAGTGAGATAGCACTGCTTAACAGTGACTGCTTGCTTTTATCAGTACCAAAGCCAAATCACTTCTGCTTAAATTATTTCAACTTTCATCTTTGTGTTTGATTGTACCAGAGCAGCATTACTGAATGATCCAGTTACTGGGACAGGGGTCCTTCTGACCATGTGGGTAGAGAAGATCTGCCCTTAACATATTGGAGTGAAATATGATTTCTCTCACTTTGAAATCAAAATCCTAACAGGAAAGGTAACATTTCTGGCAGTGTCAAAATCTGGCACCTTTCTCCAGAGAACATCATTTTACTCCCAATAAACCTCAAGGAGTTATGAGTAACAAATGATTTCCTAGAAATCAGGATTGAGTGGTGAATGTCAGTCAATATTCCAATAAGCTGAATTATTTGGCTCATCAGAAACAACCAGGCCAGATCCAGTTTCTAATAATTACACAGGATGATCAAACCTCTCCGTTATGAGAGATGCAGATGGAACAGATTGTTCCTTCAAACGTCTGCTCTGCCAGCAGCTCCCTCAGCTCTGCAAGACTTTACTCTCATGCAATCGTAGCAGACGTGGGCTTTGAGGGCACAACAGGTAGGTTGGGTTTTCTGAGGGTTTGTAGCTACTGAGTGATGACAGGCAGCAACAAAATACAGTGGTGAGCAAAACAAAAGAGAAAAATATCAATATGAGTGGGCACTGCTTTGTCCTGCATTTATAAGGATAAAAGCAGTCCATTAAATTGAGGCCAGCTGCCAGGGCTGGCATCAGCCGTGAATTTGCACAGTGAAGTTGTCCTCCACCTCTCATACCCTTCACATTCGACACAACAGGGCCACAGCAGAGCTCAAGACTGGGATTTTCAAAACTGGAGTGACACCAGTGGAGCTGGCTAGAAGCTGCTTAGTCACCAGAAAATGCAGAAAACTGCATTGGTAGTGTTTGATTAATTGCAGGAATTTAACATGTGCCATATTGAACTTTTCAGCATCCCACTGTACTTTGGAGGCTCCAGCCTGAGGTGGGAGCCCTGTCAGTGTGTGGTGGAGGTGGACACACACTGCAGAGTGAGGTTCACAGACAGTATCACACTGAGTCTGCCCAATGCTGATGGTAGGAATTTGTGAAAATAACAACATCAGCCACAGTCCCAAAGGGATTTTGGTGCCTGTGCCTGTCACCACACAATGTTTTCACCATCCTGCCTGAACAACGCAGTCCTGACTAACAGTGGATTCAGACCTTCCCTCTGCTCAATGGGACACAGACCCTGTGTCTCACCTCCCAGCTGGGTCTTGAGCTCCTGAAATCAGGAGTGCAGTGAAGCGTCTTCCAATCTTTCTTGCTGAGGCAACTCCTCAGCAAAGCCCCCAGATGTTCAGGTTGGTTGATATCCACTTCACCCTCCACCTACACAAGTGTCCTAACACTGACCTATAAAGTCACATGCTCAAACCCAATAACCATCACTATTTCCACACCAGCAGACTTCAGGTAGCCTGAACATCCCTGACGCTGTCACTGTCATACAAGTGAACAGCATTCACTTAGCAGATGACCAACAGTTTTCCCACATCTCTCTCCACTGGGCTCACAGTGCTGGTGAGAGCAGGGAAGAAACATGAAGTGATGTTTCAAACACACTGCAGGGTGGCCACCTCAAGTCACAGCAGCATAGATTTCCATCACACATGGGGCAGGCAGTGTTGGAACAGGGAGAAGGGAGGAGAAGGGCTGCCAAGTTGGACACCATACAAAACCATCATAAGGGACGTGGCAAGGCGTTTCCCACTTGAAAAGCAAACAAGGAAGATCTCATGCTTTTGCATCTGTGTCAGTGTTATGGGTCTGCCCCCGGCTGAACAAGTTGCCAGGCCCTGACAATTACAGTCCTGCTAATCCACACCATCCAGGGAAGATGAAGCACTTGAGCAAAAATAGCAAACAGGTCAGAAGGTTATAGAAATACCAAAGGATTATTCATATTCCTTCAGGTAGCTATAAGAAACAGTTTAAACATGAGAATGACAGATTAAAGGTGTCATTGACAGGGAGAAATGACTGCTCTGAGGTCTAAGCCACGTTCAATCCTCTTTCTTTAGATGTAGAAGCCAAAATCGCTTTCAAAAGGAACCCAGCAATAAAAAGGTAGCAAAGAATAACTCACATTGTCCTGTGCCACTGGTGATCTGAGAGCACAGTGCAGGGACAGCAAGAGGTTCAGGGTGCCTCATCCCAGGCAAGCTCCTCTACCATGATGTAGGTTGTCCTTTCTCTGCACACATGGGGACGCTGCTGGGACTATGGAGAGCAGCAGACTTGAGTCCTGGAGAGTTTGAAAAACTGTCCCCTGATTTCAGAGCAGAGCAGAGCAGAGCAGAGTTTGCTGGGGGAAAGTGTCAAAGTGCACCTAAGAAATTAGATTTTATACATCCACCCTCCTATGTGAAGGTAACAGGTAGCCACAGCAAACGTAGGCCATACATTTAGAAATGCCTGCCAAGGCGTTCTGCTGGTGTGTTTTGGCCTTGGTTTCTCAGTCACTTTAATTTCATCTGTCAGAGGAAGATCCATCTGTAAACCTTATTAGATTAAAACTAACATAAGACAGATGAGGCCAAAAAACTGTTTTTCTGCCTCCTCAGGATGCATATATAAAAAGAGCAATATGGGGGTTTTAAAGAAAATTTGCTTAAATGACAAGAAAAAAACAACGGAGCAGAAGCTGCCAGAACTGCTTGTGGGTTGACATAGGATGGAGTGGCTTCTTGTCCTGGCAGAGCTGTGCTGAGGACTTCCCTCAGAGCCAAGGTTGAGCCCCTGTGCTTCCAGCACCCCAGAAAGTCGCCTCACCAGCTGAGGTCCCACATGTCCAGGCAGGAGCATGACCATGGCTGGAGACTGGTACTCCTTCAGTGCAGCTCAGGCCAGAACTAAAGGTCCATAGCTGAGTTGAAATGGGTGCCTGGACCCCCTGCTCAGAGATGTGGGTGCGGAACACAGGTCAGTCGAGGCCATTGAGACCAATTAGTGTTCTCATGGACATGACAAGCTGGCTAGCCAACAAGAGCCTGACCACTTTTTTGGTGTCTGAAAATCACGATGCACCGTTCACAGGGGCTGTTTTATACATGCAAGACAATGTTCAGTCTTCCTTTAAATTCTCCCTGCATCCACCTTTAGCAGACAGACCTCCTTACTTCCCTGTCACCAGCCAGTGTGTGACACATCCAGCTGTGACTCACGGCAGCGTGGAGGAGAGTGGCTTTTAGGGTTCTGGCTGGTTTGCTGCGGGTGGTCACCGCTGACACCTCTTGTTGGACAGTGATGAGCTGATGAGCTCCCTGGGGACATCAGAGGCCTTCTGGGGCCAGCACCATCTGCCAGAAAGTGTTGAAAAGTGAGGGATGCTGACAGGCTGGACCAGGTCTCATTTGAATGTCGGCTCGGGGAGCGTTTGGGGCATCTTTGGTACTAAAAACTTGTGTTTGTACAGCAGAAAGCAGTATGTTATCTCTGTGAAAGCTGGGCAACACGAATGTGAGCAAGTAATGCTCCTACACCTAGAACAAGGTCAACCTGCCAACACAAAAGACCCCAAAGAGATACTCCATCTTGGAACATCTCCCCTTTATAGTAGAGAGATGACCTTTTAGACACTAGATTTCCCTAAAAGAGTGGAAATAATGTCAGAACTGTAAGAAATGACCTGGCAGAGCACTGTCCCCTAAGCAGCAGCAAGTTTCCCTGGTTGAGCACAGGGTGATTGACCCTGAGAGTGAGAAAGGCAATGGGAATATGGGAGGGGATGGAAAAGCTGCCTTAGGAGGGGAGGTGGAACAGGTCTTTATCTCAGTCTGAAGTTTGAGAGACAGAGCTCTGGGCTACCCGGGCCATCACTCTGACCCAGCAAGACTTCTCTTATGTTGGGTGAAATGATCTTTTCTTAGCAGTCCAGGAAGGTGTGAAATCAAATCTTGAATCAAACAAAAAAAAAAATCTACAAAAATCAGATGCCCTGGAACTCCCAGCTTCTGAGTGGGAAAATGGCCCAGTGAATCCACAAATAACCCCCCTGGAATCTGGGCTGGACCAGAATTATACTTGAATTTAGATTTAAGATTGCAAATATTTCTGATGGAGACAAAGGTACTTCGAGGAAATAATTCCTGGAACCTTATAACATTTTGCTCATTTTTTGTCAGTGATATATTTTGATGTCTGATTTCAGAATGGTTTGATTTTGGTGTTACTTTGCTTTTTGGGTATTTTTTGTTTGTTTGTTTCAGTTTGGTTTCAATTGTTTGAGGACTTTTTTGTGGTTTGGTTTCTGTTTTGTTTTTTTTTTTACCTCACAGAACTACCTGCATTTCTTTCCCTAAAGGGAAGAGGAAAGAGTTGCGCAAGCAACCTGAAGATAAAGTTTAACATGTTATACACAAGCAGTTTCTCAGATCTGCCTGTTATTTGCACACCTCTGTCCCTGAGCAGTACACAAGGCTGGAGCAGAGTCTAACCCCCAGAGAATTTGCTCCAGCACAACCCAAGGAGGGCTAACAAAGGCTTTATAGCATGTGGTTACTTCTTTGCCTAGACCAGCACTTTTTATAAAATAATTGGTTTAGAACTACAAAGCATGTAATCTCTATGTCTTCCCATTCCCAAAGACTTTACTCCTGTGTCAGAATCGAGTGTAGGGCAGAGATGGGCTAGCCCAAAGTGAGCTGATTTTGACAATGGTCTCCCACTTGACAGCATGGGCGAATTCATCTATCCACAGTGCAGAATAACGTGACCTGAGCTCCAAACGCTTGTAAAAAGTTGCTTCTACTGCCTCATTTTGCTCATTTTAAGTTCAGGTGTCTCCAGCTTCTCTACAGCTGGTAGAGTGGATGGTGTCAGAAAGTTTCAAGATGTTAAACAGGATCTTTGCAATGTTTCCTATTCTTAGTTCATGGGAATGCAAAGCAAATTGAGCGGCACCTTCAAGGTACGTGCAAACCCTTTGAACTCCACAGCAATAAAAAGGATAATAAATTACTTCCTTCATTTTTCTCGTATTTATCACATCTCAAGAGAGATTACTTATCATACCTCGTTGAAACAAAGTAGACACAATGAAGCTCACCACCCAGTCAGTAGGGAAGAGGTCTATTCCTATCACCTCCAGCCAGGCCTTGGGATGGGCCTAGAGAGAGCTCACTACAGAAGACATGGTTCAATGGTACTATGTAAGGACAGTTTCCCTCAAGACAGGGGACTAGTACCTACTTCTGGACAATTCATAGAATCAAAAAAAATTTATGTGCTCTGAAGAAACCAAAGTATATTTGCAGCACTGTCATGTCAGGACTCATTGGAGGAGTAATTTCAAACTGGCTCTTATACCAAAAACTAAAATCGGAAGACTTTGGTGACACCAAAGACAGTGACCTACAAGGCATTTTCAAATACCCTTGGCACAAAACCCCAAAGGACTTTCCATCTTCAGTCTGGTATCTAGATTCTGCTGGGTTTTTACAAAGGTACATACATGTATGTGTGTGTATGTAAAATATTTCTCTTCAGGGAGGATGGGACAGCATCGGTTGTAATGAGCAGAGACCAGTGCAGGGGCACTGTGTGCTGGTGGGCTCTGAAATCTAGCTTTGTAGAGCCAATTAGATATTGAAATATTTTGCCCAGTATTTGTCAGCAAAATATTTCAGTGCTTCATTTTAGAATGGTTTTTTTTTTTTGCTTCATTTTAGAATGTGTTGTTTTTTTTTTTTCCACAGAACTGACCTCCATTTCTCTCCAAAGGTATGAAAAAAAGGGTTGAGTAACTTGAGGCACCTGGCACTGAGAGCCCAGCATGGGACACTCAGGTGGAGATCTGTTATCCAGATCTGAGCCTGAATATCAACAAGGCTTTAGGGAACTTGTTATGGGGCTGAGGAGAGCAGAAGCTTTCAACACCCTTCTTCGATTAGGAAGGAAGAGCAATGACGTAAAATTTCCAGTGAAATGAAGGGAAAGAGAGAGACAAAGGGCACAGGCTTGTTATCAGGGAGTAAGCAGGGGTGTGAACAGAAGCCATACCAGCCACTCTGGCAGCTGCTAATGAGCACAATCTTATCTAGTATGAAATGCAGGCTCAGCCCCTCCTGCTGAAGAAGGAGCAGCGCTGGTGGGGTGTTCCCCACATTCTCTCTCTTCCACAGTGTGGGTGCATGCACACATGGCACACAGTTACTCCAGGACAGGCTCTGCCCTGACTGCCCCACAGGATGTTGATATTCTGAACAACTCGCATGTAATTCCCAAATGTCAGCTCTGGGCATCTTCACTTCAGACACCAAGTCATTTAGACCCCTCAACACTCCTCCCAGGCACCTAAATCCTCTGTGCAATCCCTGGGAAGGGAGGTAACCACAACCATGTTACATTAGGGTTGCAGCCCCATGTTTCCCACTTTGAGTAATGGGTCCAGTTTTGGGCCCCTCATGACAAAAAGTCATTGAGGTGCTGGAGCATGTCCAGAGAAGGGCAATGGAGCTGGTGAGGGGTCCAGAGAACTTCACTCTCTACATCTCTCCCTGAAAGGAGGGTGTAGAAAGGTGGGGGTCAGTCTCTTCTCCCAAGGAACAGGCAATGGCATAAGAGGAAATGGCCCCAAGTTGCACCAGGGAAGGTTTGAGTTGGAAATTAGGAAAAATCAGGAAAATTTTTTTACACTGAAATTGTTGTCAAGCATTGGAACAGGTCTTCAGGGAAGCAGTAGAGCCACCATCCCTGGAGGCATTTAAAAGGTGGGTTGACACTGTGTTTTTGCCCACCCTGATGAGCTACGAAGGGTAGCACGTGTGTCTGCTTCTGTGGAAGGTGCATGTCCATACATGTTTGACTGTGCATCCAGGTGGAGGGTAGTTATTTGGTAAGGTCCTTAAACAACATTTTCTATCTGTTTTCTTCAGAAAAAAAATATATATATATTTAAATTAAACTGAAAGTTAAATGTACTTTGCACATTGAAAACAACATTCAGCATGTCTTGGACAAGCCTTGGAAAATATGGAGTTTCAGCTATAGGCAGAACTCTGTTTGGAAAGATATTTTGAAGGATTTTTTTGCTTTCCTTGTGCTCTGTGGGGGCTCAGGAAGCAGACTCCAGTTCTCTCCCTCCTGATGGCAAGTGTGTGTCTTTCAGCAATGCTGGCTTCAGACTTTAAAAAGCCAGTTGGATAAGCCATCTGAAATTATCTCACATTTGAATATACCGGTATTTTCAGTTACTCATTCACATATGTGGCATCCAAAATTGTGCTGGGACCTGTTCAGAGGATTATCTAAAGAGTGCAGAGTCCAGCCCCGGTGGGGAATTGCATCACATGAGCTGCTCTCTCAGACACCTCGTCCTGGGGTTGCTGCAGTTGGCAGAGACCAGCATGGGCAGAGGCAGTGTAGGATGAGAGACCATCCCAGGTCATGGACACACCTCTGGGAGAATCCCACCTTCTCCCAAAGAGTGCAAAGGAGGCAAGTGCCAAGCTGAATGGCTGGGATGAGAGAGAGTGAGAAGGGTCAGAGCTCCTAGAGAGGCACAAGTGGAGGAGGACCCGGGGGGCACAATTTAGACTGGACATTCCTGTGTTAGTCCTAATCTGCACCCACAGCCTTCCTGTGAGCTGACAAAAAGGGTCTTCTAAGGATGTAAGGGAGAGTGAAGACAATATATTAATTTATTCTCTCCTTAACATCTCTCAACATGATTGTTCTCTCTGCACCAAGCACAGCCTGTGCTGCTGGGACAGTGTACACTTGGAGTTCACCCTTTATTGCTTTGGCTTTGATTTTCCAGGTTCTTTCTTTGAATGCCCTCTCCAGAGAACAGTTTATAGCAGCATGTGGAGCATGTTACTGTCCAGGCATAGTCCTGAAAGACACGGCTCTTGGGTACTTATCTTGTCTTGGCCAAAGGTTTCCTTTATAACCTGACCTTTGAGCTCACCCGTAGAATTACCTGATTTGAGCCATTCAGCCATTATTGCACAGAACTCTAACACTCTGCTGAGAGAGACTCCAGTGTCAGTCCGGCAGTCCTGAAAAGTTAGGCCAGGCTTACAGATTTTTTGTCACACTGAGATAAAATGGCTGGTGCAAGTCTAACCATGTTGACACAGATGCAGTTTGGCTGATATGAAGGGGGAGGTATGGTGCATGTGCTTGGGCCAGGCAGAGGTGTTTTTAAAGCACTTATAAGAACCAGTAATAACCACCCAAACAGACCGCCTTCCAGCCACACGCTGTACCCCAGAGACCTCCTTCTCATGCGGTTCTCCCACATCCCTGACCCACTGGAGCCTAGTTTACCATCTCCATGGTTTCTGCACCAAACCCCCAACAACAGATTGGCCTAAGGGTGGCAGGAGTTTGGCTAAGCAGCCCATGGAGGATTTGTGCTTCCCCTCCACCTCCCATGGAAACCTGAAAAGGAAATTCTTTCAGACCCTATGGGATTCTCAGATAAAATACAAATGTGGAAACCAGCCCAGAGGCCTGAGACAGCGTTCACAGAAATTGGTTTTGAACTAGGTTTCACTCGTGTTTTAGTGGTGCTCCCAGAGCTGGGTGCCAAGGCAGAATTCAAGCAACAAATAGCATTTGAAAAAAACCTTTGAGGATAGCCTTTAAAGAGGGGCCCTCCAGGTCTCTATTCCCCTCAGAGTGGGAGAGGTGACTTGAATTATGTCTCCTGGCACTAGTCATGTACATACCTGTATGTCTATAATCACAGACTTAGTGCAAAACACAGAATTATATCATTGTGTACTTACATTGCAGAGCTGTCATTATTGGTCTGTCTTGACTCTATACACTAGGCAAATGAGCAAGAAAATGTTGGGCTTGGGGTTTTTTTCAGCTTATAAGCGTCTTTTTCTTTCTTTCTCCCTGAATGTTGAGAGAAGCACACAGTGGCTGATATATAGGAGCTCACTTCCTAGATAACAAACACATATGCTGGAACCACTTCACTTTCAGGGCCAGTTATAAAACACATGGTTAGACTGCCCAGGACTTCAGGACCAGAACCAGGGAATGATCATCAGCATCATCTTACGCTTCAGCCAAACAGAGTCAGCAAAGCCTGAAGCATTGTCCTCTCCTTGGCTCACACTGGTGAGCTGTTACCAGGCTAACCCTTGATTGTCCCCCTGTGAAAGGGAGGTGAAAATGCTTCCAGAAGTTCTGTATGGAGCCAGGAAACATTTTCAGCCAGCTGAGAATAAGCACCTCTTACTGCTGGTGCTGTGGCCTTCATGTTTTCCACCCCTGGCACTGCTGAGGTTTCACTGATTTCAGTGCACTTACTTTTGGTGTGTACTGGTGCATGAGAGGATACCTGAGTTTCACCATCTTATGGGGAGAGAAACTCATACAAGGTGATGAAGGGGCCATCTGCTACCCTGTTGCGCCACAAGAAAAGACATTTTAGAAAACATTCTCAATGGCATTGAAACTGGAGCATGTTCTAACACGGGCATTTATGAATCTTTCCCTGACAAAGTCACTGCTCCCCAGGTATTTGATATGCTCCAACCAGAAATCTCGTGCCAGGCAGCACATAACCTTAACAAGACATCAAGCCAGTCAGCATCACACACTCTCAACCTTTAGGAAGGCAAACCCCACTCGTGCACCTGAAGAATGGTTATAATTTATTAAAGTGATGCTGGAGAACAGGGCATGAGAGGGGATTTCCCTGAGGGAGATAAACTCGTGGGCCAGGAGAGCTGATGTGCAGGGAAACGTCCACAAGAGGCAGAGGATGGTGTGAGGAGGATGTCATCTTGGGTGGACTCCTCCAACACCACCGGGGTTGAGAGCTAAGTGAAAGGATGAATACGTGTGACAGTGACGTACGCAGGAACCGAAGCAGGACAGCATCTGAGAGGTTCAGAAGAGTCTCCGCTGCCTGAAAGAAGAAAAGGGAACCACCTCATCATGCTGGAAGTGTTAATAATTCTCTGGAAATGAAGACTAAGATGAAAGGGGAGGATAATTTTGACTTGTGCCTAAATTAGCTACTTTATTTGACTGCAAGCACAGGACTTGTGGCCACTGCATGAAATGCGACAGGAATGTAATGGATCTGCCCGTCTTGATTCAACACCAGTGAGGACAGGCAGAGGCCCCATGACCTCATAGGTGTTTTCCATCTCTCATTTCTTTGACTCCATGATAGAATGAGACAGAAGGCATTAAAAAGACATCTGAAGGGAAGAAACTTTTCCCATTACATCAATAAAAAATACTAGCCCCAGCGGGGGGAGGCTGTCAAAGACGCCCAGCCTGAAAGCCTTAATAAAACCTGTCTTCTGAGCAGCCGATATTCTTCTCCCTGCAACACATAAAGCTGCAAAAGCTGAGAGCCAAGGCAGCAATTGGAGCCTTTGGTTTTGAAAGCAGAATCCTCTTTGCTCTCGGCTGCAAAAGTTTCTAGGGAGCTTGAGCTTCTTGAGCATTTTCCCCTTCACATCAAATGTGCCAACGTGCCCCTGGTTGAAGGAGTATTTTTTCTCTCCTCTGCCAGGTCTCCTCCATCTTGCCTCAGTAAAAGAAAGCAGCCTACCCAAGACCAAACTGTTCATCATCTGCATGGAACCAACAAGCCAAAGTGTAGTTTTTGACCCTGATGCAGCACTTGCTCTCTCTAAGGCTCTCAGACACCACCTGGCCCCAGTCCTTATTTCTGCAATACAGCAGGACCTCCCACTTTCTCAAACATCAGGCAAGTGAACAGGCCCTCCAGAAAATAGTTAGGATCCCAGCAGTGTGAGACCAGCATGATTGCAATGAGCATCCCAGGCTTGCAGTTCAGTCAACACAATTCATGGGAACACAGGATAATTCAGGTGGGAAGGGACCTTAGGACATCTCTAGACCAACCTTCTGCTCAGCCGTCACCTACACCATTGTTCTGGCCACCTCTTGTGTGGTCAGAGATCTCCAGATGCTTGGTGTAAACATATTTTTCTTGGAACAGGGGAGCCATCATGTTTGTAGTTCCCAGCAACTTCTAGCCTAGAAAACCTACTAAGATTTGCCTCTGTTTTCCAGGACGTGTTCTCTTCATCTCAGGAGTTCCCATCTTTCACATGATTCTCTTCTTTTATCTCCCCTAGGCATGTATCAGTTGTAGGTTATTATGGTCACCTGGTCTCATTCTCAGAGCAAAACATAGGTGAAGGAATTGTATTAGAAACATGAGCCTCCTGCTGAGGCTTGAGAGAGGCTCACCCCTCTTGAGAGAACCTGGGGAATTATGCCCTCCATTTCCAAAACAACCTCCCCACATCCCACCATAGGCAACATTCCCTCCATCCCTGCTCTCATTTCACAGGGAAATTCGAAAGTGACAAACCTCTGCTGTTCCATGAGAGGGCAGTGTCGTCTGGAAGCAAAAACCTCCACGGAAATCTGTCGAGATGTCTGGGCAGGAGCCTGGGACCAACAGGGTAAGTGTCCCAGAGCATTTCAAAAGGGTGAAGTCAGTCTTGTTCTTGGGGACTTATGACTCTACAGTCCTCCAGAATTTGCTAGATATGAGATCTTTATGGGTTTTCCTTTTTTGAAGCCTGGAATGGAGCCAGAAATCTCTTTGAAATGCTAGTGAAGAAAGAAAAAGAAAGGAGGTTATTATCTATTAAATTCTGTGTGATGCTTTCGCACAGAGCAGCTTCTGAAGGGTTCTGCTGGTTTCTCTTCAGAAACCCTGGCTCTTGCTGAACTGCCTCAGCTTTGTACCACCGGAGTTCAATCAGAGGGGACACTCTGATCATCATATTTTTCACAAAAATCTCGCTGAGGTTTCTGGCACATCGTCACACCTTCAGAAGGGACCTCGATACACTGCCTTCTGGGAGCTGAAAGTGCAAAGGAAAATCTAGGCCAAGCACCCCGGGAGAATTTCGTCCCTGAGTAACAGTGAGGCAGAAAACAACATCCTGAATGGCTAACTTCTCTGTGTGTTGTGCTCCAAGGAGGGTTCCCAGCAGTTCACCTACAAGGGTCCTACCCCATATCCTCTCCCCTACTTTCCACTATATAAATAGGCCACAAGTCAATCAGTTGCTCCTGTGAGAGGATACACCTCAGGTAGCAAATGTCCTCCAGCACAGCTGGGGCTCATCCTGCATTACCGTCTCTGCTTTCTGTCCTCCACCAAGAAGCCATGGAATGTGTATGCCATGGCTAAAGGGCCAGACATTGTGACACTTTGGTACCTTCCTTCAGAAATGTTCCCAGATGTAGGAGAGGAATGAAGGTGTTCTCCACTGACTTCATCTTTGCTCTGAGACACACAAGAAAAGAGGATTCATCTCTGTCCTGCAGCAGTCTCTCTGGAAGGCAAAGAGATCCTCTTCTGTGAAAGGAAAGAAACTTCCTCCTCCCTCCCTCCTCATGACAGAGCAAAGGGCAAACCATGAACACTCTCCTTAACCATACACAGCTACTAGAAAGAGATGAAGAGATTTCTGCTCCTTCGAGCTGCTCTGTGGCATGGCCCCAGGAAGCTGCAGCTCACAGTATTGGAAACTTTCTCCAATAATGAGCTTCACCAGGTGACTTCAGACAAGTGGTTGTCCCCCTCTACTCTGCACTGGTGATGCCCCATCTTGAGTGCTGTCTCCAGTTTTTGGCCCCTTACCACAAAAAAAAAAAAGACATTAAGGTGCTGGAGCAGGTCCAGAGAAGAGTAACAAAGCTGGTGAGGGCTCTGGAGAGTGAGCCTTATGAGGAGAGGCTGAGGGAGCTGGGGGTGTTTGGACTGGAGAAGAGGAAGCTGAGGGAAGAGGCTCTCTACAGCTACCTGAGAGGAGGGTGTAGCCAGGGGGCAGTCGGTCTCTTCTCCCAAGTAACAGGCAATATGACAATAAGAAACCACCTCAAGTTGCAACAGGGGAGGTTCATGCTGGGTATTAGGAAAAAAATTTAGATTGAAAAGATTACTAAGTGTTGGAATGGGCTGCCCAGGGAAGTGATTGAGGCACCATCACTGGAGATATTTAAAAGACAGGTTGACATCGTGCTTAGTGACAAGATTTAGTGATGGGTTGTAGTTTTTAATCAGAGTTAGGTTGACGGTTGGACTAGATGATCTCAAAGGTCCCTTCCAACCTAAATGATTCTATGTTTCTAAGTTGCTGCCTCAGGTTCTCTGGCTAACAAAAGGAACCCTGCTACAACCTCACACTGGAAAAAAAAGTTGAGATTTAGAGGGAAGTGGCCTAGAAGGGGTAGATACAATCACTGTGCTCACAGAGTGCTTCCCATTTTAATGTCTAGCAGATACACCATGGGGGTGCCTTTGGAGATGCCTCTGAAGGCTTCTGCTGACCATGTCCCACCCACTGTGCAGCACGTGGGGTTATGCAACTTATTTGCTCTCTTTTTATGAGGCCCTGAAGGCACTAGTGCCAATGGAAAAAACATAACAAGCGGGAGGGCCAGGACAGGCAGACAGACGCTCAGCTCTCCAGCAGCGCAGCTTCTATTTGTCAAACTGCTATGAAATCATCATAGGAAAAATAATATCAACAAAACCTGAAACAATCTCAAGTTTCTTTCATTTTATTGGGCTTGTTTTCAGTGGACTGCTCTCCTCTTTTTTCTTTTATTTTTTCCTTTTTTTTTTTTTGTTCTAATATATTTTTCTGTCTGTGGAGCTCTTTCTTTCAGCTATTATACACCCTCTGCTCTCAAATTCACCTGACTTTCAGGTCTCTGGAGCGTCTTTCATATAGGGCCGTTCCTCTGTGCTGTGACTTTGCTGCCCCTGAGCTCCAGTAGGGATGGCATCTGCCAAGGGTGCAGCGTGGCCAGGGGTTTGATTCTCGTGCCAAGGTACTCACACATAAGCATATGTAAGTTGTTGTAAGATTATGCTGAATCAGTTGCCCAACAATGCTGGAAGGATCCCAGCGCTATTAAGATCTTGTGCCATGGGTCTTTGAAACTGCAGCCATCATCAGTTGTTTCAAATCAACAACGTAGATTTTCAAAAGACTTCTGTAAAGATTTATTTTGTAATTAACTGTGAGGCACTTTCCAGTGACATCTTCCATGTGAGGACATTCAGCTGCCAGCAAACTCCAGATCTCAGTCTTTTAAAGATGTTGATTGGTGTGGCTGGTGACGCATTAGAGCAGATGATTGTGCAGTTCAAATTTCCAGTGGCTGGAAACTTAAAAATCAAAGCTGGGAAACGCTGGTCATGGGTGAATAGCAAGATTGATCAACCGTTGTCAGAAATCCCTAGCTTTTAGCTAAAAATATGAAGGACTATAGGCTGTCATAGGTGATCCTCTTTCTTCTGGCTGAGCAATACTATTTTGTAGGAACACCTCCTAATCTTGGTTTGAAGCTAAGTAATAGGTTCCCAACATGTTGCCCACAAAATCCTCTGCTGTTACTCATACCAACAGAATTTACAACACCAGAACAACACTAAATTTACTACCAATTGGCAGCAAAAGCCAAATATGGCCAGGCCCACAGCATGTTACTTGCCCAGTACTTTACCCTGTGGGCCAGAAAGGGCTAAGACTCTCATGTTATATTGGTGGAAGCTTAGCCACACTTCTGGCCAAGGGGCCTCATGAGTTAATCGTTGTGGCTAAACCCACAAAACCAATGGTGGCAGTACAGGAGCATCACACAGCTTGTGACTATAGTGCAATGTCTCCCCAGAACATGAAGAAAGGACAGCTTGGAACTTTAAGCTGTGGTGAGCTACCCTTGCCAGTTATTGAGTGGACTATGAACCCCTTTTTGTTTTCCAGGTCATTGATAAAGAATAGAGCCAGTAGCATCTCTGGAGCTAAAGTTAACAACATCCTTGCTGAGCTCAGATATTTTCTCAAAGCTACTGATCTCTTGTAGCTGTGCTTTCTTTTGGTGTCTCAGCTTCGGCTCTCCTTTCTCTCAAGTAGAACTCTGCCAGAGACCTGGGCTCCAGAGGCAGTGACTTGCCGCCTCTCACTTGGTTCAGATGTGTTTCATTTGCAGTCGTGACTCACTCCTCATGGTTCTGTTCATTTCTCATAAAGCTGGGTGACTTAATCATACCTTCTCACTGAACTAATGCTACTGCGCCTTACCTCCTGGCTACACCAGCCAGCAAACCTAGATAATAACGCTGCTTCCAGCAGCCTCCTGACTCGTGGGCACAATTATCCAACTGCAGCAAGATGCTGAGCTGGGCCATTTGGTGCTATTGTAGTAACACGTGTACCCAGAGCTCCACATGCCTCTGCTCCTGGGAGGTGCCTCTGCTTGCTCTCTGTGGGAGTTGTCCCTGTCTAACAGATGGGCAGCAGGCCTGGAGATCCCAAACTTTGCTCCCTAAGGAGTTATTCTTGCCGACTAGGCTCCCTCCTGGACTCAGATTCTTATGTCTCACCACTATTTTACTTGGCAGCTCAGCAAACGGTGCCTCAAGAAGTCGACTCCACTCTGGCTGAAGTCCAGGATGCCCCAGACAGCAGCCCCTAGTGCCTCTTCACCTGGTAGGAAGCTCCAGGGCTCATCCTGCTCCAGTCTCTCCCACCCTCCACAGCTGTGGCAGGAGGGGAGGCTGGGATCTGGCTTTGCTGCCTCTGAGCTTGATCAGAAGAGAAAAGGAGTTCTCTACCATCAGAGTGCAGTCTACAAACAGGATCGGGAAATCTGGTCTAGAACATATGGAGCTTTTAGTAACTGACTAATAACTTCTCAGGACAGGAAGGACACGGACTTGTTGGAGCAAGGCCAGAGGAGGTGCTCCAGCTGGAGCCCCTCTGCTGTGAGGATAGACTGAGAGAGTTAGAGGGTTCAGCCTAGAGAAGGCTGTGGGGAAAGATCTTATAGAGGCCTTTCAGTACCTAAAGTGGGCCTGTTGGAGAGATGGGGAGAGACTCTTGAACAGCAAGGAGAGCCATAGGATGAGGGGAAGGGTTTTTTAATGGAAGGAGGAGAGATGGAGATGAGATATTGGGAAGAACTTCTTTGGTGAGAGGGTGGTGAGAGCCTGGCCCAGGTTGCCCAGAGAAGCTGTGGCTGCCCCATCCCTGGAGGAGTTCAAGGCCAGGTTGGAGGGGGCTTGGAGCAACCTGGTCTGGTGGGAGGTGTCCCTGACCAGGGAAGGGTAGTCCAACTCAATGATCTTTAGGGTCCCTTCCAACCCAATCCATTCCATGATTCTTTAAAAAATACTTTATTGTCAGGAAAACAAGAATGAGACCAGTGTCTTGTTCACCAAGTGTGGCAGCCTCCTTTGAGCACTCTGGGATGTCGTGGAGGGGAGGCAGTCAGTGGATGTGAGACACTGCCGTGCCTGCGTCCACTGGCCCTACCAGTTCCAAAACAATTCTTTATCAGTCACTGCCTCACTCATACATACCTCCTTTCATCCCACAGCCTATTCATATTGTTTGTTTACACAATGCTACAACAAAAACCACAGAGCAAATATACACATTTTTAAGCTATAAATATTGATGGAAAATAATGACATTGTGCAGACAAAAGGATTTTTTTCCGATAATAATATATTGTCTTTTTCCCTTATTATGCCCCAAAATCTGTGGTGATTCACTGACAAGTGCATTCTTTGCCTGGACAGCAATTACTGGATATGGGGAACCTTTTGCTTAGGTTTCCCTCCAGCTTTCCTTCTGGGACTACTGGGCAAATCAAGAATGTGAGAGTCAGGGAGTTGTAAAGCCACTAGCAGGCACCTTGTGAGAGCGGGGCTTGGGAGCAGAAAGTCCTTCCTTGCTTCTCCTTGGCTTCTCCTTGATGTTTTATTGGATAGCAGAGAGATGAGGGATAAAATGATACAGCTGATTAAAAACCTCAGCTCAACTGGAGACATGCATAGCTGGTGTTTCCAAAAGTCCAGCATTAGGTGCCTGTTTCAGCCTTCAAAATAGAGTCATTCTGAGTTTTTCTGTTTTTTTTTCAGGTTGGTGCAGTGACAATCTAAGCATGCACACTATGCAGGAGGCCTAAATGCCACTTCTCTTACAAGTTTTCCCTGTAAATATTCCTGTAATGCCAGAGAAAAATATTGAAAATAAATCTGTATTTTCCCACTCACGTCCCCAAAGAGGACACTTTTAAAATTGACAACTTTTCTTCCCCACTTCACTCATACACAGGCACTCACACCCACAGCCAGACCTCTTAGAACTCATATTTCCAAGACAAAAATATTTAAAGCCTAAAATAATTAGATAAAGAGTTTAACTTCACTTGTCTTGTCCAAAGAAGCTTGTTGATAAACGGGAAATGAAATGGGTTGCAATTAGAGGAACCCAAATGAAACAAAACTGATTCAGAGCTACATGATACACCTTGCCCTGTCCTGCCCAGTGAAGGAGGAAGGTCACTGCCTCCTGTACCTGCTGCTTTTGTGTGATCATTCAATGTGCTTAATGTTGTGATGGGTCTACAAGAATGAGTCTACTCAGTTGCCCTGAAGAATTTAGTTTTCTCAATCCTCTCTACCCCCCACCCCATGCACATTCTTTTCTCTTTGGGTGGTGTGTGTTTTTAACTGCATTACATTTATTTGCACTTACTGTTGGTTTACATTTCCTTTACTGGGATTGCTTTCTGCTGGAATCATCTAAACCACGTGTGCGCAACAATTCATTAAAGTCTCTGCCTCCTCCTCATTTGAATTTCTCTCATTTCAACGCTCAGACCTGATTCTTTTCCTGAAAAGTGGTTTCCCCACCGTGCTTTTTGCTAGTGAAGGTATCCATCGCTTGTGGTCAAATCAGTCTTAATTTACAAGAAGATAAATAGGCCTCTCCCTGGAACAAATACAGTTACCCTGATGCAAAAGTCTTTTTTTCTAGCTCTCAATGTGGACATTCAATTTTCAGCATCTTTTGGAGACACGGACACCAGCACTAGGGCAGTGTGGCGGCAGCAAAGGCAGCATCTCTCTTCGGTTCCCATCCGCCACAGTGTCTCATGGAGCATTGGCTGATTCAAAACGGGTTGAATGTGTTACTATTACACAGCAGGAGGAATTTAAGAGCTTTAGCATTATTTTTTTTTTTCACAAAACCTAAAGGGATGAGCTAATTACCAAATGCAAGAGGAATTCCTCAGCTTTTTCTGAGACTTCCTCTAGATCTTGTACTTCTTAGGTAAATATAAAATAAAATAGAAATAAAAGAAAAATTAAAGAAATTGTAATTTTAATTGGTTTGCTTCCTAAAAATTGTTTCAAAACTGTAATATTCTTTCAGTTCTTTGATTCTGAAAAAGTTGTCAAAACCTGAACATATTTCTGTCTTCTCTCCAAGCACAGCTTCTTCTCCCACTATCTTTAGTTCCATTTGGTTTTATTTTTTCATTTTTTTCCAAGTGTATCACGCAACAGGTATTCATCACTATTTCTTCTTTATTCATCAGTAATGCAATACATTAGCTCTAGATTTAGGCCTCTCCATCTCAGTGAGAAAACAAGTGTTTCTGCCAGAAGAGGTTTCCTTCTTACTTGAAAATTTGTGGCTTTTAGGGCTTTTAATGAACTCCTATAGAAGTTCCTAATTTCATTCTCAGCATTCTGTACTATTTATCCTTTCCAATTAATTGCTCACAGTTTGGGGGGAGCATTTTCTAGGTCACTGGCTTGTTCTTTAGGGTATCCCCAAACCTCTGTAAAGGGCCAGCCCATGTTGTAGCATGTGGCATTGAATAAAGGAAAAAAAAATGCCAGTGTCTTCACTGAATTTACACACTGTTACTGGATCCCAGTCAACTGCCCACAGATGATTAATTCTTCCTGATCTGTCTGATGGCCATCCAGGGCTGTGTTACTTATTCTTGACAACAATCTCTTTTGTATTACTTCATTAGCATGTATTACTTGAAAAACTTAGGGTATTTTGCAACCAGTTACATATGAGATCTCCAGCCTAAGCCATTGTTTTGGAGTCTAATCTGCATCATGTATCATCTGCCCATAGCACACTGCATTTGTGTAGAAAAGCACATCTCATCCAAAAAGATGTGCTGGTACTAATGCTTAAAAATATTCACACCTGTATTGGATCCTTTGGTACTGCTGAGAGCTGCCATCGGGGCGGATGTGTTGAGTGTGTTTAACTCTGGAAGGGGGAAAAACATTCCCATATCTATAAAGTGAGGTGCAGCATAATGGATTTTCCATAGTTCTTCAGTGTTAATCCTGAAATCATCAGGAATTGGGTTAATGGCTTTATCATGCAAGTGCAGGTTGCAAAATGCTCACAAATATGACATCAAAGAGGCCTGAGCCTTTAGCTCAGGAAATAACATCTAAAGATCAGGTTTGCTGTTAGAAATAGAACGAGGACAGATAATGCCTGAAGCTAAGGTTACATTATATAATACATCAATAAATCGAACACTGCTTTATCTGAAGGACAATAAAGTGGAGAAGAGAATAAATGATGCGTTTTAACAGCAGCTCTTCCTCCCATGTGCGTGACCGCGAGTGAGGAGCGCCGGGAGAAAGGGCACTGAGGCTTGTTGTGCTCACACAGACCTGGCCCCATCATCGTGGAGAAGATGCAATTTTGAGCACAGTGGCAGAGTTCTGATGGGAACACCGACTGTGCGTGAGTGAACACGTCCGTGCACCCCGGGGGTGCCGGGGCTCCGCAGGGGGGTTTGCTCCCAAGCGAGCTCAAACCTCGAGGTGTGCAGGAGCTGGGGGAGGCTGTACATCAGGAAACGTGTTCAGACCCTGCAGGACATTTAGCCCCAGGTTTTTCCTTTCAGGCTAAAGGTGCAGATGAGCTGGAACTGAAACTCAGACCCCCCCCCCCCCCCCCCCCTCACCCTCCCAGAGGAAGAGAGGAAGCGTCCTCTGTTTTAACAAACAGGCTCTGCCCTGGTTCGTGCATATTCTGCTCCTCACCACATTTCTGCTTGCTGGGTTGCTGCGTTGCTGTTTCCAGGCATGATGGGAAACAGAAGTAACAGTAATGGGATCAAAAAGCCAGTCTGCATGACTTCTGTGACATGGGAAATGTCAGGTAACTGGGAACAGCTTTGGTGCAGCTGGTGGCGTTGGGCCAGCACAGGGATAACCAGCCTGGTGAAGAAAGGACTAACCAGGTTATGGTGTTGTGCTACCACAGTCATATTGTGAGTGACTGTCACAATGTGCAGGAAGCTCATGCCCTGCAGGATTGCACTGGGCTGTGTAGGTATGACACTGGGGAACTGGGGAAGGCAGGACTTGCTTTCACAGGAAAACTCCTTCCTCATATGTTTTTCTCCAAAGTGTAAGGGTTAGTAGTATTCCTCTCTTTAGTGCATCATTCCTTCAGCAGAACTACCTCTGCTCCCAGGCTTTGTCCCCAGGAGTTACTGAACTTTCCTCGCTGTTAACCTCTAGAATAAACTTACCTCTGCACTGATCCCAGTGACGAGTGCCTCAACCCTCAGGCATTAAGTCTGGATCCAAGTCTAAAATTTCTTCATGTTCAAGGGGGTTTGGATATCTGGGACAGCCCACTCCCCTTTCTCCACAGGATGAAAACTAAGATTTAGAGAGCATATAGAGCCTGTCACCTCCCTCAAGGAAATACGGTGGGTGACAAATCCCATGTAATGCTCAGGGCAATAGTGAAGTCCTTATTCACACCCTGGGCTGACATGTGGTGATTGATGCAGGTCCTTGCTTGAACAGGTCACCATTTCTCACAGCCCTGAAAAGGCAGGACCATCATTATGAGGTCTTTCTCACCCGCTGACCCACTGTATCAAACACCTTATCTGCAGATATAAAGCAGCCGTACTTAAATCTGGCAATCCTGTTTTCTCTTCCACCTATTTGATGGGAACAAGAACTGCAGGTTAAAAGCTACTTCTTCCCAGCACATTTTGTCAAGCAAACGATCCATGTCTGAGGATTCCTGAAGGAAATTCTCTACCCTGGATCCATCATGGGCACGTCAGCAGGCACTTTTGGCAGAATATTGTTGCAAGTGGTGCCTCTTGACGCAAGATGTGGAAGTCCCACAGCGAATGAAGTCATTCAGGCCTATTTCCTTTTAGCAAAGATCCCTGCCTTGATGGGGGGAAAAGAATAAGGTCCTGAATTACAGGTTTCTAAGTGTAAAGATAAAATGAAATTCCTCAACAGAGAGTAGGAAAACACTCTCAAAACTGAATCTTTTTTTTTTTCTTCTTTTTTCTTTCTCCACTCTCATTACTCAGTGCCAAAGGGCTCTTTTTGAATTGTCCAACGCGTTTCGAGGAGTTCTTCTTGCTCCCATATGGGGAAATGACTTATTCATCATGTTGGGCCTTGGAATAAATTGGATTCTTCCTTCCAGTTAACTGGCTAGATTGACACAGTGTGCAGAGCTACTCCAGCCTTGTGAGCATTTTCAGCAGCGCTGCCTCAGACTCTTATTTCCTCCAATTTCTAATCTGTCAGTTTATTAACATCAGTCGATTCCTTTTACAGTCCCAGAGAATGTTGCTCTCACTAAAGAAACTTCACTGTGAGTGAATACCAAGTGTGTCTCCTGCGCTGTATTTGTCAGCAGTTAAAGGGCATATAGGGATTTATGCTCTGTACAAAGCATAAATCCCTATAGCTATAATCCTAACACTGGAAGACATCCTGTGTTAGAAGTACATTGTCTCAAAGGGATTTGCACAAAACTTCCACTATGATATCGAGCCAAGCTATTTCAGAGACCCTGCTTATGCACCACCCCCTCAGGTGACAGCACCTTGGAAAATGCTGGGTAGCAACACCCAAGGTTTAGCTAAGGTTTCCATACATGATTAGAAGGTCCATTTTTGGCTGTCCAACATGAGATTTTTCAGAGGAAACAAGTTTCCCATGGATGGATGAACTGCGCTTCCCACAACTAAGGCATCTCCAACCCCTCATGTCTATAAGACTTGGCTGCAGATGTGGGTGGCTGGAGCAGAGCATTTTCAGCAGGGGTGGCAGCTGTGGAATTCACTTCCTCCATCAGACGGTGGAGTAGACAGTGAATTTCAGACAGGAATGTGCTGGCTTTAAGGACACATTAGAAGCCTATCCGTTCACTCAGGATTTTCTCAAGGTGTGGTTTGGGAGCAGTGACTGAATTAATGATGCATTGTTGTTCAGCGGGCATGAGAACACCAATTTAAAGATTTCAGAAGACTCATGGGGGAACTCCTGACTTTTTTCTAAAGATTGGCAGTGATATCCCAGACACATCACAATTTTAAGTGGCTGGATCTACCAGGAGGTCCTTTCTGGCCAGTGAGACTGGCTCAAAGGGGGCAGGCAGGTCAGTGACAAACAGCAGAAAATTGCCATCTAATAAGTGACCTCGCTAAGGGTTCAGACACGACAGAAGGTGTCCTGTGCTGGCCACAAAGACCAGAGCTCTACCTGGGCCACATTTTGGCTGGTTGCCTATAGGGTGCAGTCACTCAGCTCCCACTTTGGATTCTTGTCGTTAGACGTGCAATGGAGGACTTGCCAAAGCCCTTTGTTTTGCCACTTCTAACCTACAGGCATAGCTGCCTGTGTTGAAGCAACAGTTCTTGTTAAATGAGGGGCAGCAGGGATATCACAGCTACCAGAGTGTCTAAGATCTGCTGGTGAATGGGTGAATCCCAGAAATGAGAATCATGGGGTGTAGCATGGGCAAAAAATGTTGTGTAGTTATGATACAAAATGTTATCAAAGATGATAAAGCATGGCAAGTGTATGGGCAACAGGAAACCTCTTAAATATCCCTTCCAGATGTGTAATGTTTTCAAAGAATCATAGAATGGTTCAGGTTAGAAGGGACTTCAAAGGAGTTCCACATTTTGTTCCACACCCCTGCCCTGGGCAGGGACATCTCCCACCAGACCAGGTTGCTCCAAGCCCCCTCCAACCTGGTCTTGAACCCCCCTAGTAATGGGGCAGCCACAGCTTCTTGGGGCAACCTGGGCCAGGCTCTCATCACCCTCACACCAAAGAAGTTCTTCCCCACATTTAATCTCATCTCCATCTTCTCTCTTTCAATTTAAAACCCATCCCCTTCATCCTATGGCTCCCCTTCCTGATCAAGAGTCCCTCCCCAGCTTTCCTGGAGCCGCTTTAGGGACTGGAAGGAGCTTGAAGTTCTCCCCAGGGCTTTCTCTTCTCCAAGCTGAACAATTCCACCTTTCAGCCTGTTTTCATAGGAGAGATTCTTCAGCATTTTTTTTGTGAAACTGGGAATTTCCTTCATATAAAAGCTCATTACAAGCCTATCTGTTCACTCTGATCAGTATCGATCCCACTCCCCAGGAACAGAAGCTTATTGCTGGTTCAACTCTTGTACTCTTTCACTGTCAGAAGAATGGGATTGGTTGGTGGTGCTTAAGTCAGAGAGTGTCCTGGCCAGCTTTGGATGTAACTGGAGAGACCTCATCTGGTCTGCACATCACATACCTATTTTATCTCTGGCACTGGGACATTGGTCAGCTGAAGAATCAACGCGATGCCTGAAGCTGTAGGTCCATACAGCAAGGAAGTATCCATACAAGACAGGGACAGAGAGAAAAAGTTTTATTTAGGGAAAAGATGAAGCACTGAAATAATTGAAGGTTGGTTTTTAATATAGTATAACTGAGATCTCTGGAAATGTTTTCTGGACGGACACAAGTCTTCCAGAACAGCCCTGTGGTTAAGATGTTCATCAGGCGTGTGGGAGATCGAATTCCAGTTCCTGCTTAAATGAAGCTCAGCTGTGACTTCAACCTGGTGTGCCTCAACTTTTTCAAATGCCCTGACCTCTGGGCCGTTTTGGGGTGACTAATCCCCTCCACATCTCACCAGAGACATCATCCTGGATCTAAGAAATATTTTTCAACATGCAAACACTTTTCAACAGCAACAATTCCTCCTCTGAAGAATCCCATTCGCTTCTTGTCCACACCCAAATGTCTAGGCAGACAAAGGAAATGCCATCTCCTTTGACAGAGAGGAGAAATAGATGCAGACAGAGCGGAGGTGGGAATCCTGGGCTCCAGATGCTTGGCCAGTTGCTCAATACAGGACAACCATTCATGCAGAGTATGGGTATGCCTCAAAGAGTAACTGCTGATGCTGAGCATTCATGAGAGGATTAAATGGCCTCCTTTGAATGATATCCAATGAGTACTTAGGCTTTTTCTGCCTTTGTTGACTCCATAACTCACAGAACACCATTGCCTGCAACACACCCAAGCTGCTGTGAGCCCCAGGACTGATAACTGCAGGTCAGGACCATGCACTGCTCCAGCCTGCCCCTTTCTTGCTCCAAAGGTGCTTTTCTTGCAGTGCTTCCATGTCGGGAGGTGAGGTGGAGGGGACAGTGTGTTTCCTCCCCTTGGAACAGGGGACATCCCACAGGTCTGTCCAGACCCCTGCTGCCAGGTGGGGAGAGGGAAGAAAGGCTCAGTTACTGTGGGACTCAAATACAATGCTCCTCGGCACAGTCCTGACACTGCACTCTGTGTCTCCTCTATTCTTTGTGTAGCAGTTCCCCGGGGCTTCCTCTGTCATTGTCAGGCCTTTAGACACTGCCAGAAAGCACCATCCCCGTGGCTGCTGACCAGTTCTTCCAGACATGTATCTGATACTGGGAGAGGGATAATGAACACATTTGGCATCAACAAATTGCCCAAACAGTGTCCTCTTTGTCTGAAGTCCCACTGATCCTGGCAGAGTGTACAGAGGTGACTCCTCCAAGGCAGCGGCTGAGTGACTCTGACTAATTCTTTTGGGCAGGTGCCACAAGCAAATGAGAGCTCCAGCGCTCTTGGTCACTGTGTCACCCTCCCCAGCCAGCCTGTCTTGCAGGAGAGAGGAGTCAGGGACGTGTGGGCTGGAGAAAGTGATCTCCAGCCAGTGATCAGCCTCTGGCTGCCCTTCTGCCACGGGTGCTCCAGCGCTGCCAGCTCTGAGGATGCTAGTCCAAAAAGTTATTGTTGTTGGTTGAAGTTGCTGCAGGGGAAAAAGCCTCTGTCATTTCAGCTCCACACACCAGGAGGGACATCAGTTTAAAACAAAGGTGAAACGACAACAGAGGTGGAAAATGTAGATCAAGAGGCTGGGCCACCTGGGACTGAAGACACCTTCCAGCCTGTGCCATGGGTGTGTTTGGTCTCCTGCAGCCCCAGGGGACAGATGAAGAGGAATAAAGCCATCTGCGCTTCCCATTTTCATTCTGCTGAGGACAATTGGATATCCAGTCTCTAATTCTCCTAATCTCACAGGGTGGTCACTCAGTCACTCACGGAGCAGCTCCTGGCACACCCCAAGCTGGTATCTGGGAAATGCTCTCAAACAGACTGAAAACATGGGAAAAGGGCAAAGGTGTGGAGAACAAGGTGGTGTAAGTCCTTCCCTGTTATAAAGCAATTGCTTCTTCATTCATTAAACCAACTCCCAAACTGCAGCCTCCACACTCTCCTGCAGGAGCTGATCATTCTCTGTGTCTCCAGACCTTGCCCTCGCAATGGCTCAGGCTCGAGAGCTGGAATTGAGGAGGGGGGTGGGAGTTGTGTGTTACTTTACCCCAGTCAAGAGGTTGACCACAGATTTGCTTTTCACCCCTGAGGAGTCCAGGTCTCACCTTTATCACAGGAGCAGCAGTAAAGAGCCAGACCCTGCAGTGGTATGAGCAGCACCGTGAGCTGGTTGAGAACTGCAACCTACACTGCATCTGTCCATCCAGGAGTGCTCCGGGTCATGGTGTACTCTCTCCACTGTACACAGAGAGAAGAGGTGCTTGAGCAACCAGCTTCCCTTGCAGCTGAAGATTTGTGTGTGCATAGAATACAGTCTTTCACACAGATGGACAACATGCTGTCCAGGTATGGATTAAATGTGCCATGAATGTGCCAAATCTTGTCTTCTTTCTTACGGTTAAACCAAAGGATTCATGGCTGGAAGTTTCATTGCTGCAAAGTGAAAGTTGCAGATCAAGATGTAAAGCCCAGCCTCACCACAAGAATGACTTTGAGCACTTTGTGCAACAAACACAGGACACTCTGGCCAACCTCTATCCTAGATTATTTCAAGAACTTCCAAACTGTAAGAACTTTCCAAGAATTGGACTCAATGATCTTAAAGGTTCCTTCTAACCTAGACCCTACATGAGTCTATGAATTAGGGAACAAACTTCGCAAACATCCACTAATGTGGATCCACTACCAGGTGGTTATGGAGAATCAGGTGGGTGCCAAATGTTGTCAGAAGCTCCATGACCTTCAGCAGGAGCTGGAGGGCTCTAGTACACCAGAGAACCATGTTAGGTCCCTGGGGAGTCCCACATCTACAGCCCTCAAAAACAGGAAATAAAACATATCATTAAAAATGAAGAGACGGCAGACTCCCAAAGGGTGTGTGGCAGAAGAGAAGGAACAAACAGGACATCAACACCCATTCGTGATCCAGTCCATTGAAATAAATGAGTCAAGCAATGTCACAGACAAGGGGTCTCCAGGCTGCAAGGGAATTGCTGTTATCCTACCACCACAAAAAGCCCATGAGCTCACTTCAGCTTTTCCTTAAAAAACAACTTAAATGAAAAATCTTCCAGTTAGAGAAAAGAGTTTCTTGTCAAATGCCAGGTCTTACCCTATTACCTCATCATGGAAAGTTTAATCAAATGGGATTATTTTCCCAAAAGTGCATTTTTTTTCAAAAAAAAATATCTTGACCATCATTATTAACAGACTTTGTAAACTAAAACAGACTTTCAGAATACAGACTTCCTTCAGATTCCTTGTGTTCCAAATTCAATTTTCAAATATACATTAAATTCAGAATAAGTTAACTTCCCCAAAAATATTTCTCACCATTCACCTAAAATGGTAAGAACAAGACCAAGTGCCAGGTCCTGCCCTTGGGCCACACCAACCCCATGGATGGCTACAGGCTGAGGGAAGTGTGGCTGGAGCTGCCTGGCAGAAAAGGACCTGGGAGTGCTGGTTGACAAGCAGCTGAAGATGAGCCAGCAGTGTGCCCAGGTGGCCAAGATGGCCAATGGCATCCTGGCTTGTGTTAGAAATGGTGTGACCAGCAGCAGTAGGGAAGTGATTGTCCCCCTGTGCTCCACACTGGGAAGGGCACCCCTTCAATCTGGTGTCCAGTTCTGGGCACCTCAACACAAGAGAGATCTGCAGGGGCTGGAGCGAGTACAGAGGAGGGACACGGAGCTGGTGAGAGGCCTGGAGAATAAGGCTTATGAGGATCCTTTGAGGGAGCTGGGAGTGTTTAGTTGGAGGAAGAGGAGGCTGAGGGGAGACCTCATCACTCTCTACAACTGCTTGAAAGGACATTGCAGAGAGGTTGGTGCTGGTCTCTTCTCATGGGCAATTAGTGATAGAAGGAGAGGGAATGGCTGCAAGCTGCAGCAGGGTAGGGTTAGGCTGGACATGAGGCAAGAATTCTTCCCAGCAAGGGTGGTCAGAGCCTGGACTGGGCTGCCCAAGGAGGGGCTGGAGTCCCCATCCCTGATTGTGTTTAAAGAGTAGATTGGATGTGGTGTTGGGGTATCTGGTGTAGGAGAGAACTTTGTAGAGTGGGGCTGATGGTTGGACTCACTGATCCCAAGGGTCTCTTCCAGCTGAAATGATTCTGTGATTCTAATGAGTTGCTGTGTTATAAACCATGTTGCCAAAGAACATCAAGTTGTGTCCCAGAGCTTAAGGACCAAGATGCACACCAAAAGGAGCAGAAAAGAACAAAATCAATAACTACAAAAGATTAAAAATGTTAAATGACAGTCAGAGGATTAAACTCAGTCATTCTTGTTCCCACAGGAAGAATAAGGAACTGGTGTGGGGTAGAGGAAAGTCCACTCCAGACATCCTCCTGGAATGAGATCTGCCTCTCCTGGGAACAGAGATGATCTGTGGTTTCCTGGGTTTAGCTCATTTTACTGTGTTTGTGTGAGAAATTTTCTACTGTTTCCTTTGAACCAAGAAGAATCCCAGGGCTTGACCTCGGAGGCAGTGACAGGCAGCTTGAGGTTTCTAGGATGCCATCCCACCTCCATCACTCCAGAGGCAAAGGCAGGGTTTACCAGAGCCAGTTGCCATCCGAAAAGGCTGTATCCATATTAACTGTGACCAAGTGAGGTTGCAGGGGGTCAAGTGTGACCGAGCCAGCTTGCCTGACCTACTGTGGATGAACAGCCTGGAGACATGTCCTTTCTCATTAGCTCCTAATATCTGTAGTTCAGAGGGGACAAATCATCCCATCCCCAGCCATCAGCCTGGATGCATTCCCACAGGCTGGGGTTGCTGGTGTGATGGACCCCACCGGCATGTACCCCATACCCTGGGCTAAATTGACACTGAACAGGAGACCTGGTGCCACAGCCTAGACCTTACTGCTGTGACCAATTAACATTCAGGTTGGTGTCTGCAATCAAGAAATGCAACTCCAAGCTGGTTCCACTCATGAGTCTGCAGGCTGGAGACACAGCTTTGAGATCATGGGCTCTGCTGGCTTCAAGCAGAAACAAAAGGCTTGCCATGATAGTTTCTTTAATTGCCAACATTTGCTGAAGTATTTTAATCCTAGTGCTAACATTTGTAAGAGTCTACCTCACACGTCTCTCCATCCCCTGCTATACTGCCTGTCCTCAAAATAGTGTTATTGATGCCCTTTGCACCAGCTTCAGTGACAAGACACTGCTTTTTTGTAGTGTTTGAATACTACGTTGGTCTGGATTTATTGTGTGCAATGTCAATAGTGATAGCTTGAGCAGGGGTAGAAGAGTAGCAACAGAATGAGGGAGAACAGTTTTAAACTAAAAGAAGGGAGATTGAGATGAGATCTGGGGAAGAACTTTGCTGTGAGGGTGGTGAGACCCTGACACATCCGTGGAGGTCTTCAACCCTTCAAACCGAGCCTGGCTCTCCTGAGTCCTGCTGTCCCTGCTCTGACCACTCAGAGAAGGATTTTGTGTGTGAGTTGGTGGGTGCTAAACCCCTACAGTGGTAATCATCATACATGCAAATAAATTAGGCCTGACATACACAGGTAAATTATCTGGAAGGACAATAACAGAGAGTCATTGGACCAGCTCTAGCAAGAAGTTTCCAGTTAGACATGGGAGAGGAATCACAGAATCACAGAATGAACATTATGCAGATGACCTTGGGTGCCATCACAAGCCATATAATGGACAACCAGGGGATCAGGCCCTGTTAGCATGGGTTTATGAAAGGCATATCCTGCCTGATGAATCTGATCTCTTATGACAAGACGACCAGATTACTGGATGAGAGGAAGGCTGTGGATATTGTATCTCAATAACATTATAGAGCGTATCGCCAGTAAGTTCACAGAAGACACTAAGTTAGGTGGGATTGTTGATCTGCATGAGGGCAGGGAAGCTCTGCAGATGGAGGTGTCCCTGCCCATGGAAGGGGGTTGGAACTCGGTGATCTTCAAGGTCCCTTCCAACTCCAACCATTCTATGATTCAATAATTCTATGACTTGGATAGATTGGATGGATTGGCCAATGTTAATGGCATGGGCTTCAACAAGGACAAGTGCCAGGTCCTGCCCTTGGGCCACAACAACCCCATGGATGGCTACAGGCTTGGGGAAGTGTGGCTGGAGCTGCCTGGCAGAAAAGGACCTTCTGCAAGGGAAATACAGTGGGGAGCACGTGCAGGCAGAATTCAGTTGTTTACCCTAATTCACACTGTGGGGGCTGCAAGAGAGGGTTCCTACATTTAAAAAAAATATATATGAGGATTCACAGGCCCCAGGTTCTAGAGCTGGTTCCTTTCACATCCAGCACTGGAGTCCAAACGGCTCTGATCTCAGAGGAGCCTGATATTACCCCTTGATGCTGATGGGATTTGGTATTTGGGCAATGCAGAAAACAGAATTAATTACCAATACCTAAATATGGGCATGGGAAATTATCCGTGGACACTCAAGGAGGTACTTATATCTGGAAATAAGATGATTTAATCAGAATGAATCACCTCCAGGTTCCTCTACTGAGAGTCAGGCTCCTCTGGAACAGTCAGCATAGTGGTTTAGAGCTCATGTTTGGATGACCACACCTTCTGGAGGAGGTTATTTCCCTCCAAGTGTACCAGAAGGGATGAGTGCAGAGCAGCCTCCAACTCTGGGTTGCCATGTCCCCATCCTCGTCTTTCATGTTCTGTGAGGCGGCAGTAATGTAGAAGCATCCTGTCCTTGCAAAGCCAATCTAGTCATTCATGAAGCACTCAGTCAGCAGAGCTGTGGTGGCAGCAGTGTGTGCTCCAGCCATCTGCACCATGTCCACTGCATCCCAGGAACATGGGATCCTCCAGCACAAGCTACTGGGTCTAGACAGGATTTCATGTCTAAAGAAGCAATAGGATGTTCTGGGGAAGTTCTGGGGTGCAAGACAGATTTCTAGCCATAAAACCAAACTCCAGTGGTTCATTGGTTTTGAGGTAAGAAGAGACTAAAAGATGCTATTGCTGCTCCTGAGATATAAAGTACCCGGAATGTCACCAAGTGATTTGAGTTCATAACCCTGGTGATGCTGCAGAAAGGTGCCTGGTCTTGTACTCAACATCTCTAAGGAAGGGATGGAGAATCCACCACACTCTGAAGTTACATCAATGAATCATTAAACTTGCCTCAGCTTCCAGCAGCTGTTGGTTTATTCTGCCTGCTATCATCACAGATCTGCTTTTCCTCTGGCTAATTATAGACTGTAATCAAGTAATTTCTTAGCTAGTTACTTCCCTTTGTAAGCACATACTGCATACCCAAATTCCCCTTCTACCTTTAAACTGGAAGCATTACTCATAGTTAGTAGTGATTAAGGTTTATAACTTGGAGCATCACCATGATGTCCAGATATTGAAAGCAGAATCTAGTCTCTTCATCTTCTCAGAAAAGGGTTTTGTAACCAGCCTGTTCTCTCTCAGAGAAGAGAAGAGCAGGAATTAAAACTTTGTGAAGATGCTGAGGCCAGACCTCCCCCTGGCAATGGCCTGGTGTCTGGTGGGGAGCAGCAAGGCTGGTCCTGAGCAACCTTCAGCAGCATGGGGTGCACCAGCTTGTCAAAGACATTTCAGATGCCAAGCCCTTGAAAAAACCTGCTGCTAAGGTATTTGAAATTATGATTCTTGGTGGCTGAAATACCCCAGCTGCTCCATGTGCTCTTTATGCAGAGCTGACTCTCCTTTGGTATCCCAGCTTGGTTTCCAAGGCTGTGGCACTTTCTTCCCTTCCCCTCAGCCTTATAACTTCAGAGAATCACAGAATGCCATGTGTTGGAAGGGACCTCTGGAGATCATTTCCTCTAAGCCCCTGCCAGAGCAGGGTCACCCAGAGCAGGTTGGACAAGATCGTGTCCAGGTGGGGTTTGAATGTCTCCAGAGAAAGAAACTCCACGCCCTCTCTGGGCAACCTCTGCCAGGGCTCTGACACCCTCACCCGAATGAAATTCCTCCTCATGTCGACAGGGAACTTCCTGTATTCAAGTTTGTGCCTGTCACCTCTTGTCCTGTCACTGAGAAAACACTGACCCCATCCTCCTGACACCCACCCTTTAAGTATTTATAAGCATTGATAAGATCCCTGCATTGGAGGTGAGTCATGCCTCACTACATGTAACTTGGTCTGATCAGATCAGCAGTCCAGGAAGAAAGCCTTCTTGAGAAACAGTATGTATCACCCATTTTTTTCAAGTGCATCACATCCAGCCTGGACAACAATGATGGGAAGGACCCCAGCCCAAAATCTCCACAGAATCACTACAAATACTCCCTGCTCCATATTTACTTGGCTCAGGTTTGTCACATCACCGGCCAGTCTTGTGGAGCAGAGTTTGTAGAAACCCTGAGCAATCATCAAGGACCTCTTGGCTGAGTGCTCAACAGCTTCTGTGAAACAAAGATATTGATTAGTGAATTGAACAGCTCAGTCTGTTAAACACAAGCCAAAGGAAGGACCAGTGCCAAGCAAAGGACTGAAGAAACATGAAGAGCAAGAGGAGTCTGATGTCTCTATAGTCTCTCTCCTCTACCAGCCAGTCCATTATCCCAGAGGGATGACATCTTTGGGTCCTTGGATCCAGCCACAGCCTCAGTGAATGTAGTCCATATCTGATGAGCTTCTGAAGCTGCTTTAACCCTGGGAGGTGCATATCCTGGTCTAAAGGATAGTGGTGTGTCGATGCTGAGGCACACATGCTGCCCTCACCATTGTGCTCAGGTATCTTTTCAAAGGTAGCAGAGCACATGAAGAGTAGTAACGCACACGTATGCAGAATGACACCAAGCGAGACCAAGCTTACTCTTGTCCCCAGCACATTGCACAATCCACACCAAAGTATTTCCACTTAAGTACCCCTTATGTACCCTCTTGCAAATTCCCCCAGCACCAGAAACGTACTTTAAAACCTGAGTTATATTTAAGAGTAAAGAAATGGGATTTCACTCTACTGCTGGGATGTTTCCACTCAACCAGGGAGTGATGCTGGGGGACACGTCTGACCCTCTCAACCTCTTCATTGCTCAGTGCTATTTCCTCTGCTACATGGACAGAGGTACACAAGAAAACTATACCTGTGTTGTGATAGCAGCCTGAGGCATGAACTACCCTGAAGGCCAAAGGCATCCTGGCTTGCATAAAGAATAGTGTGACCAGCAGAAGTAGGGAGGTGATTGTCCCCCTGTACTCAGCACTGGTGAGGCCACACCTTGAGTCTTGTGTCCAGTTATGGGTGCCTCAACACAAGAGAGATATCGAGGTGCTGGAGCGAGTGCGGAGGAGGGCAACGAAGCTGGTGAGAGGCCTGGAGAATAAGGCTTATGAGGATGGATTGAGGGAGTTGGGGTTGTTTGGTTTGGGGAGGAGGAGGCTGGGGGTGGACCTCATCGCTCTCTACAGCTGCTTGTGGGGGCATTGTAGGGGGGTTGGTGCTGGACTCTTCTCACGGACTGCAGGAACACCAGGGGCCAAACCTGCTCTCCTGGCCCCTGAGAAAGAGCTTTCCTGCAGTGGTACCAGTCACTTCCTCCACCAGCCCAGCTCCAAGGTGGTCCAGGAAAGCTGAGGGGGGGTGCCAGGGGAAAGATCCCTGTTGCTCTTCAGCTTTCCATGAGGAAACTGCCGAGAGCCTGGTAACTATAGGATTCCTCCAATATGAGGTTTAAGAACCACCACACCCTCAGAAGGGCAGTGCTTGCTCACCAGAAAATGAGGCTGTGCCAGCTTTGTCACTGGCAGAGATTTAAAGGCTGAAGAACATGTTTACCTGAAATTTGATTTACAGAAATATAAAACAATAAAACACATTATTATGTTTGCATATACAATTAAGGAATTTTCTTAACAACTCTTGTACCTCAGTTGGTCTGTAGAAGAAGTCTCTGCCACATATTTCTGGGCTGGCAAGCCCTGGAGAGCTCTTATAAATTGATATTTCCTGCTCCTATTGAAAAGGTGGTGATGAGTATCAGAGCAGTCACACTGGGTAGCCTATCTCTGTCTCCAGAAGCAACTCCTGCTTCTTATGTCTTCCTTCTGAATTTCCCCCCAGTCCTTGCACCAAAGCACTGTGTATCCTGAAGTACTGTGAGCTCAGACAAACCTTTCAGAGATGTATTTTGATTAATATATTCTGCTTCAGACTTCTTTTCCTGTGCCCTGCCTCTTTAGAGTCACTTTAGAAATTATGGATTCCATAATAAGCTTTTATTTGTGTTTCACCTGAATGACTGGAGAAATCAACACCTGAACCTACAGACAGGCTCCAAAACCAGCTTGGCTCCACGGTACCTTCATGACAGGGAGACAGTCAGACCCTTCAGCACCTCTCAGATGAGAAATTTCCCCAGTGCTTGGCATTTTTGCAGAGGGAGATGTCAGGTGTTCAGCACTCAAGAAGCTGGCTCTCTCTGCATGGCAGTGTCTCCCCTTAGCAGCACTCGGCACAGCGTGTCACACACAGACTTTGAGTTGGGCTCCATGAGGTGGTGATCGCTCAGCTGGCAGCCTCAAGAAGGAACTTTCTGAGCTCACATCTGGAATTCCTCCTGCACTCATTGGCCTCTGCCAGCATCAAATCCAGCTCTGATGGTAAATGACGTACACAAATCAGGGTTGCTTCTGGGCTCTCCTTGGAAGTTCAGATTCACTGGGGCAAAGTTTGCCCACAGCAGCACCATGGCTCCCAGCTCCAGCGCTCTGCAAATGTTCAGCCTGCACAATATTTGTTCTCCATTCCTGCTCAGCCCTTTTAATGCCTTGTTATCTCAAGGTGAGGCCCTCCAACAGCCCTGTTGTTAATGCCTATGCAGAACTACAGTGATCTGATAGACAGATAAGGACGAAGTAAAACACATTCCCATTCCAGCAGGCACTGGTGTGCCAAGCCTGCAGATACTCTACGTAGGGCCAAGCAAAGTAGGGCACTCTGATGCAAGAACAATCCCAGCTACATGTTATCTGTTGATACTAAGGTATTTATTTAGTGCTATTTAAAGCAATGGACCTGATAGTGTAGAAGTGCACTCAGTTTTCAGATTTCCCTCAATCCCCACAGTCCTCCCTCTGCAGACTGTGAACTTTCTTCCCTCTTCCACTTCTAGTCCCATCCAAACACAGGCTGGTGAGGTTGCTGTTTTGGGGGAAGGTGATGCTGCAGCCCCTGCATTTTCTGTGGCCACCTGATGGGTAAGCCAGCTCCCATGAGAAATTCTGAGGCTCTCTGACCTCCCTCTCTTGCAGTCTTGGTGAGCCAGCCTTGGGTTTCAGGAAGACCAATAAATCACCCACCTGTTGCTGGGAGGAGGCCACAGAGTCAAGTCTGTCATTTTGCACTTTTATCCAAAATCCCACAAGATTTCAGGATTATGTCACAATTCATAGAATCATAGAATCATTTTGGTTGGCAGAGACCCTTGGGATCATCCAGTCCAACCATCAGCCCTACTCTACAAGTTCTCCCCTACACCAGATCCCTCAACACCACATCCAATCTACTCTGAAACACAGTCAGGGATGGGGACTCCACCACCTCCCTGGGCAGCTGATTCCACTGACTGACCACTCTCTCTGGGAAAAACTTTTTCCTAATGTCCAGCCTAACCCAATCCTGCTGCAGCTTGCAGCCATTCCCTCTCCTTCTAGTGCTCATTGCCTGTGAGAAGAGACCAGCACCAACCTCTCTGCAATGCCCTTTCAAGCAGTTGTAGAGAGGGATGAGGTCTCCCCTCAGCCTCCTCTTCCTCAAATTAAACAATCCCAATTCGTAGCAGAAGAGTTTCAACTGTTCTGAGCAGAGCACAAATGAAAATTTCCATGATGAAGCACCAGAAGAAACATCAGAGGAAGGGTTAGAAAAACACCGTTGGTTGATCGACAAGGGCAGGATCACCAGCAATCAGAGGAGTAAGCACTCGGGAATGCATCATTTGCATAAAGACCACAGAGCTGCTGAGTCACTGGGGGAAGGATGGAAGGATGGTATCGGGTTAGTAACTGGAAGATGGCAACAAGGTGCAGCATCTTGCATGTGACTTTCCTCTGCCTGTTACCTCAACAGAAGACGCCCATTAGCCATAAACAGAGTCAAAGCAAGGAAATGCAAACAAAGGGCAGCAAGCCTGCTTTACATTTAAGGGGAGTGAAGTACACGTGGTTCAGAGACAAACATCATATAACAAGAACTGTTGGCTCATAAATAGTATAAAAGGCATGAGGAAAAGCCAGTTTCTTGTCATCAGGCAAGAAAAACTAAAGGGGCACTGAAGACCTGATGGGCAATACTCCTCATCCATCATTCAGGTGACTTTGACCAGACCCTTTGGATGGGGGTCTTGCTTCTGGTCAGAGGACTTGAGAGCAGAAGAAAGAGAAATCATGTTTTGCTTAAAATAAATACCACCTTTCTTTTTACTAAGGTCTTGCACTGGGTTTAGTTACATGAATTTCCTTCAAGGAGAAAGAAAAGTATCACTGGGGAAAACTTACAAACAAGTAAACTAGAATGAGAAACTTTGGGATGGGAAACACCATGCTGCTGCCTGCTGAGGCTTCTGTATGTACCATCATCTGGTACATCACCTTTGCCCGTGCCCCAAAGAGAAAAGGGTGCTGAGAGAGGATTTTAGCCTCTTGCAACACCCAAACAACTAATATATAACTGGAAAGGAGTGGGAACTAGGCCTCTGAAGGGCAACCCGTGTAGTTATTGAAGTTCAATAAGAAGTAGCTATTTTTATGTCTTTCCTTTGGCTTTGTCAGTGACAATTCACCATTAGGAATCTTTTAGAAGTGAGTTATCCTGATACCCTATAAAGTGAACACGACACTTAGTCTTGAGTCACTTACCTCCTTGTGGGCCGTGACAGGGTCAAAAGGTGTGGAGGAAGCAAAGGCTGGTGCCAGAATTTGGATACAGAACAGGCATTTATAAGAAAAGCATTGTACAGAAGAGAGCCTTTGAGGCGGAGAAATTGATTTGGAACCTATAGAGTGCTTAAGACTAATTTTGTAAATAGACCAAGACTAGGACTCTATCTTAAAAAGCAGACAGTTTGCTTTTTGGGCACTGCCTTGCAGCCATGGAGGGCTCCAGGACTGTGACCTTCCCCCCCCCCCCCCNAGGAAAAATCTGATTCCTAAAATGGGGATCCTGAAAGGTTCCATTTTACCCCAACCCTAACAGGACAACCACAATCTCATCATTAAATACCTTGGAGAGGCACCAGCAGAAATATTTGGACCAAGTGTCAGTGACCTGGAAAGAGACCCAGACCATGAATAAAGGGCCTGTTCAAGTAGCCAGATTCTCAAGACAGAAAGATTTACAAACTCTGCCAAGGCTTTGCTTAACTCAACTTCTGTAGAACCAAATAGTAGAAATTATGCCCTGAGGCAGCTAAGCCTGCTTCAGCAAGGTGTCCCATAACTCTTATGCAATCAGGAGCTCAGCTGTGATGGTTTTACTTTATTTGCCTTGCATATGGTGCCCAAAGAACAGGACTGCAATGTGCATCCTAAATGTGAGGAGGGTTGGGTGTAGAGTTGTGTCACCAATTACTGGAAACAGCTGTAGGACAGTATCCAGATGACAGATGAAATCTTCTGACTTCATTCATTTGTCCTAGGGGTTGCTGACAACCCAAAGCTCAATCCACTTCATGAGGTTTCTTCTTTAGAGCAGAACAATGCCATCTCGAGCATCCCCTCAGATGGCCTGTGAGAGCTAGGTGTTCACTGGGTGCACTTGGCAGGAGACACTGTCCCCCACCAAATCCATTGTTCCAACAAGGACACTTCAGGGCAGGGAGAAGGAGAGGGGAGAAGAGGCACCAAGTAGACTCTTGGTCTACTAAAACCAAAAGTATTAACCAGCAATATCTGTATGTACCCATTGAGTCCCTCCACTGTCCTTCCCCCATCTCCATCAAGATGACAAGGCCCCCTGGAGAAGGACTAGTAGTATGTTTATCCCAGATCAAAGTTCTGAAAATCAGGAATTTGCTCCATAAAACCAAAATTAACAGCCTTTTACTGTCAGTTCTGCTATGTCTCCCCTCCCCAGAGAGGTCTCTCCACATCCATAGGGTGTCTCTGCATCCACGTTTTCTTTGTTTATGGTGTCTTTCTACACAAGAATAGCTGTGTCTCATTTCCCCTAAAATTAATTCTTAACTGAATTAGATGAAACATCCTGAAGTGGCAAAACAGTGAGACCTGATTTGTCTATCCATTTCCTCCAAAGCTGCCAATCTAAAGATGTCCCTCCTGGAGCCATAGTCCTGGTCAGCCTGTGTCTTTGTACATCAGAAGGTCTCCACAGCAGAGTCCATATTTCAGAGATATCAGGACATAGAAATAGCTGTGTGAAAGTTAAAATTCAGGGTCAGGATTTCTAAAAGGAGATGTTCAGTACCATCAGGACTAGACAGGTTGGGTGAGTTAATATGAATTTGACCCCAAGAAGAGCCTGCCCAGGTGGCAATGAGGGAAATATCTCAGGAGATTTCTACTGAACATTCTTTCTGTTGTTCTCTGACTAAGGAAGGTCTAAGGGTTTGGAAAACAGTCTTTCCATATCCCTGCTGGATTGCTTGTAATCTCTTGAAAGTTTCAAGGAAGAGCTGAAGAATCACACAAAGGCTCAAAAAACCCACAAACCAAATTCTCTATGTTTAACCTTTAATGATTTATTATCATGACAGTCTCTGGTGTGTGAGTCCTGCTGGGATAGGGGTATGACAGGTGGGTTTCTCTCTTTTTTGTGTGGAGCTAGCCAGGTCTTCCTACAGTAAGGAAAAGTATGAATAGGAAGCTCAGAATTTTGGCTTAGGGCTGAGACCACTTCATACCAGCAATGGGAGAGCAGCTGACTTCCCGGTGCCTCCAGAGATGCAATAAGAGGCTTTTCTTTCCCACTCCCACATTACACAAGGCATCAGAGACACAGTGAGAAGGTCCCTGCTCTGCAGAAGAAACCGAAAGAGGAGGGAGCATCCACAGGGCTGCCAGCAGCACCCCTGTGGGCACAGGGTGGAAAATAATTCAGTGATTGGAAGAATCCATCCCTTGAACTAAGGGATGTTAGCTCCCAACCATCTCAACCATCTCCTTCCTCCAGACCCAGCACACCTTCTCTCTGCACAGATGCAGAAATGCCTTTACTCTCCCACATTAATCTCTCTCCGGGACTCCATTTGTTTCCTTCCAAAGCCCGGGTTCACCATACAAAACACGTTTCATTCCTCTTCCTTCCTTATTGAGCACAAGACAAAGTGATTTATCTGTGGCTCATGCAGGGAGCTGCACAGCCCACAGCAGGCAGGCAGCATCTGCACTGCATGAAAAGAATGATTTTACGGTGCCTGGGGATGGCACAAGTGTGATCACGCTACCGTGGCTTAACAAAACACAGTGCATGCACCGAGCTGTGAAAACTGCCTGTGTGTGCTCTTAGCCCACAGCAAATCTGAGGCAACATGACTCAGCTTAACCCACCGTCAAAGAAGGTGCATTCCTTGCATTTGCCACGGACCCAGAGCACATCCACAGACAGCTACGATCATCCCCCCGGCGTGCTGTGATTTGTTCACAGGCTGGAATGTGATAAGTCTCTCTGGTTCTGATAGTTCTGGGTTCCTAAGTATTGATGTCACTTCTGAAGGTAAAGCTTGGGTATATAGATGACTGGGAGAAGGTAAATTTTAACCCCACACTCACCAGGAAATGTGGGAAGTTCAGAAAGGTTGGGGTCAGCTGAGCCAGGGACTTGGAGTAATGGTGGTGAAGAGGAAGCAGATCTAGATTTGATACCTTCCTGTGGGCCAGCTGAAGTGGTTGACCAAAGCTTCAAGCCACATGTGTCCACCCTATGCAATAATTTGGGGATCTTTGGGGGTGTCTCAGGTTTGCCTGTGTGGTGGCTGAAAAGAATCAGTCCTTGTAGAGTCTCACAAGTACAGGCAGAAGCAGATCTCCATGGTGTAATGTCCTTCTTGGGAAGCAGCTTTCAGAGGAACCACCTGGGCCTTGCAGAGCTGCAGATATTCAAGCAGAGCTAAAGCAGAGTAGAAGTTTAATACAATTTCAGACAAATGGTGAGTTTCAGATAAGAGTGAATAATGCAACTGGTCAGAAGGTACAGTTATTGAAAAAAAATAGCTGATGGAGACTGAGTGTAATGGAGTCAAGTGACTGAAAGATTTCTCCAGGGGCAGAGTTTAAGAGCTGTGGAGCAGTTCTAGCTGTAAAAGAAGTAGGGGTTAATTTGACAATTTGACAGACATATCCACTGAATGCAAAGAAAAGAGCTCTGAGAGCAGCTGCCTTTGCAGCATGCAATTGTGCTCCCCAAGGGTAATGAGCTTAAGAGATATAATCAGATGCATCAGATCATCCTTACCTAGGGGATGTTCTTGTCAGGCAGCCTCTACCCTGCATTCCTCTGGTGTATCAGGAAGCAGTGAAATGAGACTTGAATAATCTTCTCAAGGATGGCTGGGACAAGTCACCTATGCCATCTGAATATTTCCAAATGTAATTGTAGAACAACGTCATGGAGACTTTATGACGTGTGCTACAGCACGAGATTCAGGTGACTCTCGAGTCTCGTGTCCCTGACTGTCAGTGGAGAGAAAGAGGAGCACTTGAGGTCATGACACATCCTGCAGCACAGACCTCAAATAGGTCAGGTGGACCAAGGATTGAAAGAGCCAATTTCTGTCCTCTGAGTGCAGTGACTGGTGCAGGCACAGATGTCATCTCAAGTCAGGAGAGACAAGCTCTAGCTTTGGAGAGTTGCTCCTTCTCCATTCCGCTTACACCTGAACAAAAGCAAAATGGTAAGTCCTCTGCTTGGCATCCAGCTCCCATTGAAGTGACACATGAGAATCAGGGACTCTCTTACTGCAAATGACTGACAGCCAGTCAGAGCAGTCACAATAGCAAATGTACCTGGTAAACGTTCATTAGTAAGCCTAATAACCTCATTATCTCAAGCAAACACGTATGTTGCCTTGCCTCTTCACCCCAACAACAGTATGAGGATGAGGCTCACTCCTCACATGGAATCATGGAATCATTCAGGTTGGAAATGTAATAGAAAATGGGATGAACATTTGTCATGCCACCAAGTCAAGAAACACTCACGGAATCACAGAATCATGGAATTGTCAGAGTTGGAAGGCACCTCTGGAGATCACCTAGTGCAACTGCCCTGCTGAAGCAGAATTGCTCAGAGCACATCACCCAGGACTGCCTCCAGGCCCAGGGCTTCTCAGGGATCCCCAACCTTTAAAACTCATTATCACAGACCAAGTTGATTCATAAGACTCATGATATTCACAGTGTTAGCTGTAAGGCCTGCTACAGTTTGCAGAGGGGCTAAATAAATGAGTGTTCATGCACAGTGGACATCACAGGAATTGCTTATACACCACCAGGTATCTGCAGACATCAAGATTTTATTTAGAATCATAGAATCATTTGACTGGAAGAGACCCTTGGGATCACCGAGTCCAACCAATATGCTTCTACGAATCATGGAAAAAACCATGGCTGGAAAGAGACATCCCAACCTTGTGAGGATTCAGGGTTTGAACTGCTCACAGCACGTCTTCCCAAAGCGCCCTTTAATCTCTGTGCCTTCCCCTGTGCATTAGAGCTCTGCAGTGTTGAAGGACACAGTGACTTGTAGGCTCCTGAACACTCTACAGAAAATTCATTCACCATCTTGCAGTGAATTTACTGCTGTTTTACCACAAGCTACTCCTCTAGAATGAATAGATATATTAAAAAAGCATTTTGATCAGCGTAGGAAAAGCTCTGGACAGGTCTATGCTGAAAGTCACAGAACCATTCGACCTCTCTGGTCAACTGCAACATTCCAGTGGTTTCTCCTGTTGGAAGTGCAAGTAGGGTTCAAGCAGAATTTCATGGAAACAGCAGGTCACCGAGTTCCCCCTTTACCCTGTGGATTGACAGATTTTGGCCATGCAGTAGTACCAGATTCATTTGAAGAGTTAGTCAAAGTGAGAAATTATTTTCCCTTGTGTCTTTGCTGAAAATCTTTCTCTTCCCTGCATTTATGTCTTTAGGTTCTGTTCCTGAAATGCAGGAGTTACTGCCAAACTGTCCCCTTCAAAGGACTACTATCCCCTTTCCAGGAGTATTCCTGCCTCCCACGGCAGCATCACACTAATCCCACTGCTGGGAAATTGCACTGAGGACCAAAGCTAGGTCCAGGATGTTTAGCTCCATAATGCTGAATAAAATTAATGCAATTCCCAGCACTTAGGCTACAAGTTGCCCTCTTTGAATGCTTTGGGGTGCAGTGGGGATTGGGAAGCACAGCTGGGAGAGCAGGAGTGGCCATAGGCTTGTCAGAGCTCTCTATATTTAGGTCCGTGCAAGTTGGAACAAGAAAGCAGGAGGTCTCCTCGTTCTCCCCTTCCACGTGAGTTTGCCTGGCAGCAGTGTCTATCAAGCCTGACCTCATTTTACAGCTCCATTTAAACTTCTCCAGCCTTGTGAGCTGATGGTGCATCCTCACGAGGTACCTCAGGTGGATTTCTAACATCTGCTCATTAAAGCCCCATTTGTGTGTTCCTGCCTCGGAAGCGTCTGCCCGTGCTGCTGCGGGTGCTGTATCTCAGACTGCATCTCTGAGCTCAAGATTCCTCATTAGTCTGTCCAGTCCAGCCTCTTCTTTCTGCCACAGGCCAGGGTCACAGCAAGAGGCCACAGATTTAATGGGCAGTGGTGAGTGGTGTCATGGAAAGGGATCTTTCTGTTTTAATCCTGCCCTGATGAGCTCTTCCCTAGATAAGAAGGTGACATTCCCTTGGGCAGTTACCTTCACCATTATCTCAGCCCTTCTGTCTGCAGGTATTTCATGGGCTGAAGCTCTGCAGTTCCCCAGCCCTTTGAAATGGGCTACAGTCAGTTACTCAGTGAACTGCTGCTGATGGAACTGATTTCACCCTGCATGGAACCAGATATTCTCTCTCCCAGCTGCTGCTCTCTAATATGTCATCTTCCTCTAAACCTCTCACACCTACCTCCTCCACCTCCTCCTCCTGAAGAATGGTTTCCTCTGAGCACTTTCCACACAAAGGACGCTGACTTCAGTGCTTCAGCTGGTGTACGGTCCATAAAAACCAGTACACAACTGTCTCAGTGCATGTTCTGCTCTGCTGTACCCAGCTCCTTAGAGGCTGTGGGATATTAATTATAGAATAGTTTTGGGTTGTAAGGGACCTAAAAGGTGAACTTCATAGAAAAACTTTATTTTCCTCTAATCTGCTAAGTAACCTGTAGTTACTTCCACTCTTGCACGACCAAAGCCATTAACCTTTCTGCAGTCTTACTCTGTCCATCTCTGCCTTTGTCCTCTGCTTATTTCTCCCTCCATCCTATTTTTATGGCAGTGCAACAAAAAAATCTGAATACTTTTCTCTGGTGTTTTCCAAATTACGCCTTGGGTATGGTGCTGTTGCCGCCACTTCAATCTTTGATCTCCTTTCTTAGTTTTCCTACCCTTAAATTCCAAAATAGGGACTGCCCAGGCTGTGATAAAACCTGGAAAGCTTTGAACACAGAATAAAATTTGGCAGTAAAATTTCCCCACTGAAAGGAGTTTCTGACTGACAACCTCTCCATTGCCCACAATACACAAAGCCCACTGAAGCTCCGTTCACAAGAACGATTTTGCTTTCACCTTTGAATTGCACAGAAATTAAATCTCTCAACTCTTCTGGTCCCTTGGGCTGTTTCTGATGAAGCAGCACTGGAATGATCACTCTAAGTCATAACTGTCTGTTGTGGAAGCAAAGAGAAATTAAGGATGTTTCATGTGGGGCTCCTCACAACCCACCTGCCCTCACTCATCAGACGTCTGTGATGCTTAAACTGTTGCTGCCCGACTGGACCATTTCTTCTACTCTCATCCTTCACCTTGAGCAGAGCAGAGACCTCAGCCTTGCAATGCTGGAAGGAGAGTTTACATGCTCCTGGGGCAGGACTTCCAGATTGTTAAAGCAAATTAGAGGAACATCGGGGCTTGCAAACCCAAAACATCTGAGAAAGTTTGTGGGTTCCTGCCCAACCACAGCTGATTCTCTGGGCCGTGGTATCATGATCACGTCATTCTATATCACATACAGGTTTTTTTCCCACCAGATCTTTGGCACAATTGTTTTAACAAAATTTTCTGTGAGCCTTTAATTAGCTTTATTTTATCTGAGTTATTTTCTTTTAGGGATTTCCAGGTAACAGTCCTTTCTTTGAAATTGTCTTTCCAGCATACATAGATACGTCTGGAGCAGGCTGTGGAGAGGTTCCAAATAGTGTTTCCCACACACCAAAGCATTAGAACAAATGACAGGAGAGCAAGTCACAGGAAGACAAGGGCTGCTCCCTGGTCATTTAGAAAACAACCCATTGAAGGATTTGTCAACATGTCACGTCTTTGTATCTACTGCAGCACTGAGAAATCAGCAGTTACGATCTCATCTCAGGCCAGCTGGCAAATCTGGGGCTTCTTCTAATTCTTTGGGAAGAAGAAAAACCTTTCCCAAAAGGGTGCTCTGCCTCTTCATTTCTAATGCTGCTGAAGAGGAAGCCAAGGTCTTCTTCCCCATCTGTCTGCTTCCCAGATGAAAGCATCTACCTCTGTTGATCTTTCCCTTATCCTACACCAAATCTCTTTACTCTTGTGTTCAGTGAACTCGAGTCCTAGACTGACCATCCAATTCTCTCACTCTTAAAAGAAAACTGTTAATTATAACTACTTTACTTTTCTGAATACACCCAGATCTTAGTCCTTCCTCTGCCAAAGGCACCCTAATTAAGCCGTTCCTGTACTGAGTGCAGTTCACTCCCCTTTGGCACACAATGCATGATTACAGTTAATTTGCTGCTTTTCTAACCTGCCACGAGACATAGAGCTTCCAGGAAAAAAAAGGCCCAGACTCTACCCCAGCACCTTGAGCAAGATGAATGACAAAAAGAGTCAGTGTCACGGGGGGGATGCTTTGGTTTCTTCCATTAGCTAATCTCTTCTGCAGTTTTTTGTCAATGTCTTCAGCCCCCTCAGACCTCAAGCCTTTGCTGACCCAAGATGACTTGAACTGCCTGCTCCAGCTGGCTAACACTGACAGCTGTGAGTGAGCCCTGGTGGCACCGTTAGTTGCACATTGCACTGTTGGTGGCACAGGAGGTTACACAAGTGTATTAACAAGGCTGCAAACAGCTAGAGCAAGAGTGGCCCTGACTGCAAACCCTACACAGGCACCTACATATAATTCAACTAATTCAAAAGGTGCAGTTTCAACATCGGTGGTAGGACATTCCCTTGAACAGTCACAACAAATAACATGACACCCAACTGGTGTTTCAAAAATGCAGCCTGGTCCTGGCTCCCAGTGGTATCTTGGGGCAGAATTGTCAGACAGATAAAGTAACCTCTGCTGGAACTCAGGATAGCATTAGTTCAGAACCCTAATGTGAAAATTACACCCAGGGGTCTTCAGAGACCATAACCCATCACAGGCTTTCCAGATGCAGAATACATTGACTTAGTTCTGACTCACAGACCAACATGCCAGAACACAGCATCTTGGCCTACAGCATCACAGCTTTCCTTGGTGGTCTCCCACGTAGTCCTGGCTGGCTGTGGGAGCTGACACACAGCTACTTACACCAGCAAAACCTCTCCCACCATGTCTGCTCTGTGCTCTGTGTGGCTCTCCCTTGGGATTGAAGAACGTCCCTTGTCTTGCATGAACCTAGAAAGATCTCAGCCAGGTCAGACCTCTGGTGTCCACAGTGGTCCTAACATGAAGCACCATCTCTGATGACCTTATGCAATTTTCCTCTTTCAAACTGCTCTCTGGGGGCAAAAAGGGAGAAGCAAGCAAAAGCTCTCTTTGTCAGACGTCATCTGGCTCCAACGTAGCTCTTTGCAGGCACCATCCCCACTGGTTGCTTGGGAACATCTGGACACCAGCATTTCTCAGCAGAGTGTGTGTTCAGGCAGGGAATTCCACCCACCTCTTTTTCCACTCACTCTCCTCTTTTCTGGGTGTCATTGTGAAACATTCCAGGTTGATATATTCATATATAACAGCAGGGCATGTTGCGAGGCATGAGGCGGGCTATTGCCGTTGGCTTTCAATACCCTTCTGTTCTTCAAGGTTGTAACAGTTCTTGCACAAATGTGATTACCACAGCAAGGTGTAGTACCTCCTGCAGGGTGATTCACTGAGCTCTTACAGCTCTCGGGGGTTACCCCAGCACAAGGTTACCTCCCTGCCATGGCACAGAAACCAACCTCCAAAGCACAAAGGAGAGCGATAGGAGATACACCGGCCACACGGCACACGAAGTGCTTGCACTGTGCCGGGACTCTGCACGACAAAGCACTTGGCCACACTGTCCACATCAGTGGATTGTACCACACACCCACCTACCTGGGACAGGGTCTGAGTGTTCTGAAGAAATTCTGTAGAAAGACAGTGAAATACATGGACTTTGAGCTGTTTAGCAAAACTGGACATTTGTTTTTTGGTAGTTGTTAAAGCTGTGGGAAGGTGTAAATCCTCTAGAAAGAGACAGGAGGGTCAGGGTGCAAAGGAGGCAAAGGTGGCAATACATCTATTACATAATTACTAGGTGATAAATGAATTTCTGTCCTTTTTTTTTATTATTTTTTTTTGTCTGAACTTTGTCCTGCAAGATTCTCCAGGGCAGACTGCCGAAGTCCCAGAGTTGCTTAAGCCAGTTAATGCTTTTTATAAAAAATAAGGTTTCTCTCCTTCCTGGAAACATTATTGCTCAGGGTGAGTGACATTTGTCTGACAGATTGTGAGTTTTTCGGAGGCAAGAACCGGAACCTGAAGAGGGACATACGGCACTTCACTGATCAAAAGTCTGTATTTCCCTTATGAACACTGAGAACGTAAGGATTTAGTGTGGTCTTGTCACCTCTTACATCTCAGTAACTCCCTTTTATTTTTTCAGTGAATGCACCACAGTGCACCTTTTTGTCAATCCTGACTTGCTGCTCATACCCAAAGGCTTCCAAGGCATTAAGCACCTAATCTTAAATTAAAATCCTGAATCTTAGATCAAAATTGCCCTGCAGTGATCCGAATTGAGTTACTTGAAGTCATAAAGGTGGCAGAAGAAGGAAAAACCTTGACTCTCTCCATCAAGGAATGTCTCTGATTTAAAGGACCTTTTCCTGTTAGAGAAAGACTATTCCACCCGAAAAATTTTCATAGAATCATAAAACCATCTAGTTTCAAAGGGACCTTTAAGATCACCAACCATTAACCCAGCACTGCCAAGTCCATCACTAAGCCATGTCCCTCAGCACTATATCTACATGTCTTTTAAATCATTCCAGGGATGGTGACTCCACCACTGCCCTGGGCAGCCTGTTCCAAGGCTTGACAAACATTTTGGTGAAGAAATCTTTCCAAATATCCATCCCAAGCCTCTCCTGAATAAACTCGAGGCTGTTTCCTCCTATCCGATAGCCAGTTCCCTGGGAGAAGAGATTGAACCCCTCTGGTTACACCCTCCTTTCAGGGAGTTGCAGAGAGCGAGGTCTCCCCTCAGCCCCTTTTTCTCCAGGCTGAGCACCCCCAGCTCCCTCAACCACTCCTCACAAGACTTGTGCTCCAGACCCCCCGCCAGCTCCATTGCCCTTCTCTGGACACACTCCAGAGTCCAAACCACTGATACTTGAAGCAGCTCAAAGATGGGTTGTTCTTCCATGGGCGCCAGCTGGTGTAGCCTGGGCAGGCACTGGGGCACGGCTGCCTTTTTCACCCAGCTTTGCAGTGCTGGCCGAGTGGGGATGGGAGAGAAGAACTGAAGGAAGATGCAGGGTGTCTGACAAGTCAGGTTTGCTACTAAAGCCCAGCTTTAGGCAGACTCAGCTGTGGCTGGGAGGGGTGCCAGGGAGGAATTCCTGAAAAGGATGCAGATGAAGCTAAATCCACTCAAAGCCTCGCCCTTTGACTCTCCTTTTGGACAGGCCATGGCCTCTCCACTCCAGAAAACGCCTGCTCTTCAGTTTGAATTGCATCCAATCTGCACCAGTTTTGCTCTTTATCTCCATCTTTGATCTTCATTTCTTTTCTCCTTCCTGGTATCTCTGAGGTAACAAATGAGGTTGACTGACCCTAAAGTCTAAACCTGTGCTGCTTCAGACTGAAGGCATTACACTTCATACGAGCCTGTGAGCTCTGGAGCTGTCAGTGCCACCAGACCCAACAAAGGAGCCCTATTTCCAAGAGAAACAATACAGGCCCACTTTTCTCCAGATCACTGGGAAAATAACAAGCCATAGGGATTTACATATTCACTAAAGATGTTGAATTTCCCAACAGCAGAGGCAGCAGACTCTACTCCAGACGGTTCATTTCCTATAGACAAGATTCCTTGTGGTATTGACTAATTTAAATTATTCCTGTAAAAACATTTCTTTTTTTCCCAAATTCTGTTACACCACACACACACACTCTCTGATATGCTCTCTAGGTGGTTTGATGCTTAATTTGAAAATATTTTTGCGGTGATTAGATGCAGTGATTGTCTGTAAAGAGCCCAAGATTTTTTTTTCAAAAAGCTGTCTTCGCTGTAGGAAAGCCACGTGAACAGTCTTCTGAACAGCACTAGTGACTTCAGAAGTTAAGTCCAGTTACAAAATTTGCTAAGGTGTTAAGCCAAAGTCTTGTTGACATTCATCAAGACAGAGGTTGGTATAGGTACTTCAGATTAGCTGAGCTCCTAACTCCACTGGACACCTGTACTTTTCTGACAATCAGGACCATAGATCCCAAATCATTGTAGAAAATGAGATTCTGGTGCCTTTATCACTCATTCCTCTTTGAAAAATATTACTTTTCCATTCCCAAGATTCCTTAAATGATTATGCATCATTAGGAACAGTATTTGCTCACACATCTTCTGCTTTTCTCCTCCACTTACTGTTGAGTAGACACACGCCAAAGACTCCACTTTGGTTTTCACATTGAAGTGCACCTTTTTTGTAATGGAGAGGTTAAAAACTTTCTTTATAAGCAGATCATCCTTCAAGGAATCATCTTCTAATTTCAAAAATAAATCTGGGGTAGAATAGTGAAAAAACTGATCTGCATCCCTGGGGCTCTGGTCAGCCACCTGACTCTGCAAACTGTCCTTTTTCAGTTTTCCAGGAACACCACCGATTTGTTCTCAGACATCTGAGATCTGCTTTAGGAGCTGGTGGCCTACCCATGTTATCCTTATAGCTAGATGGATGGAGAAGGTTTAAATGGATTTAAGGATTTACATGGGACAAATGATAGAGATTTAGCTTTGGCAGATCATAGTTTAATCATTGTGCTGTCAAACAGCTTATTTTATTTGTATGAGGGGAAACAAGAACAATGCAAAGTGCATTGGTGAGCTCTGAATAAGGGCACTGGTTTTGGCCTTGGCAGCTCTCGTGTCCCTTGTGCAGCCTCCATCTCCCAACATGGAAAAGCAGCAAAGGGTTCAAGGCAGCTTGCAGGGCCCTCATGCTGAATCAAAGCCCTCCTGCTCATTTCCCTTTGCCCTCTTCATGGGTAGAATTCAGAACCATTGGTGATTAACCCTAGGTTAAGCCAAAAACAGGAGCAAGAAAAGCAAGGTCAGCCTAGAAGAAGCTGGTGTTCATCCCCCACTGTGTTTATTTGGTAGTGTTATGTTTCCTGGTCTCTCTGAGGCACATCTGTAAGTCAAGATGCTGGAGGACCAGAGGGAACTGAAGTTTGCTAAAGAAAGGACCAGGTACCTGCAGTCAATCACAGCAATTAGAGCTGGTGTTTGTTCTTAGTGAGCTCAGCATTTGACCATAAGCATTATTTTCTTGGGCTTACAAATTCCTAATTTTTCCTGAAATACAAACAGGACTCCTAATTCAAAAACGCTGAGGAAGAGGAGGCACTGACACATGCATACACAGACAGATGGGGCACAGAGGTTCCTCTGATGCTCTCCACATACCTCACCTGCTCTCTTTGAAGTAGGACATCCTGGAGATTCCCCTCAAAGGTCCAACTGAGGTCCAAACTAAACCCAATTACAGATCCTACAGGAAACATCCAAACATCAGTCAAGATGATTTTGCCCACTCCTCTGCTGGCTGTATGCTTTCCCTCAGCATCCAGGAGCTGATTGCTTTCAGATACACCCTCCACTCCGTATGAGTGATGGGAGAAGGAGAAGGAGGGACAGGGAACATCACAGAGAACCTCCTTTTGGTAAGTTTGTGTGAGGAGGCTGTTTCCTACTGTGGTATTGCCTAGGAAAGTTACAGCTGATTTGAAATTTAATAAAACCAGTTGGTTTTTTTCCATGGATTTGCTCTTTGCTGAGCACAGGAAAGTCCAGAACGACATGCTGTGGAGGTTCAGCACACTGGTGAGAGAGTTTGAGGTGAGATGCTCTATTAGATGGTTACAAGATGTCATGTCATGTCTTTAGTGAGGATCTCACATAGCCTCACAGTACATCCTTCTAAACAAGCTGGGGAAACACGATGTAAATTTGCACTAGCAGACCATTTCACTGTCATGACACACCAAAAGCTATCACAATGATAGGATTTACCAAGCAGTGGCTCAGCATTTGCCTGAATGTAAGGGAAGAGGACATGTGAACCTGAAGGTGACACGAAGTTGGGAGGGAACTGAAAATGTGTTGGAAGATTAAATCAAAATTCAAAACAGTCAAGCAATGGTTTGGGGGGAAAGAAAACAACAACCCAAACAACAACAAAACCCACCCTGGATGTTATTTTATAGGGCAAAGTTCCCCCAGACACCTCTCCTGGATGAGATTAACTGTCATCTTGAGATGCCTTTGCCTCCCAGGTAACTGGTGGGACCCAAAGAGTGACTGGCTCTGAGTTACATCTCACAAATGGATGTCTGGTGGAAATCCTACCCATATTCTGGAGTAAACAACTTCAGTAAGACTGGAAAGGCTCTGTAGGCTGCATCAGATCACAATCTTAGTGTGAAGTGCCAGTGTTAGAGAGCTGTGGTAAAGGCAAATGCCCCACTGGTACCACCATAAACGGAAATAGAGTTGAAAGGACTTGCAGGGCCCTGGAAAGGTCTCCAGAGGGCTCCTGAACCCATGAGGCCATGACACTTCACAAGAGGTGTGGACCAGCTGGATATCAACAGAATTAGGGAGATGTCTGGAAGACATGAAATGCATGGAAAGACTATATAATTTGGACTGGTAGTAAAGAGAAAACTAAGGGGAAATCTCCATGGGTGAAACAGTAGCATATTGGAATATTTTGCCTGGGAGGGTGGTGAAAACTTCTTCATTGTGGGTACTTAAGAGGTACAGAGGCACAAATATAATTTATCTGTCTTGGTAAGTGAGTGCCAACTCCATTCTTTTGTGAATTAATGGTTTTATGGTTTCTTTCATTGAAAAAGGATATTCTTTGTATAAGGGAAGTGAAGGAAGGTAGTAGCCTGCATGCGCAGGCAAAGCCATTCTTTGCCTCAAAGAAATCTTTCTCTAGGGAGCCACGACGCAAAAAGGAATGATGAAAACTTCTTCCAAAGGCAAGGTAGATGCAGGGGAAATAAAGGATTTTTCCCTACAGTCAGCTGCACAGTCTGAGAGGGGAGGTAACTGAGAGCAGACCTTTTAAAAAAAAAGGACTGCCTTTTAATTGAAGACTGAGATCACTATGGATATTCTGAGCCTCTTCTATTTGCTGCCTCCATTTCTAACCATTTTGTAAATGGTTAAATTTGTAAAGAGTAAATTGTAAATTTGTAAAGAGTAGTGGCTTCTTGATAAAAAACATTAAAACGAGCAAATCAAGCTGCTGAAGAGAACTTATGTGTCAATGTCAGATGAGGCAGACAATAGGAGTGTCCATAAATACCTGCCACTCTTAGGACCCTCTTATCTGTTTCAGGAACATCTTAAAAGCCCCAAAATTTTCAAGAGAAGAGTAACCCAGAAAGCTAAAGGCCCTTTGTGACAAAGGTGGACTTTTGTGACCTATTTCCAGATTTGAATCCTGAAGAGGAAAATGGTTATATCATCTGCTTCAAACCCTCTTGCGGTAACTGCCCTGCGGCATCTTAGCAAGGTAATTAATTTCAGGAGGAATTACCCAACTCTTAATTTTTCTGAGCAATTATCAGCTCAGGTACCAGCCAGGAATTGGAGTTTTCTTTGCTCCGATGATGGCTGGGTACAAGTAGCTGCAGACTCCTCTGCAGTGCTGCAATTTACCAGGAAGTCTCCTGCGGTATCTGTCTTGAGATGCCTTCACCTGAGGAGCGTGCCCAGATAGCAATCACAACCTCTCCCATGTATTTAAATGGGCAGTTTGGATGAATGCTGCAAGTTTTGCTCTCTCTCAGGGTGCCGTTTGGGGAAGTGGTGCAAAGGGCTTGGGCTGCAGAGCGAGCTCAGCTCCATCCTCACTAGGCCCAGAGAGCAGAAGCCAAGGAGCAAGTGGCCAGGAGGCTTTTTGGGTTGTTTCTTCAGGCAGGTGCTGCTGACAGTTGGTGCTGGTTTTCTGTGCCTCAGTTTCTCCACCTGTAAATACATAATCTTCTCGTTCTTTGCCATACTGTTTTCTTAACCCACCAGCTCTTCCTGCCACTCAGTGTCAATTAAATTGCTGGCCAATGGCTGTCTAGGTGCCTTGTCAGTTCGGTACTGGAAGGTGAGGGTAAAGCCTCCAGCCTTGCCCAGTAGGTAGAGCTTCTGAGCAGTAAAGAGTCCCATAACATTGCCATAGCACAGGTCAGCTCCTCAATGCTCTTGGTCCACACAGGGAGGAGATAGGGAACTCAGCATTCAGCACTGCTGGCATCCTGTCTCCTTGCTGTTTTATGCTCTTTCTGCATGAATCTCCATGGTCCCAACTCACCCTTGTCCCTCTGTGCCTCATCCTTTTCTACCCCACTCCAGACAGAAGGTTTTTTGGATGTGGCTAGAGAAGGGACCTGGAATCTTCTACCTCTCTTCTGCTGGACTGATGATTGATGCATGAGGGACTTTGACCCCATACAGCCAAGCACCAACATACCAAATCCCAGTGTCCCCAGCCAAGGTTGGTCAGGTCCTACTTGAAGTCCCTGAGATGTTTTTGTTAGTGCATCTCAGCAACCACTCACCAGCTGGTTTTACATTAATGCAGTAGCTAATAAATTGGCTGACTAGACTGTTGGTTCTTCAGGGCAGGGTTGTGTTTCTATCTGGGTTTCAAGGCACTGTGTTTAGTTACAGTGCTCTATAAAGGATTTGCTGTGATAAGGGACAGCATTCGTGAAACCAGATGAAGGTGACACAGCATTTCCTTATAACAGCAGTAGGTACTCCCTGCTATCACTTGCCTGCTCTGCTGGAGCTATGTTTGGCCCCATCCCTGAGGGTAAATCTCTGCAGTTATTCCTGAGTTTACAAATATGAGTGGGAAATGGGATCACCTGCAGGGAATGGGATCTGCAAAGCCAACCCTTAAACAGGCTGCTCCACTGACTCCTTCCCAGCAGAGCGGCCCCACTCCCCTGCTGCACAGGCTGGGCCAGCAGTTGTCAAGAAAAATCATTGATTATTACAGGTTTTGTTAAATATTGACACCCAGTTTACAATGGATGGGTAGAAGCAGCTGGGTGATGGAGAAGGGCAGAGATTACATGCTGATGGCTGTACAAGGGGGCAGGGAGTGTGTGAGTGCAGTGGCCAGAAAGAACATCTTCAAACAGACCTTGTGTCTGAAAGCAGTACTTGTGTGTGTATCTGAAGGCCAACAGCCTCCTGGCCTGTATCAGGAACCAACGTGGTGAGTAGGAATAGGGAAATTATCATCCCCCTGTACTCAGCACTGGTGAGGCCCCACCTTCAATACTGTGTCCGGTTCTGGGCCCCTCACAATGAGGTGCTGGAGTACTGGGGTACTGGAGCGAGTCCAGAGAAGGGCAATGGAGCTGGTGAGGGATCTGGAGAACAAATCTTATGAGGAGTGGCTGAGGGAGCTGGGGTGTTCAGCCTGGAGAAAAGGGGGCTGAGGGAAGACCTTCTTGCTCTCTACAACCCCCTGAAAGGAGGGTGTAGTGAGGGACAGTTGATCTCTTTTTCCAAGGAGTAAGTGACAAGATAAGAGGAAATGGCCTCAAGTTGCACCAGAGGATGTTCAGACTGGATATTTTAAACTGAAAGAGTTGTTAGGCATTGGAAGAGACTGCCCAGGACAGTGGTGGAGTCACCATCCCTGGAGGTATTTAAAAGCCAGCAGACACGATGCTGAGGGACATGGGGTAGTGATGGGTGTTGTCAGTGTTGGGCTGACAATTGGTCTCAATGGTCAGAAAGGTCATGTCCAACCCAGGTGATACTATGATTCTCTGAATATTGACTCAGCCAAACTCCAATGAAATGCAGGGAACTCAGAAGTGCAGCGAACAGCTTGGGCAGTTCAGGAATAACCCTGGACACAGCCCAGATGCTGAAGCATTGGTCTGAGGGCTTCATTTTGCACACAAACTAACAAAGCTAACGATCAGTCCACTGAAGGTGCAGAAAAATATGAGACTGTTCTATATGCCAGTGATGTGAATGGAAAATGAGCCGCTTTCCATCATTCTGGGAGATATTTTTACTTTTGCAGTTCCTCACTGCGCAGGGTGGAGTGATAGTCACCTGTAGATGTCACAATAGCAAAGGGCAGGCAGAAGAGGAATAGTAGCCAGATGAAAATCACTTGGAAACACAGTGGAGAGTAATACATGTATAACCAACTAGATTCAGGGATATGCATATGCTTGTTCCTGGGACTGGCATGAGCACAGTGAGACTGAGCAATGTTTCTGTACTAGACCTGATTCCTGGCTGGTTTTTAGCCCTATGTGGCCTGAGTGAGAATGCCAGAAGATCTGTCATGAGCTCAGTGTTCCTGGGACCAGTCTGAACCCAAACTTTAAGAAGACTAGATATTTTTACACATGGATGCCAAGCATGTCAAGGTGCTTTTTTGGTGTCAGAGGGCGGTTCAACTTCTCATGCAGATACAAACAGCACTATCACCAGCTGCCAGTTACACGACCGACTTCTGCAAAGAGCAACATGGGCCTTGTTTGCTTTCCTTGGCTCTCATTCAGAGATGATGGAAAGATGATGGAGAAGCTTGAACCAAAGCCCACTGAAGAAGAGGTTGTGCTGGAGAAGGCATTCCTTTAATTACCAGTAATCCAGGGGCCTCCGTGTTCTCCACGTGCCCTGTGCTGTCTGCCTGGGAGAAAAGCTTTCCAAATCTCCCTGTGCTAGAAGATGAACTCCCACAGTTTGGAGGGGCTGTCCTGCCACACTTCAAAAATATTGTGGACCAATACGAGTGAAAAATATCCATGGACCCAAATCTGCCCAGACACAATGGGCAGCTTCATCGTACTCCCTGGGAGATAGACAGATGTCAAACAGATGTCTCACACCTGGGAGCGGGCTGAGGTTCAGGATACACTGAGAGATTACTGGTGGTATTGGGTGAGCCTTAGGTCTGCATTTCATTCTAAGGCAGCCTCCTCAGCCTGTTTGCAGTGTGTGATGCCACTTGGATGCAGACAGAAAACTCGAGGTGCAGAGGCCTGTTTCAAACCAAATTTACATCCTCTTTCAGGAAGCCTGTTCTAAGCCTATGTATTTACACAGGAATAGCAATTGTAATGGCAGCCCCACTAAGAATGATATTGACACCTGAGCTCCTAAAATTGACACAGATTTCTGGAAAGCCAAGTAAAGACAGAACCCATTGGACCAACGCTTGTTTTCTGCTTTTTTTTCTTTTAACAAGGGAGATTATGAAAAAGAACTCTGGCATTTCCACCATAAAAAAGCATATTTCCTCCCCCCAGAAGTTGGTTTAGTTTTGTTTTCTAACATATTTTTGTGTCGTTTTTCTTTTCTCGTAGACAAATCCTGCCAAGCTGGCAGACAGTGCTCCAGGAATGCTCCACCAACAGGGAAGTCCACTTATCTAAAAATCTGCACATATCTGCTGTTCAGGTTTAATTAACAATTGCAGATCTCAGTTTCCCTGGAGCTCCAATGAATCAGGTAAGGACTATGGAGCCCCACAGCACCAGTTGTCCAGGCTGCATGGTGAAACGGGGCTCTACTGGGTGGGGGGTGGGTGGGACGGTGACTGGGGAGTTACTGCAGTGGCATATTTGACCTTACACTGATGAGTGCCAGTCTGCACTCTGATCATCCCCTCTCCCTCCCCAGATCCCAGCCTGTGGCTTGTGATGAGCACTACGGGAGATGTTTTTGCTGCCTGCTGGAGGAAGAGTGTGTGCCAATGAGCAGGACTGAGGGCTGGCTGAACACCTAAGAAGCTGCCAAGGCACTGCAGCACCCTTGACACTGATTTGAAGTGCTGGATTCTGCCTCGAGATTCATAGATTGTAAAGGAGGAGCTGATGTGGCATCTGAGAAACTAGGCTCTCTGAGTAATTAAGACCTCAAGATTGTAGAGAATTAATTCCTGAGTGAGGCAGAGATGATGCTGGGGGAAGAAAAAAAGTAATCTTGATTTAAAAATGCCAGTGATGGAGAATCCAGAAATCCACACCATCTCAATGAATGGTTACCATCCTGGTTCCTGGTCCATCCCTTCTCGCTCATGTGAAGATATATGGTCTTAGTGTCCACTTTCACTCCATGTCACTAGTAGCTGGAAGCATCTGGTGCTTCTGTGTACATATTCAAAGAGATCACACTTCTTCATGTCACCATGTGGGGTGCTTCTTCTCTGAGCAGTTGCTGGGATGCTCTCAGTCTCGATGAACCACCAGCAGCAGAAATGCTGGTTGGTTACACCACCTTTGCTTAATGCTCCTACACTGAGAGTATGCCCATGGCAGCAGAGTAGCCCTGTAACACAGCAGTGTCACTGCCTGCATTGGGACATAAGCTTTGTACTGCGTCTGCAGGACCTCAGGGCTGAGGCTGGTCAGGATTGCTCTGTCTCAACTATTCCTGACTCTTTTGGACCTTTATTTCATCTGATTTTGCTGTGATGTCAGCTTAGTTAATTGGCTGCTTGTCTATGGCTACTGTTTTTTTTTCAGTTTTGCTGTCTTTCTGTGCTATAGTCAGAGGGCTTTTACAGACTGCATTAAGAAGTGCTTATTCTAGGCATAATGAGATATTTATGGTTTTCAGACTATGAGTTAAAGCAGAGAAATACAAGCTGGGTACGATGGCAGAGACCCTGGGAAGTGGAGAAGTGGGATGATGCATAGAGATGGAGAGATACAGCACAGGATGGTAATCCATGGAGGGGTAAGAGACGGGGCACAGGATGTCATGGGAGACCCCACAGCTATGAGCAGCTCACCAACAGTCAGGCTAAAAATGCAGATCTGGAGTTGGAGAAAACTGGTTTTAAGGATAGCAAAGGGAACAAGGAGGTAGCATCTAATGTATGTGAAGGACACCTGGATATAAGCAAGCAGTACATGTCACCTTAGTAATTAACACATGAGCATTAGCTGTCAGCATGTTAGCGAACGTATGAAAATGTCTCCAAGTGGATCCAGGAGACAAAAAGAAGAAAGCAGCAACGTGAGCATCAAAATACCCTCAAAAGAGGACTCCGAAGGCTGAAGACTATGGTGTTACCCTCTGCACCCTCTGAGGCTACTCTCTTTAAGATGCAGAGGAGCAATGGAAGCGGGGCGTGACTCCAAGAGAAAGAAAGAAAATAAATGCGTGTGTTTTATCTCCGTTATTAGTTATTATCTCTGTTTATTAGTAAAAGTGGCTTTTACTGTAAGAATTCTAACTACAGTATGATACTTTCTGCAATAGTTAGATCTAGACAAATGATGATTCTTCAATTCACAGAGACTGCCCTACACAACTCAGTACTGGACATCAGAGGAGCCTTGCTGCCACCCCAAAAGGAAATGAGGAAGCTGGTGAACAGATGACCATCTAAACTGGGAGAGCTCTGGAGGCATTCCCACTCCCACTACTGCCTAGACACACTGGCAGGGTTTGAAGGCCATTCATTTTTCCTTTGTCCAAACCTGGGAATGCAAAAGCACCGAGCTGTTAAGACTTACTGTGTGGGAGCGGACTGGAGCATGCCCAAAGGACTCCACATCTGTCTACGCGAGCTTGGAAAGCTCTGGTGGAGCTTCTATCTCCATTTTCCTCCACCAACTAGGAAATTTGCTTCACTGCTAAACATAGAATCATAGAATCATTTCAGTTGGAAGAGACCCCTGGAATCATCGAGTCCAACCATCGGCCCCACTCTACAAAGTTCTCTCCTACACCAGATCCCTCATCACCACATCCAATCTACTCTGAAACACAGTCAGGGATGGGGACTCCACCACCTCCCTGGGCAGCTGATTCCACTGACTGACCACTCTTGCTGGGAAGAATTCTTTCCTCATGGCCAGCCTAAATCTACCCTGTTGCAGCTTGAAGCCATTCCCTCTCCTTCTATCACTAATTGCCCATGAGAAGAGACCAGCACCAACCTCTCTACAATGTCCTTCTAAGCAGCTGTAGAGAGTGATGAGGTCTCCCCTCAGCCTCCTCTTCCTCAAACTCAACAGTCCCAGCTCCCCCAATGGTTCCTCATGAGATTTATTCTCCAGGCCCTTCCCCAGCTCCGTGTCCCTCCTCTGCACTCGCTCCAGCCCCTCCAGATCTCCAGATCAGAACTGGACACAAGACTCAAAGGGTGGCCTCACCAGTGCTGAGCACAGGGGGACAATCACCTCCCTACTTCTGCTGGTCACACCATTTCTAACACAAGCCAGGATGCCCTTGGCCTTCTTGGCCACCTGGGCACACTGCTGGCTCATGTTCAGCCACTTGTCACCCAGCACCCCCAGGTCCTTTTCTGCCAGGCAGCTCCAGCCACACTGCCCCAAGCCTGTAGCCATCCATGGGGTTGGTGTGGCCCAAGTGCAGGACCTGGCACTTGGCCTTGTTGAAGCCCATGCCATTAACATTGTCCCATCCTTCCAGTCTATCCAAGAGTGACAGAAAAAAATGTTCTCACATTGATGCAGGGCTGAATTATTACAATGATGGGAATGTTCAATTATTCTGGGCCAAGATTTTGCCCAGGGGCAAAGTGGGGCCAAGCAACCCTAATGCCATTCTATACCACAGTTTGGAAACACTTATAAAACGTTAAAGGAAAATAGTGCTGAATGTTTAGTGCAGATTTGTCTTGTTAAAAAAAAAAAGAAAAAATAAAAGAAAAGAGAAGAAAGAAAAGAAAGAGTTTTTTGAGGTACAACAAAGATTTTGTAAAGGTTGTTTCCCACTTTTGCCAAGTTACAGAGCTGTCTGGAAGGGTATGAACATTAAAATTTCAATCAAGGGAAACTGAAGCAGAAAGAATTGGAGAAGGAATGGTGGGGGGAAACATGATTATTTGCTCTATTTCTCGATGACTGCTGCCAAATTCCTAGGGTGTTATGTAATTAGCGTGCTATCCCAGTGCTCTAGTCATGACAGCACGCGTTTCTTGCCATACCTCAGGCAGTGTTGCAAGTTTTTATTCATTCGTTAACATATTTAAAATCTGTAGCTTACAAGTTTTGTTGAGAAATACGGGAGGAAAGAAAGAGGGAGAAAGTTTGGGATATTGTTTTTATTATTATTATTTTCATTTTCAGGTGAGCTTTCTCCTCCTCCGCCTCCTTTTAGCTTTCTTGGATGCCTCCGCTTGGTTGCAGCACAGGTGCTCTGCGGCTTTGCTGCTGGCTAAACCTGTGGTTTGTGGTGTGCCAGTGCTCAGCAGGAAGCATGGTTTTGGGGCTTTTTTTGGATGTGAAGAGTGCTCCTGAGATACCATCCCCGCCTCAAGATCTTGCAGATATTTTTATAGATAGTACAGCTTATTCCTCGCTTGAGTCACCCACACAGAGAAATATATATGCAAAGAATTTCCTCTAAGACCTTCCCATTTTTCCTGGTAACATCAGGTCCCTGATGCAGTGAGGTTCCCATATGACAATTACTGGGGATAACAGAGATAAGAATCATCACGGAATATGAAGCAATCCAACCAGATTTCTCAGTACTCAAATCTCAGGCCCTTGCACCACAGATTTTGAAATCCCCTTTTTTCAAGGTTACTTTCACGCTGTTTAATAAGGTCTTATCTTGTGAACTATAATAAGGCTTCAGGCCTTAATCCAGTGAGATTATGCTGAGGGGGAAGGGATTTCTTCAGCATTTTACTACCCTGGGGACAGAACATCCAGGACCAAAACCAGAGATACAATGAAGTGATGAAAACTGAACTGCTGTGCAGAGAAGACTCAATCCACTTGCTTGGGGTCAGCCTGGCCTCCCGCAACCCACAGCCTGGCTGGAGCAGAGCACCCTTCTTTGTCCTGGCTCTTTTCCGACACAGGGTCCTGGAGGAACAAGCCACAGTCCCCATATCCCACGTTGGAGGACATCAAAAGTCAGATTTGCAATGCACTTTCTCAACACTTTCCCCAAGCCATGCAGAGGGAGAAGCAGTTTTCCCAAGGAGTTTTTGTTTTGTTTTGTTTAATTAAATATATATATCTCACAATTCTACTTCAGAAAACTCTGCAGAGTTTTCATGGGAAGTTTTTTGGTTGTTTGTTGTTTTTTTTTTAAGAGAGAAATTTCCTTTTCTTTGATGGCTGAAACCTTTGCATGAACAGCCTGTGTTCATTAAGGCATCTTGGCTCTGGAGGTGGGGTGGGATCAGACTAAGCATATCTGAAAAACAGGAATCAGCCCCACACTGTGACTGATTCCCTGGAATTAGTGAAATCTGGGTGGTATTCCCAATTTAATGCCAGGAAGGGGGTTGAGCCTTTGTCCTCCAAACTAGCAAATATATCTGGCAACAAATCTGTTCCCCATTTACAGGAATAGGTGAGGATGATCTATAGGTAGAAAATGTTTCCCTGCGAAGTTTGAGTTGAGATTGAGATACTTGCAGGGTGAAAACCTCTACAACTGCGCAGAGCCTCTCTGAGGCATCTCACATAGCTTTTCTCTCTCCAGCTTTTCTCTTTTTCCCTGGTCCCTGTTCTCCCAGAAGCTGCCTCTGCTGGTTTTGTTGCACTCAGCAGTGGGAATGGACCCACCAAATCCACATATGGAGCCATTACCCATGCAGAAATTGTACATGTGGGGTTAGGTTCCCAAAATCAGCTCAGAACTAGAGTTTCCACCATTTGTTTTTACATTTCAGGGAACATTTTAAGACCTTCAAAAAGTTCCACACAAGCTGCATAAGCACTAATTATCACTTTCTCTGTGAAGTTCATCTGAGATTTGAGAATGAAATTATTTAAACCCATGAAGCATCAGGTAAAAACTAGAAAATTGGTGCATGCTATTGAAACTGGAATGAGGGAAAGGCATTTTAGTGGGTAGAGGAAAGGCCTGGGCTTCCAAAGCATGTGAGGGCAGAGTTTCATTCCCGTTTTAGATGCTGACATAAAGACCCAGCATCCGACTCATGCCTGGGTGATGATGATGGTTACAGTATTAAAAATAAATATTTCCTCCTTCTTTGGACTGTAACAGCCTGGTTTCTCTTTTGTACTGCACTGTAAAGTACCTAGTGTCGTTGGACTTAAAATTAACGACATCTTAACAAACTATGAGTAATAAATCTTAATGAGAACAAGCCAGCACGGCCGTTGCAAGCCAGGCAGGCTTTCTCTGGGCAGTGCTTTTTTCCCCAGAGTGAGATAGAAATCCTTCACCCTCATCAGTCAGAGGCTTTCTGCTCAGATCTGTGACCACCCTCTCCTACAGAGCCAGACAAAAAAGCAGATCTTTGAAACCCCTTCCCTATTGCTCCCCTCAAGCGATTCCTGAAAGCCCTGCAGTTATCAGAGAGCTGGTGGGGGGCGAGGGGGGGTGGGTGACTGGAAATACAACCTCTTTTGTTTAGTCTTGGTTAATGTGTGGCAGGAAAACATTGCCATCCTGTTTTCCAGGCTCTAGCACGCATATAATGGAGGAAAAATACAGCAGCCTCTCTGACAGGCTGTGATTAATCCTTATTGTATCCCGCGTTGAAGAGGTGCCAGAGGTGCTGCTCGCCAGCCCACATCCCCTTCCAGCCACATCAGCCGGTGAAGGACCTGTTGAGCAGAGCCCGTGAGGAAACGAAGAGGGGGGGGAAGGAGGATATTTACAAGAAGGCTGAGGGATTGAGTGCACCAGCAGCAAGTTTGCAGATGACACCAAGGTGTTGTCGATACACCAGAGGGACGGGATGTCATCCAGAGAGACCTGAACAGGCTGGAGAGGTGGGCCCAGGTGAACCTGATGAGGCTTGACAGGAGCAAGGGCAGGGTTCTGCACCAGGGTCGGAACAACCCTCACTATCAATATTGACTAGGGGATGATGTATACTGCCCAACAACAGGCACCTTCTCCTCCCGACTGCTCAGAAAATAAGACGTTAACACCACCCTGGTCTATCCCAAGACACCTGCACTACCTCCTCCCACACAGCGGAGGGCTTTTTTCAGACCTGGGGATGAGGGGTTAGAAAGCAGCCCCGAGGAAAGGGACTTGGGGGTGCTGATGGAGGAGAAGCTGGCCATGAGCAGGCAGTGGGCACTTCCAGCCCAGAAGGTCAATCCCATCCTGGGCTGCATCAAAAGGTGCATTGCCATCAGATCCAGAGAGGGGATTCTGCCACTTTTCTCTGGTGAGACCTCACCTGGAGTGCTGTGTGCAGGTCTGGAGCCCTCAGTATAAGAAGGACATGGACCTGAACGAGCAGGTACAGAGGAGGGCCATAAAAATGATCAGGAGGTTGGAGCAGCTTTAGACAAGCTGAGGGAGCTGGGGTTGTTTGAACTGGAGAAGAGAAGGCTCCAGGGAGACCTAAGAGCAGCCTTCCAGTCCCTGAAGGGGCTACAGGAAGGCTGGGGAGGGTCTGTTTACAAAGGCCTGCAGTGACAGGACGAGGGGCAATGGCTTTAAGCTGGAGAACAGCAGATTTAGATTGGATATTAGGAATAAGTTCTTCACTATGAGGCTGGTGGACCACTGGAACAGGTTGCCCAGGGAGGTGGTTGAAGCTTGGAGATGTTCAAGGTGAGGCTCAATGAGACCCTGGGCACCCTGGTCTACTTAGGGGTGTTCCTGCTGACTGTGGGGAGGTTGGACTAGATGACTTTGGAGGCCCCTTCCAGCCTGGACTGTTCTATGATTCTGTGATTGTATGAAATGTAGTGGTGTGACCTGGGGTGGATGCACCCCAGGAACCTGGTGATCGAGGGCTGAGGTGATGTAAGGCCTGTCAGCAGCGCAGTGAGCTGGAAGCCGGGAGGGAGGGAGGGAGCAGATCCCTGTGCATATTTATCCCTTCTGGCCATGCAGCCTGACTCACTTGCCCTTGCCCCATCACTATCTCTTCAGTCTATCTCCAGGCCACCCTTCACTTGCTCAGTCCTGGGGAACGGCTGGTTTGCTTTTGTTTTTTTTCTCTCCACCCAGGACTGTTCCTATGTTGAAATATTGTCTGAGTCAGCAGGGATGATGCTGCCAGCTTGGGCAGTGCTGAGACGCTGCTTAACCCTGGTTGTATGAATCTCAGGGGGCATCCCCAGGCTGTACATGAGGCTGAAAAAGCATCCTGAGCTGCAACACAACTTGTCCTAGCCCAGTGCAGGTGCCAGGAGGCTATCAGTGGTGGGGAAGGGGCTGACACCATGCTCTACCCTCTCTGGTGAACACAGGGCAACCTGCATCCTCCTGAGACAAGGGAAAGCCTGAATTGAGGTCTCTAGACGTGTAACTCCTTGCTCAGTAGACTTTTCCCTGCAGTGCCTCTCTATCATTTGATGATAGTTGTGAGTCGTCTTCATGGGCCACATTTGGGATGTTCTTGGCCCTGCCACAGGTCTGTCATGAGTTGGAATTCCCATTTTCAGCCAGGTATGCTGAACACCTCAAGGGGTGGGAGATAGGATGCTGTATGAATGTGACACATTAATGTAATAGCGGGGTTTGGAAGGTCCCCGGCTCCTTCCAATCAAGTTTCTAACTTGCAAGTCCCACCGTGTGTGGTAAAACATGCTGTACATCTGTGAGACAGGAGAATGCATTAGCTTTACAGACACAGAGAGAGGCTTCAAAAGTCTTATATTGGGAATAGAAACCACATCTCCAGTCCTCTAGTATAAATCAGCAAAGATGTTGAGACAAGGCTGAGGTGCCACCCCACTTGGCTACCAGGGAGGCTGCGGGGCAAGGCCACAGGGGAGACTAACTGCACTAACAACTGGCCACACACCTGCTACCTCTCTGCTTCGGTTTCCAGAAGAGTAAATTGATGAGAATTTGTCCTGCCATTACCCTGCAAGGCACCTCTTTGGTCTTCACATGCAGGTAGTGTCTCTGCTTCTCTTGGACTGAAGGGACTTTGGGTAACTGTGAGCCACTGTGTGATGAGACCCACATCCTTGACCTCGAGCTTCTGGGTCCTACCACAATATAAATGATAACCAGCCTAATTAATAATCATACATGCTTGTCTCCTGGGGTGGTGAGTGGCTTTATTAATGTTTGCACAAAACTGTTTTGTGTTATCTGTATTAACCAGGAAATGTGGCTGCTGAAGCCAGCCCAGTGCAATCACAGAGCAGGATGCATCGCAGTTATATCAGGGGGGTTGGTGTACTCTGCACTGATACAGATCTCTCTGGTCTGTAGCCTCCAGAGAGCTTCAGCATTTAAACAGTGAAAAAAATTGGGCACAAATTTCAAAGGTGTTTACATCCCGCAGAGGTCAAAGGCTCAGTTTTTGCCTCATAAATGGCCTTCCCATGTGACACCTGCACAGTTCTAGTGGGAGTGTGATACCCCACGTCTGCAAGACTTCCTGGGCTTACTAAGGGGTCTCCTTTTTTCTTCATGACAGGTTGTAAGTAATGAGGTGGAAGGAGGTGTTACAGAAAACGGAAGACACAATCCCAGTGTTGCTTATTTGATAGACAGTAAATTAAAAATCTGGCATGATCTCTCTAGACGAAGGTTTTGCAGGCAAAATACTAACTGGAAATGAGGTGTGTATTTTGAGTAGAAAAAAAAACATTCTGTTTTGGAATAACCTCACAGGCCACGGAGTCAGTGACAAATAACTCTTTGTGTCTGAGTCTTTAAGAAAAAACCCACTGTAGGTCAGCCACGGACCATTGAGCTCACTGTGGGAATCACCAAGTGTCATTCCAAGATTGCACTACTTGGGAGGGTCAGATGACATAATTATAATGGTCCCTTCTGACCTTGCAATCTGCAAAACCTCATTATTTGTAATCAGGATACAAATTATTTGCCTTTGGAGTTGAGGAAGGAAGTCTTCTGCATCACCTATCTGCTCCAAAACATCCGTTGTTTCACAACTGAAGGATTTTCTCCGTCACAGAAGGCTCAAGCTCAGCAGCATCCACCAGCTGCTTTCACCAGGCTGGCTGGTCAGACCCAGCCTGGCTTACCCTGCCAGGGATACATACAAGTGGTCCGTTTGGGGAGGAAATGCCCTTTGATGATGAGTATTATGATGCAAGTGATGTTGACTCTTCCTTCTGTCCCCAGCTGAGGAAACCCAAGGTCTAGCCAACACATTTTTTCAAAATCATCCACCTCATTTTTCAAATTCATTTCTCCCACAAACACACCTCCCTCAAAGTCATAGAGTAAATTTACATCTCCTTAATGGGGACCGACCACTACGACCACCATGTCACAGCCACAATCATCCATCCTACACATACAGAAGCCCAGAGGTAACGGCCATGTTTCAGTGCTGATCTGACAGGTCCCACTCTGCACATTACAACCCTCCAAAACTGTGTGGCATCCCAAAATGTGCTGAAACACCATGTCTAAACAACATCCCATCCCTCAACCCCATTCCAGCAAGGCCTTGTGTGCTGTAATGTTGAAGACACGCTTTTCACCCATGGAGTGTGTGGGGCTACACATTCACCAGCACCCCACCAGCCCCTGGTGTTGATGAAGCAGTTGAAGAGCTCACCACAAAGAGCAGCCTTTCTGCAGCTTCCTCATCTGTCCTTCAGATACATAAACCAAAGACACTTGGGGTTTTGTCCATTTCCCGAGATCTGCATTTGAATTTGTTTATCCTGTATATTCCCAGGCAATTTGATTTTAAATCACCTTGATAACTACCTGGCAGAAACAGAAATTGCCACCCCTGTCCTTCGCTGTCTGCAGTGCAACACCAGGAAGGCAGAAGGGCTGCAGCATTAGGAAGCAATTGCAATTTCATTGCCAAGCCGAGTGGGCAGGTCTGCAGAGGTTACGAGGACGCAGCTGCCCGAGGTGTGCACAGGAATGTGGCTGGTGAGTAACAGAGGCTTTTGCAGAGGTTCGTGTTCCTGCAGCGCGGCTCTTGTCTGAGCTGCGTCTCCTGATGCTTCAGGAGGACACAGCAAGAGAGGAACCTCCAGCAGATGAGTCACCCCGTTGCCATCTCTGGAGTCGCAGGGCCAAATTGTCTACCTGCCATACTATTGCCTATATATGTCCAAGCCGACTCCTCCACATCAGATTCTCAACCATGAGCTGGCTCCAGTGATGTGAACTCAATGAATTGGACCTCAAGAGACTAAATTCACGATTTCCTCACATTTCGGTGCACGTGCTGTTCTGAGGAAATCCACTTCACCAGCCTTGACTTCGAGTTCTTTGTTCAGAGTGTAAATAAGTCTGGGACCTTGGGGGAACACAAGGAGAAATGGGAGCATTAGTCAGCAGCGCTCCGTGGGAGCACTTACAGCAGGAATCTGGACAGTGTCTCCTCTGGAGAGCACGGAAAATGCACTGTACAAAATATTTTTTGCAGAGCAGGAAAACACTGCATTCTTTGGATGATAATGGCATTGTGTCACCGTCTGTGACCACAGCCATGACTCAGGCTGTTGCTGGGGAGGGAGAGGAGGGTGAGCAGGCAGCCCTTGCTGCCAGTCGCAGCTTGTGCTGCTGACTCTACTGCCTGGTTAGAAACTCCAAAGAAAACACAAGGCTATTGCTTTATTTTTCCTTTTTTTTAAAAAAGAAAAAAAAAAATGGGTTCCTGATTGATAGTCTGACAGCGTGGATGTTGCTGCTGGATCATGTGTACAAAGCACAAGCACATGAGGCTTAATCTCTCTGTCAGGGATGGACCTGTTGCTTGCCCCAGTGTCCGAGGCAGCTGGCAAAAAGGCTCCTGGCATGCAACATCTGGTTGCAGTGCACTGCTGCTTTCCAAAGCCCTGATCCCAGGAATCTGCAGTGTCTGCCCCCAGGCATTATCACACATCTGATTTAATGAAGTTTAAGAAGCAGATTCCATCCGAGCTTGCCAAATTGGAAAGTCCCTGGAGCCTTCCCCTCCCATTTGCCATCCTATGGAAGATGCTGATACATCCTTCTGACTATGCATCCTTCTGACTGTCCTCACACACCACCAGGACTGACCACTGCAGAAGGGCTACCACACAGCTGGCTCTATGTGGGATATGAGTGGAGCTAGTTGCTAGCAAGGCTCAGAGGTAGCTTGGTGGAGTATAGACTGTACTGCAGTCCCCTGTAGATGTGCTTCAGGAGGCACCATCATGGTGGCGAAGCTCCTGCTGGGAGAGGGCAGCACTGCACCTTCTCCTTGACTCTCAGAGGATGAGGTGATGGCAGGTCAGCCAGCCTCAACTCCCACAGGAGTCTGATGTTTACACTTGGCTGTGTTCCTAGGTGACGACCAACAGAGAAATCTGGGTGAGCTCTTAAAGATAAGTCTTAGTCAGCAGAGAGAGCAACAAGCACTGGAGGGAGAATATCTAACTGGGGAAGAATGGTTAGCATCTGAATCTTGCACAGCTCTTCATTCTCTGCTGCAGCCCAGGACTCCCAAGGACCAGCACCCTTTAGAGCTGTGTCTCCTTATTTTGTTCACAAAATACTTCCAGTTCTTATCAGCTCTTAGGAATTGCAGAATAAATATGAGGGATACCCTCAGGAGAGACAGTTAGAGGACAGCAGGCTGCCCTCTGAAATAAGGAAGATCATAGCAGGTTGGCAAGTTCTGGACAAGAAATTTGGCATCTACTTCAGAGGCTGCACTTTGAAAGTAGCAGGAGAAAAGCAGGTTACATGCTGGTTTGGGCTGAGCTCTGTGACTGTGGATACGTGAACTCGGCTCTGGGGCAGCTGAAAGTGACAGGCACATATTCAGGAGACCCATCCACTCCAACCTTCTTCCTGACATGCTGGAGAAAGCAAGGGACAATTAAGCCCTCCTTTCACCTGCCCCAAAGGAGAGATCTCCAGAGCCCAGTGCTGTGGCAAGGGGCATGTTGTGACCAACATATTCTGCAGTGATGCTGAAGAATGACCCCTCCAGTGGAAACTCTCCTGGTGCCAAGCTTCACCACTGGCTTCTCCTCTGGAGAAGAAAACAGTTTCTTCACTGACTGTGCTGGTGGAGAGAAACGAGAGAACAATTTTCCTTATTTCTCTTATTTTCCTGCAAATGGCGTGCTTTTGTGCTGCTTCTGGAAACAATTGTCCTTCTGAGCAGAGGGTGTGGATGAAGCTGGATGTGAGCACTGGAGGAAAACATCTTTCTCCTTCAGTGGCAGACTAAGTTCCTCCCCCCTGTCTGTCAGGCAGGAAATAAAGGAAACCTTTGAAAGCACTGCAGAGCATTAACTATTGGAGTCCAGGGCACGAGGCTCAGGAAAGAAAGATCCTCAGCCTATCACCACTGCAGCAGAAGGGTGACACTGGGCAAAACTTCTCAGTTCTCAACTTACGTTTGTGTAAGATGGAGAAGGAGGAACAAGATGTTCTGTTGGTGTGTGGAAGGGGCAGGAACACTCTCCCTCTCTACCTCCCCCCTCCCCAGCACCTGAATGCCATGTCCAGGGAAATACGTCTGTTCCTTAAACTTCCTGGCACTGATGGTGTTATTGGCCTTCGTGCTCTGCCAAGGAGTGAGTCCTTTGATGAGAGCTGTCATTTTCCTTTTGCTCTCAGGCACGAGGCTAATGGTGCTCAAAGCCTAAGTACACTCTGCAAGGAGAGCAAACTGGAATAAAAAGCAGCCCTGAACACCCTGAAATGTACTCAGCAAGCCACAGGACAGGCTGATAAGTGAGCGCAGGGCAGGTCTCCCCAAGCCCAGCCCAGACCCTGGGAAGCAGCTATTAGAACATGCAAACAGACCTACAATGCCTGCAGCCAAGCGTGGACAGCGGAGCATTGATCTAGAAAACTCACCCAAACACATGTGATGTACCTGGCTGCTGTGAGCCTGCAGGAGAGCGCAGAGGGTCAGGGAGTGCAGGGCAGTGCAGCCACTGGTCCCCACCTCCGTAAGAGCTGGCGTGATCCCGAGGGGGTGTGATACCTCCTGGTGCGAGCGGGTGCTTACGTGTCCCGTTCCCCATCTACACCACCATCCCATGCAAGCACTCTTCTGTGCTTGCAGTGACTTTTGGCTGTCTACCCCGACACCTAGAGCTCCCTTCTCCATTAGGCTGGGGATACAATGCTGACAGCACAACATGTGAGGGAGAGGGTGGATGTTACATCCTCCTCTTTTAAGACCCCCTAGTTCATGACCTACTGCCAGTTTGGGATCCACTAACAAGCACTCTTACCCTGCCTGCAAAATCAAGGGCTCTGTGCTAACTGATAACTTCTACTTTCAGAGAAATCAGATGGGGAAGGTTTCCAGGAGAAAATGTAATTGAAATGTATAATGGAAGAAAGAAACAAAAAAACCAAAACCAAAAAAGACCCAAGATTAGACCAATAGTGCTGAAGCCAATTAGTAAATACAGATATAAACATGCAGAACTTCTGATAAGCTTCCAACCAGCCAGGCAACAGCCTTGGAAAGCAGGTGGGAGCTCACCAGTCCTCCACCTAAATTAAAAATGACACATTCAAGATTGTGCCCGCAACTTCTGTTAGTGTAAATTCTCCTCTTCCTCATTGTGCTGTGGATTTCAATTCCAAACTCACCCTGGATTTCAGCCACCACTCTTCAAAAGCCACAAGTGATTTATTCTTGGTTACCTAACACAGGAAAGCAAGAGGACCAGGTGTATCCTGAGAAGTGCTGTCAGAAAGATTCCAGAGCTTGACAAGTCTTCAATTTGCAGAAAAACTAGGGGAAATGCCCATATTTCCACATGTTAATGATTGTCTCTGCAGAATCTGGAATCTCCCCTAGCTCAGCTAACGCACTGGCTTGGGGCAGACGTGATATTTGACTTTGATGCTATGAAAAACCTTATACTCGCTCGCTCCTCATGACAGGGAACTTCAGCTTCTGGTTTTGCTTGAATCACATGTAAATCTGCTGTTTCCTTCTGCTCTAACAGACAGTAAGCAAACACATTCCTCTGGGGAAATGGTGCATGTGCACAGGTTTGGGTCTGTGGACACTGTACCTTCAGTGTAGTTGGGTTGGAATTCCTGACTCTTTCCCTGTGTCCCTTTTCTCTTCCCTGCCTTGGAGACAGCCATCTCCTTGATGAAGTAGGACAGTCTTTTCTGCTGAATCCCTGTGGTTTTCTCTGGGGCATACAACTGTTCTGCAGATTCCAAAAGTCTAGGTATTTAGACCATCACCCCACATCAGCCCAGAAATTAATAACACTGCTCCCCAGACTTGTTTGGTTCTGCAAGGAAATGCTGTTGGAAGTTTTTCCTCTACTCACCCTCTTGGCATGGTGTTGGCAAGCCTAGAGACCAAGCAGAAGATAAGACAAACCCATGGTACACAGCAGAGAAAGGGACAAGGGAAATTATGTGATCTTTTTGGTTTACCCCTACATAAAACTCTGAAGGGCAGAACCAGAGGCCATGGTCAAGTTCAGCCAAGTTTCCAGATCATCGAACAAGATCCTGGTGATGAGGGAGGTCCCAGGTCAAGCGGGGAAGTCAGCCTGCAGGACAGGACTGGGATCCAGAGGGTCCATGACAAGACAGGGGCACTGCTGTTGCTGATCTGGAAATCAACACTCATCCAATGTAGCTCAGGCATGATCTGAAGACCCAGGGCTGAGCTCAGATTGACCGATAAGCCCATGGGCAGGGGCTGCATTGAGGCCCCAGTGGAGTCTGGTTAGGGCCCTTGAGGTCCACCAATGCCTCACACCACAGAGAGGAGGACAAAAAGGCTCATTGAGGGAGCTGGTAAAAAGCATGTTCTCCACGTGATGATTTTGCTTCCCATTTTCTCTAGTTAGGGCTTTTTTTTCATCCAGAAGAAAAAGAAAAATTGATACAGTTCCCCTGAGCTGGAAATTTTCCTCCATCAGAAAGAGTAAAGAAAGTGAAAAAAGGAAGAATCAATGCAGGCATCTTACATATGATTTTCATCCAACAACAAATCCAGAGAAGTTGAACACAGGTATCCAAACACACCAGGACTTCCCTGTTGATATAGCTCCTTCTGACAGACCAGACAACGAGAGCAGGAGCCCAGCATGAGCTCCACAGACTGACCACTGCCCTGGGGCACAGGCCAGGAGGAAGCTCCACTTCTCAGTTCCCAAACCATGTCCACATTGAGATCCAAACTTTTAACCTCCTTTCACCTCATCCATGTAACACACATTGCCAGAGGCTGTCAATGGCAAACACAGCCCTGATGTGCAGAAGATACCTCCCTCCACTCTTCCCTGCTCACCCAGAGACATCCTTTCTTCCATGAGTGTAGCCAGGTCCATCACAATGCTGGCTATGTACTGGCCATAGTGGCCCCAGCCCCAGCCATGGGCAACTCCACAGTGATGGGAAGAGCAAGTCCGGTCAACAACTGGAAGTGTGAAGGTGACAGACCCAGGCCTCTCCCAGAGGACACCCAGTTCAGGTGCCTGGGAAAAGACTGGGACCATGACAGTTGATGCTGTTATATCGACCTTTGCAGGGACTACCCCAGCTCCTTCTGAGACAGCTTTGACAGTGGACGTGGCTCAATAGTACCTCAGCCTTGAGGAGGGTTGGGCAAGGCAGGAGGAGAGCTCCAGCAGGTGCTGAAACATCTCCTGGATAGGGCACCATGCTGTGCCTCTGCGGTGGGAGGGGGATCCAGGATAGAATGTATGCACTGGCTGGTGCAGTGTGGAACGGGGTGGGGGTACCATCAGCAGGAGACAGCTGGCCAAAAATCCTGAGCTTGGGGGTATCGTCCCTTCTGCAGCCACAGAGCTCCCGATGATGAGCCATGAAGCACTGGAGTGCTCCTTGGCACACTGCACACCAACACCAATGAATTTTTACTTGGTTCTTGGACACCAATGAACAAAGATGGGTTCTGCCATGCAGGAGAGTCTCACAGATAACAAATTTGTTCATTTTGTAGCCAGTTGCTTTTGTCTGTGAAGTTACTCTGACATTATGGAAACCCACACTCTGCTTCTTCAGGCCAGATTGAGGACACATTCTCCAGTCTCATCTGAACCCTGAACCATCTCTCCAGAGCAGTCCTATGTTTGGATCCATGTGGGCCCACTTCTGTTTCTCCATATTCAGTCTCTGTTCCATTTTCACACCCTGCCTAGATATAACCCTGTGGTGGGTGTGTGCCTTGCGTGCGTTGTGGAATCTTCTCCCCACTCTAGTTGTTGTCTCCTCACTGCAGCTTTGCTTTGTTTCTCCCTTCCAGATCGGGCTGCAGCACAGACCTGCCTCTGGCTGATCCTGGAATTTTCTACCTGGACAGAGCCCATCCAGCCCTCAGAAATTCATTTGGTTTCCTATCCAATTCCTTTTTGCCTTCTGGCTGCCTCAGCACTTTGGCTGGACTCCCTCAAAGTAGTGAGACAGAGGTCAAGGGACCTGCTTTGGCTAAAAAATATTATTTTATCTCACAGGTATAATTACAGTGATTTGTCTGGGAGATTTGGCTGTCAGAGATAAAAGGCCTCTCTAATGAGAAAGACTGTAGTCATGATTGAAAAAACTCCTGAATTGAAGTGTATGCTAATATATGTGCTACTGTATGTATGGTTCTATGCAAGTACATTCATGAATATAAATAACTCTGTTTACTAAACTGTTTTGACCTGCTTTACAGTACAGCCTGAAGTTATCTTATCTATACTGCTCATGAAAATAAACAGATGTATCGAAACACGCCTGTATGAGGAGTTCCTTATCAGGCCAACTTCCCTCCACTGACCCAGTTAAACCTTCGGTAATTCATTAATTTCCTAACCGTGGCTTTTCAGAAGTACTAACCAACTTTCCTATCAGCATATTTTTGATCTTGTGAAGCTGCAAATCCCTAATGTTTTGTTTGCCTTCTGTATCCTGCAAATGCATCCATCCGTTCAGCTTTGCCGCTGCCTGCCTGCCTCCACTAATTATCACCTCTTTACCCACGCTGCTTCCTTAGCTAGCGAGTTCAAAGCCTTAGTAGAAGGAAGTAACAAAAAAGAAACTATCCCAAACCTGGCAGCATTTTTACTTTTTATACATTGACTGTCACTCAAGAAAGGAAATAAAAGGGGTAAGATTCTAGGAGATCCCTTATACTGAGTTCCCTGCTCCATGCCCCAGCTGTGGTACATACAGCTCCTAAAGTTTCCTGTCCCGCGGGAGTGATCCCTCCTTTATTATCTGCCTCCTCTGGAGGAAAGGGTATGGGAGAATTCAAGGAGAAGGAGCTCTGGATGCTGACACTGATCACTCAGCTGTGACAGTGGGACACTGTATCTAAAAAGTGGAGAGCTGCTCCATTCACAGTGTGCAACATCCCCCTCTGTCCTTAACCCCCATGACACCCAGCAGAGACATCTCCTCCAGTGCTGTCTGGAGCACTGAGAGGCATGGGAAGGACAGGAACTGCAGGATGGCTGGGGAACCCATGGAACCTGGCTCCAGGATCCAGCTTGATCACTCCCTACAGGATCTTCTGTTGAGGATATTTCTGGTCATCCCCTCCCACCCTGCTCAGTCATACTTTCTTGGTTTTAGGCTGCACTCAGAACAAACCAGACCACTCAAACCACCACTGCAAAATATCTACCTCTGTGCCTTGTGTTCCCACTGAACACCCTCCATGTCCGAATGCCAGCAAAGTGGAAATAAAGTGCCTCTTTATAACAGCACCAGCAGAGCAAGGTACAGGGTGGGAGTGCATTCCACCTGGGGCTATGTACATTCCTTAGTCTAATCATGATAAGAAAGAAAATTTTCCTTTCCAGTTAAATGGTACTCTTTGGACACATACTGCATCTCCTCCCTCTGCCTCACCATAAAATTGGCTATGCCTTTATCAGAGGGTCTCAGATAGGACCCTTTGATGAGGGTCCCATCTCATCACAGAGATGATAAAATCCAGGTGATGCCACCACAGTGATTACATCGTTCTGCTGACCAAAACTTCCCAAGAGTCCGCAGCCAGGTGACCAAGTGTTCAGTACCCACACTTGGAAATGGGTTTTTACAACTCTCCACACCCAGCCAGAATTCTCTGGACCAAGAAGGGCTGAAGTCTTTTAAGAAAGGAAAGTGGCTGGAAAAGTCACAAAAGCAGACTCCTGAGACTTAAATGAAGTTGACCAAATTGCTTTCACCAAGGCATACTGCTTTGCAAGGAAAATCTTATGTATTTTCCTGTGACCTTACAATAAAGCAGATAAGTATTCCTTCAAAATATGCAGGATAAAATGCCCGTTTATGTCAACGGTAGCCCTATTTTTATGATGATTATTTTAGCTACATCATCATGATAAAGGGTTATTTTAAGGACAAGACAAAAGATGCTTATATCTGTCCTGATATAAAGACATAAAAATATCCTCTTACTATCTCACTGTCACTCCTTCTCAACTTCCAGAGGACATTTCTTACCTGTCTTAAAAGTTCAGCGTTACCTCAGTGGCTCTAAGCAGGAGTCCTGATGGAAGAGGTTTGAGCAATAGTGATCATAGCTTAGACTCCACAGAAAAGTAACTGATTTATTTTCATATTTACAGCCTGTTATGCCAGAACATGACTCTGTTATCGTCGATCAAGGATCAAGTTAAATCGGTGACCCCATCAACCCCTCTTTTTGTGGGGATCAATCCAAAGAGATGGAGAGAAAGTCATCAAAAGCCATTGACCACATGGTGGGATCTCAGCAGCATCAAGCAATTGTGCAATATGCTGGCAAATGCAGGGGCTAGAAATTATTTGTCTAGTCAGCTACATGGAAAGAGAAACCTCAAAACTGACAGAAACCTAAACAGAAGAGAGGTGTATTCTGAAAGATGGCCTCGAATAGAAGCAGGAGCAAAGGAACTCTGATCACCGAAATTCACTGGAAAGGCATGGACAGCATTTGTTCCAAATGCCTTCTAGGAAATAAAGTGGTGTTTCTCTTTCCTGTAAATAATCAGAATTGTCCTAATGATAGACTTTGGTCATATTACCAATTCCTTTGCATAACAGACATATGAACATCTGTCAGGCTCTGGAAGGAGGTGAACAACACAACCTGGAAGGACTCAATACAATGAGATTGAGGTGAATTTCTGGGCACATTTTTTCTATTGTTTCATTTGGTGATCCAGAAAAATTCACTTTAAGTTCCACGTCTCCCTAATCCACCCCCAAAATGAGTGAGGTTGAGCACTGATGGCTTGAGATAGCTGGCATGAGCAAAACATTGTTACTGATTACCTTAGTACCACAATCCTTCTGATAATCTATTCAATTTTTTCAATATCTTGCCATTATTTTATCAGACTTATTAGTTGATTCCATTCTGAATGCAAAAATATTTTCAGACCCACTGCAAATACACTTTGAGCAAATTCTCCTTCAAGAAAACATCATTATCCTGGTCTGCTTGCTCCCACCACATGCTCATGAGCATTGATTTCTGATGGGATCTACAGAATGAACCCCTATCATCTGCAGAAGTGTATAAAATACAAGGTGTTCAGGCTGAAGATAACACGCTCAAGTCCAGCACGTTTTCCATATGACAGAGGCTACAGTAAGATTCAGTTCCACCTTTATTCCTAACCATGCCAGTTTTCAGGAGAATGCTGCAAGAAGCTTAGGCAGAACCCCCAGATAGATAATTCCCAAGTAGAGGGAGGCCAGTAACAAGACACTGAAGACAAGTCCTAGAATTTTCCATACTGTTCTGTGTGCTGTTTTTTTCCCCCATAACTTGTGCTTAAGGGGCTGGAGCCAGGTCTGTAAATAAGCTCCACTTAAGACTTATATCCCTAAATATTTTTGATGATCTTGGATTTACGCCCAGTGCAGAGCTCACTGAAGCCAAAGGAAAGATGCCAGTCAACCACAATGGGCTTTAGGCTGAGTGCTTTGTAAGGAAAGAAAGAAAAATCTCATGTTACCACCAGCAAACAAGAACTTCTTCCCTGTCCCACTACATCATACTCTAATGCTAGTATCATTTCTGAGGGTGATAATGGCTTGTTATCAGACACGAAGACACAAATAGAAAAAATGTTATGATGCTAGAAAACAAGTTATGATACCGGTAATTAGTCACGCAACACCATCAAGAATAATCAGCCAGAATTATACATCAAATGGGAGCAAACAGAATATGCAATAGTCTCCTAAGGGAAGAGGCAGAAAGAACTAACGATTTAGTCTTTTATGTAGCGAGCTGGAAAACACACAGCAAAGTTTCGTATTGGTTAGATGTACAACACAACAACTGAGGCCGTATCAACTCATGGAATCTGTGTGGGCATGTGGTAAGAAAACCTCAACATCTTTACATTCAAAATAGGAAAAAAAAAACGCTTAAGAAATAACAGTCACAGCATCTCTGTGTTATAGGACCATTTACATTAGACATCATTCAAACAAGCTCCATTTCCTTCTGGTTTCTGTACCTTTTTACCCAAGGGATGGCCAGAGAGCATTAACAGTAGCAGTTTCTGTTGCAGCAATAGAACAGCCTGGTGTGAATAACACCAAAATTATAAAAGACATCTTCTTACTCCAAAAGTTATAAAATCTAATGCAGTATTCACCAGAAAAGGTATTTGTTCTGGGTTATTCAGAAGGCCAGAAAATGGTGGGATACAGTCAGCCATTAAGACTCCTAAAATCCAGTGAATCCATGTGCACTGTATTTCTAAGCTTACATTAAAGTCAGTGGCCGTATGGTGTGCTCTTCACTTTACTCTACATACACATCAACTGTCACATGACATGTCTTAAGGTATCCCAAACATCCATAAGGAGCAAATATGTCATAGAAGCCTTGGGAAACTGCATTTTCACAGTGAGGGCTACTCACTGGATGAGATAAACAGGTAATTTGAAATGTCACCAGAAACCTATGTGTAAGTGAATGAGTTGAGCCCAAAGAGCAACCCAGCTGAACATCTGGTGCCTGCATCACTCTGGACTCAGCTGACTGATTTACTAGCTCTCCATTGGCTGTAACCAGATCCTAGACCCCTAGCTGAGCTATAGCATCTTTAGACGCTGACACCTTCATTTAGTTGCTTCATCTCTCTCAATCATCCTGAAGACGTGCTAGTCCACTCTAGCTGTAAAAACTAGGGACAGTAACCAGTAACCTACATGCAGGAATCTGTCCCCACTCAAAAAGGTAGGGAAAGTCCACCCACCTACCACCTGCCAGCCAAGAAGAGAAAGTGTCTACTGTGGACCTGTCATATCTGTTACCCTAGACAGATATCTCAGATAGCCTAAGGAGTCTCGAAGGTCTATGTTTAGGCACCTTAATCAAGTCCAAAGGTACAGTCATGTCAAGGCCAAAAGTGTCATCATTATGGATGTGGTTGTTTTCAGCAGAAGGTTATCTGAAATCACATCAAACCTGCCAGGCAAGTCAGTACTCAAGAGAAAATGGAATGAGAGCACTTCCAGGAGGACTGTAAGTTAAGGTAAAGTTCAGCCCACATATCAAAGCTGGCTAAAATAAGAAACAAGCAGAGCCTTGCTGACATCTCTGCCAAAGCAACTGTACGCTTCAAAGTCACACAGTTGGACTGGGAATCCCAAAGGAACTGATGGTATTTACCTACCCAGATCTCCTTGGAAATCAGTGGTCAGTTCCTCCCCTAACTTCCTTGAACACCACTGAGAATTACAGATCTGGTTTTGTTTATTCCCTCTGCTTTTCATCCTCAGTTCAGCTGGGGTTTGCATCTCCCTGTTTCAGTGCTGTTTCATCAGTACAGTAGCCCACAGTGCTGGTTCATCCCTCTCCAGGGAAAGCATCGCCCAGTAACAATTGATACCACATCTTGCAACACCCAGGTTCTCCTCGGAGGTCTTCCACTGCAGTAACAAACAGGCCCAACCCCGCTCTGTTTAGGAGGTCTGATAAGATCACTGCCCAAGGTGCCATGGCTGCAGGCCAGAATGCTGTCCAAATAAACCATTTTCTGGAGGACCACCTTGTCTGGGCTTGTCTTTCCGTATGAAGCCAGGCAAAGCAAAGCATTCAGTTGCTAAAAATGTGTAACTATTATTGGTGTTTGTCCAATATTTGGAGGCTCATAAATCTCCCAGGAAAGATAGAATAGGAGCATGATTAAGAAAACAAGAAACTTTATGCATTGATTCCTCTCTTACTGCTTCCAGAAAAACTATTGCCTGTGGATGAAATTCCCCCCTGACTGGTTACAAACCGGTGCTGTCTCTGCAAGTGCTCTTTTGCAAATTCTCTGCATTACAAGAGTCAGACACACACAGAGAGCTGCACGTGATCAAAGACAAAATACTAATCCATGCAAGCAGACGTGGCTAAAGGTGGAAAGCAAAAGCCAGCAGCAAAAGAAAGTTAAGAGACCTCAGAGAGTGTTTCTTTTGCCTTTTCACTGAAGATAAAGCTCCGAACCGAGGAATGCTTTCTGGCACTGGAACACAAAAAAATTACACCCGACTCACTGCTTGTGTTTTGTGGTGACTGATCTCAGCTGTTCCCAGCAGCTGAGATAAAACACCCCAGCGACCTCCATGCTGTACTTACACTTTCTGTTTACCTCGGTCACCTCGAGGCAGGCTGTGTTCCTCATGCAAATGAGACAGACTGTGCCATGACAAACACTCGCCTTCGTGAGGATAACAGGCACAGTGCTGTGCAAATCTCCCCTACTAGAAAGCAGTGCAAAGGAAAGAACATTTCCTGTTTTTAAGTAGCCAATAGATGTAACGAACAATTCTTTGTGTTCGCTGCCAACTGCGGAAATAGCTTGTACTCTTGGTGTTTTTTAAGGATGTCGTATGTAGACACAGAAGGATCGGATGGAGAACTGTAGACTGAGTGGCACGTAGGAAAGAGGACACCTGCAGCCTGTGGGGTGTCCAGGACCAGGTGTTGGTCATCCATAATGATGTGCACACCAGAGCACATCCAGCCCCATCACCCGCCCCCGTCGCAAGTGGGGACTGGGATGTGCCTTAAAGAGTTCATTGTCAAAGAAGTCAATTCCTGTAGGAGTTTCTGTCTTTAGGGATCCATCCTGCCCTCAGACTGGAAATGCATCTTCTTCTGAACGTGCTGGTTTACATTCTCCAGAGCAGGGATGAGCTGGAGCAGGGGTGAGTCTGATTTGTGTCCCCCAGTTGGTAACTATGAAAATACCTTGTGGTCTAAGTGTTTTTTAAGGATGTCGTATCTAGAAAGAGAGGATCTGATGGCAAAGTGTAGACTGAGTGTCACACAGGAAAGAGAACACACCCGTGTCCAGCAGGGTGTCCAGGGCCAGGCAGCACAACCACACACATCCAGCCCCACTGCCTTCCTCACTGCTGTCCCGCTGACCGGTGAAGTCCATCACAAGCAAGTGAGGACCAAGATGTGCCTGAAAGAGTTCAGGGTCGAATAAGTAGATTCCTTTAGGAGTCTCCTGCCTCTTTAGAGATTCTTCCTGTCCTCAGGCTGGAAACCTGCATTTGCAAATGGAGCATCGTCCTCTAAAGCTGTTGTTTTACACTTTCCAGTGCAGGGAGAGCTGGATGAAGCTGTTTATGCCCCCAAACCAGCAGCTGATTGGTAAAAGATACTATATTTCAATACAAAGCTTGAGAGTGGTCAACTCAGTCTCTGCTGGGGGAATTTCAGCCAATGACCACGTTTCCCGTCTCATGGATGCCAAATGGCAATTCAGCAGTCTTGTAAAATATTCATGACAAATATTGTATAGCTGTGTAGGCCTTCTGGAGTTATTCAGGAAGATGTTCAGGAAATTCTTGTTACTGGCATACTGGAAAGGCATAGAACAAGAATATTTCATCACAGAAATCCAAGTGAAATCTTTTCCCACTCTTTTCTCGGCATCCTTGCAACAATCTCAACAGAACCTAAAATAATTAAACCTCACAGCCTTGCTGAAATAAAATGAAGGAAGATAACTAGAAGAAGACAAGTTGTGGATAAAGCAGACGGTAAGTGGGAACTTCTTAGAGTCCTGTAGAAGAAAATCTTGGCTTTTTTTCCAGGATCAGGAAGACACTTTCAGCTCTGCAGTGCATGCTCCTCCTGTAATGGCTTTTCCTTTCGCAGCCAGGACCAAGAGTTTGTAAAAAAAATCTTGAAAAATCACTTAGAGCACACAGTTCACCTCAGTGACCCGTTTGTTGCTGGGATGGGGCTGGACACTGATCAGCACAGAAATACAGCCACAGTGGTTCTATTCAACAATACACTCTGGTCAATGGGCAGGTACCTGACGTGTCTTCTTTGGCCGTGTCCAAATGTCTGCAAAGCTCTTTAATAAAGATATGACCAGGAGACCTTTAAACATGAGTCCAGTACTGAGGGCTGGACTGTGGCACACACAAAGGTTGGCATTTGTGAAAGAAAGGCAGCATCTCTCTCTGTCTGAAAAAAAAGTGGTAGAGGTACATTCAGTCTTTAGCTGGGACAAACTGGTAGAGTAGGAAAACACAGACACCCCACACACGCCTGTCAGGGCTGAAACAGAACTTGCAAACTTCAAGCATTCCTTCAAAGCAAAGGAACAAATATGCAAGACAGTAAGGTCTCCCAGAGAGAGAATGTACTGGGTGCGTGTCCTCCCCAGGAAACCTTACTGGGATTAGCTTGCAATGGCTGCTTTCCAATGATACGACTGCTGCTGGCATTTAAATATGCAGCACATGGAGAATTAATCTCTTTTGCTAGACAGTTCAATACGTGGTGCAGAGAGCTGGCCTTGAGATGTATGACAATCATATCGAGTACCTGCAAACTCCCAGGCAGTGACAGCTAAGTCAGAATATTTTCATACAGATCTTACAAGAATCATCATCCAAACCGCTCAGCTTGACACCATCCATTCCACATATAAAAATACAAACTGCTTAAATGGGCTGTTTTCTGCTCTAGGGAAAATTAAATGTGGAGGCAAATGGCAATATTTATGTCCAGTGACATCTGCTGTGTTTGAGCTCCCAGCCTGGGTCTGTCTGTCCCTGTGGGAGGGCTTTATACTGGCTGGGGAGTCTGCATGGAGTGGTGTGGATCTACCAGCTACATCACACCTCTGCCTGCAAACTGCCCACACATGAAGTCTCCTGCCTGCCCTCCCCTTTACTCAGAAAGGAGATTTTGACCTGATGCATGCAGTCTGGTGATGGAGGACAGTGGGGTGATCTGAGCGCACAGTGTTAGACCCTCCAGGACCTCGAGAGCCTCAGTGGAAGTCTTTCCAGGGTGTCAGGGTCTCAGTGATAACCAGAACAAGACCTTGCAGGGCTTGGAGCCCCTCTGCTGTGAGGACAGGCTGAGAGAGTTTGGGTTATTCAGCCTGGAGAAGAGAAGACTCCAGGAAGACCTTAGAGCCCCTTCCAGTCCCTAAAGGGGCTCCAGAAAAGCTGGGGAGGGACTCTTGATCAGGGACAGCAGCCATAGGATGAGGGGAAGGGTTTTAAGTGGAAAGAGAAGAGATGGAGCTCAGATATGGGGAAGAACTTTGGTGTGAACGTGGTGAGAGCCTGGCCCAGGTTGCCCAGAGAAGCTGTGGCTGCCCCATCCCTGGAGGGGTTCAAGGCCAGGTTGGAGGGGGCTTGGAGCAACCTGGGCTGGTGGGAGGTGTCCCTGCTCAGGGCAGGGGGGTGGAACTGGGTGATTTTCAAGGTCCCTTCCAACTCTAACCATTCTATGATTCTATGGTGTGAGACAATGGTCCCCTCAGATGCTCTGATTGGCTGTTGCTCCCGAACACAGACATCTACACAAAAGTAACTCCGTCACAGGAAGGGTACTAAATATGGTCACAGGAGGTTACTTTCCCACAGGGTTCAACTGTGGTTTGCCAGCTATACCCATGAGGTCTACCGTGGAAAGCCTCTGGGAGCACATTGCACTTGTGTGAAAACATGAGAAACAAGGCAAGAGGAGCCTGACCTGGGTTTCCCTGTCTCTTCATGCCAACACAGATGTCCACAGAAATACGCTCACCCAGTGTGGTTGGGAATCTCCACATCTGATCTCCCAGCAGGGAGAGCAGCACAGCCAAGCCACAAGGCTTCTGGGGTACACCTTTTTGTTCTCTTGTTTCTACACAGCTCAGCCCAGGGTGACCCAAGGGCTGACCCTTGGAACATTGATTCTTGGAACAATTCCACATCAGTGGAAATCATCATATTGGCCAAGCAACTGTTGTAACCATCTTTCAGACTCCTATGTGACACTGGAGGATGTACCTGTGTTAGCTGTTGCTACCAGGGCTGTCCACATCATTTACACAGACCTTGGCAGAGATGGCTTTTGTGTGATTGTCAAAATAAGGTCTCCTGACATATTCCACCCTTCCTACCCTTTCCATCTCTATTATGAGTTGGAAATACTGTTATTTTGATACCGTTTGCCCCACTCACAAGCCTCAACAGTCACCTCAGCACTTCTTAAAAGCTAAGCTAGATCAAATACTCCAGAGAGCACACCCAGGAGATAGATTTTCAGGAAACAGAGTAGCAGCCCAGTGGAGACAGTTAGAAGGCAATAAACATTTGCAACCAGAATGAGACGTGTCTGCATCCTCTTTGGACAAACTGCAAAGCGCACACAAGCTGTATGTTCCAGCTACAGCAGAGCCACCAAAAGATCATAAAAATGTACAGGTCAAAAGTGGCACCTGAAATAGCCCCTGCAAGGCCTTACCATGTGGCACAATGCCATTTGCCCTTGGATGAAAAGGAGAAGGTGGGAAGAGATGCCAAGGCATCCCACAGACCGTTCCTCACAGAGATACTGTCTGAGGAGTTCCAAGACCAGCCCCATTAGATGCTCATTGGGTCTTCTAAGGATGGAGGCTCCAGAGCTTCCCTGTGTGGCTTCTTCTGGTACTCCACATCCTTTTTAGCTATGATGATTTGTCTTAGCATCTAACCTAAATCCCCTTTACTGCAAATTAATCAGATTTCTATTTTTATTTCCCCAGGAGAGATGAAAAACAGTTCATCACTGCCTTCTCCATAACAAGATCTATGAGCTGGACAATGGTGATCAAACTGCTGTTCCTGTCAAAGAAAACTCTCAAAGGCTTTGCCAAAGATTTATTTTACTTATTGCTTTTCTCATATCCTCTAAATGGAAGAAATACATAAAGGTAGTTAGACAAGATTTATTCTTCATAAATCCATGTCCATTTTCTTTATCACCTTATTATCATCTTGGCAACTTTAAACTGATTATTTAATAATTTGTTCTTGTACCCTGCTGCACAAATTAGATTATCCTCATGCACAGTTCTCAAGGTCCTCCTTTCCTCCTTTTAAAGGTAGTACTCCTGTATTTCCCATTTCTCAGTCCTCTTGGACTATAAGCATTCTCTGACACTGCTGGAAGAGAACTGGTTTCAGGAACTGCCCTCCCTGAACTAGTCCCTGCTGCACCTTGTGCTGAACCTCCCAACATCTCAGAGCCCTGAGTCATCCATTTTCCTAGATATTCTGAAGCTTCTTCCTTCCCTGTTCTGATCTACCCATCTGACTGCTCTTACAATTCATGATGTTCACAGGATTTTCATAAAGGCAGACACAAAGAAGGAATTGACTGCTGATGCCTACCCGAGTTATCTTTTCTGTAGATCGTGTTAAACAAGGAACAAGACCACTTGCCTCTTGCTAGCCATATCACACCTTGGTCTGAGGGTTTCTGACATTATCCCCATGTGCTTTACACTCACTCCTTGGTAATGATTTGTCTCTCTTAATGATTTTTTTCTTTCACATTTGTTTAAAGGATTCCATAATTATAATCTTGTTGCTTCTTTCTTCCTTCCATACAAGGATTTTTGCCCTTTGTCTCTAAGGGGGTTTCTTCCTTCTGTTACCTGCCCAGACATCCCCAAACTCCTCACTAACTTGTGCTCCTACAAAGTGTCTCCTGTGAACAGACATTTTTTGCAGGTCTCTTATTTCCATCCAAACACATTATACAAACCTGCCTTCAGCTTTTGTTGGGTTTTGAACAAGCCTATGGGCTATTGCTCTTCTAAAGAGTGCTTCTGTTCCCCTTGTCTGCCCATCCCAAGCAAGACGTTGTTTTCCCTGCCTCTGCTCCTACTTGTGGGCTTTCACTGCCTTTGATCTCAGGCAGATCAGTCTCTGGGACTTCAAGTTCCTCTTGTTTACCCTCCTTCCTCCCAGTGCCACTGTATTTGGATTTCACCAGCTTCAATTATTATACTACTTTTGGCCTCTCAAGTGCTCCTGCTGAATTTTCCCATTAATGTGCCAGCCCATCAGGAAAACTACCATTTAAAACAAAACAAAACAAAACAAAACAAAACCAAACAAAACCAACACAAAAAAAAAGAGTAGCTTTTGCTGTCATCCAGCCTCAGATCTCAACCCACATCTCTCCCAATCCCTATCCAAAAGCCAAAGCCACTCTATCCTGTGCATTCTTACAGCTGCAAATCACCTAAAAAATTTCAGGTGAGAGATACCTAAATCACCTAAAAAATTTCAGGTGAGAGGTCAGGAAGAATCCTATTGTTTAGTAGGATCAAGAATTGTGGCATATTTTCCTCTTTTTGTAATCCTCTTTCAAGCTTCAAAATCAGGAATTTAAACTCTTTTCTTTTTTTTTTTTTTTCCAGAATAAACTTGTTTTCACTCTTAAGCATGTCTGGTATTAAAGGCAAGTCTCGGTGATGCTGTGAAATCTGGATCAGCATTACCTTTTCTGAGACAATGCATCCAAAGAAAACAGCACGTGTGCTGGGACCTGGCACCAGTTTGGAGCCAGCCCACCTGAAAGCTGTGGATGGCACTGGGCAATCTGCAAGGCCAGGGCCAGGCTTGGATTTGGCACATTGTAGGTTTGATGGAGTCAGTAGAAAGACACTTTGCAAGGCAGGGAAACCCCAGACTGTGACAGGCCGTGTGTGACACGTAGGGGTGGCATTACAGCCTCTCTCCATCAGAAGGGACATGCAGATCACCTTCCCAACAAGGCTTACCAAGACAGCCTGTGGAGCCATGGTCGTGGAGACTCCTCATCTCCTGGCAGAGGACAAACAGTGCTGGCAAAAACTACTTTTGTACTGACTGCAGGTTCCTTCTGTTGGGGTAGGGGCTGCTGCCGAAGGAACTTCTCCTGCTAGCTCCTGCAAGGCCAAAACCTGCTGTTGGGTTCAGATGTTTGAACCACTCATATGGGTATGGGGACAAGGGGAGCAGATCATCCTCTTCTGAGAGGTTCTTCGGCCCTTCTTTGAAGTCTGACGCTGGCTGCTGACAGAGTTGCTGTTCTGGGTCGCATTGCATGCTCTTGTAACAGTATGAGGGAGAGCAGGTGGCATAAGGATGGGTTTGTGGAGCTGATGCCTTTTGAAAGACCTTTGCATTTTTCAGTGGCTTTCCTCTGGCTGACAAGAGCTGCGTGTAGATCTGCCCACTCGATCCCCTCCATGCCTCTGCATTAAAGAACTGAAAAGGCCAGAACTGAGGCAAGTGAGAAGGAAACAAACCCCAGGGCAGGTTGAGTTCAGGGCACAGCATCAGACATACTTTGCATTCCCTGAGCCAGCAAGCGGCTGCAACATATCCCATGGGCAACAGGCAACAGGTCTCAGTGGTCACGGTGGGTCTGTAGCCCTTCCACAGGAACCAGACCCAAAGCTTAGTGTGAGAAGCACTGAAACCAGGCCCAGGAGAAGTCACCTCAAGATCCCAGGCAATGAACATCACTAAAGATCAAAATTGCCCTTAGGGGAAATAATAAATGTACTTTGCCCCTGTCTTCATTGTGCCTGACTCTAGGTCATTAGTTATGAAGCTTTTTTTTTTCCCACTATCACCATCCTTTGCATTTTTATAGAAAGGTAAACTGAAAAGCCAACAGGGAGTGATCTGACCTCTGAGACTAGGTGACACGTAAATACATATGGATCCCTGCCCACCACGTACCAGCCCCATTCTCCATTCTCTTACCTTGGTCCGCACTGGGGAAGTAGCAGCACAAGTAACTGCTTTTGTCAGTTTGATCCCAAATCTTATAACCTATTTTGAGAGCCACAGTTAAGAGGTATCATCACTTGATGTATACATCAAGATGACTGCTTCCACTACTGACACTGTGTGACTTTGGGCCACTCAGTGATGGGAAACAATGAAAAGACTTATCATTGCAGAGAAAAATTAATTAATCAGGAGGAAATATACAACACTTTCGAGTAGAAAGTTTACAGACCAAGTTGGAACTGGACACTTTTCTCCCACTATCCTATCCATTATTCACCACAGAGAGGACAAAGTTGCCCTCCAGCTAAATATACAAACAGTCAAAGAAAGAAAATGGGTCATATCCACTGCAATGCAGGAGAAAACCTGTGTTAGATCAAACAGGTACCAGAGATATGGTAAATTCTAATCCACTGAGAAGGAGATTCAGGTACAGATTAAGAAAGCCACATGTTGATGTCTATATGTGGCTATCTTCATTCCCATTCCAGTTACTGAATATCTGATCAATCAGTCAAAACCTAGAAAGGGGCCTGGCACACCCTCAGTAGATCCTGCCATGATATGGGTGGGATTACTCTCCAGCTTCTACTGTCTGTACTGGTCTGCTCTCCTCTCACATGGAGGCACTCGTATTTCAATGTGTAACCTGGATCCCACTTCAAAGCCTATTTCAGTCACCACATACAATGTCCTCTATCACTTGAGATAGAGGGCACTGTCACATCAGGTGTTGAGCTGCTGCTCCAGCCTGGCAGAGCTCTGACCTACCCCATCTTAGATTCACCAGCAGTGGGTGAGTGTTCACCTGCCCTAAGAGACCTCAGATGGACAACCAGAGATCCCTGACTGTGGCTCTTGATGCAGGGCCTACAGGATGAGGTCCTGTGGTCCATTTTGTTGGGACCTAGATGTTTTTTATCTTCTTGGACACAGCGAATCCTTAAAGTTCTTCACATCCTTCAAATGATACAGCAAAATGAGGAATTGAGTTCATCAGGGCCACCTGTAAACTAACCTGGAGGAAAGGAAGATTTGATTGTGAGTGTGATGGAAGTGGATGGTTACTGCTGTACTTGGAGCATGTGCAACCCTTTCACAGTGACAGGGTACGCAGCAGTGTCACTGCAGGGCTGCATCGGCTGGAGGGAGCTGCAAAGGGCTTGGATTAAACAGTCAGCGATGATTTTTAATTTTATAGGATGCAAAACCTGTCTGTGGACAGAGAACACCAGAGATATGATAAGGCCAAGTTACAATTTCTTTAAGGTATCAAGATAGCAGTATTTCCAAATTAAAAGAAAACTCGCAGAATTCAGATACTTTGGTTTTGAATTAAAAAAAAATATAAATCAAACTTTTTGAAGAAAGCTACTACTTCTAGGAAAAGTTTCATAAACTCAAGGACTCATTATTTTGTCAAAAAAAACCCTTTCAGCTGAAGCTTTTCAGCAAGCCATGAAGGCAATGCAGTAGTATAAATCACCTTCTTGGACAATGTGCATGTAATAAAACAAACTAAAATTAGCTGAAAAAAAATTTTCAAAGAAAAGGCTGCTTTCCAACATCCCGATAAATGAAATAAGTGGATACCCAAACAAAGGGCTAAGAGTACAATTAAGGCAAAGCAGGAACTGAAGGCGCAACACTGGTCCAGTGCACTTCACATATAGTCTTTCATACATCAGAGCCCCCAGAAGTGCTTAATCAAAATAATGGAAAGCTGAAGGAGAACAAAATTACTTGCAGGGAAAGGAAAAAGATAAATGGAGACTGTGGCACAAATCAGAGAGGTAGGGAAGGGGCTTTTCAACATTTCCTCTTACACAAATTCCTTCAGGTCACTTATCTTCATTGCTTGTCTCTGGAATTGCTACTTTTTTTTTTTCCTCCTTAAATAAGGTGACAAACTGCACAGCGTGTTACCAGTGAGAAACCAGCAGCATTGATTTATCCAATAAGGTTAGCATATATTCAGTACCATTTTTCTGTCTCATTCTTCGTGCAGCCCATCATCACACTCATTCTTTCTTTTCTGCTACCATCAAGCTTTCGGTTGAGGCGTCTCGTAACCAACACACGGCGTTCCCTTGCCCAGCCACGTACATAAAAAGCTTGAGTTATTCTTCCAAATCTGGTGGTTATCCATCTTACATTCCATCTGACACCAATCTACTCATTCACCTGCCTTTGGCAGGTCCACCTGGATTTTTTCCCATTCTCCCCAGGTCTTGACTGACCTAAATAATTCTGTGTGATCTGAAAATCTTTCATTGTTCACTTTCTTCTCAAGATCACACGCGGTGCCGCCTGGGACGGTGTCAGACCCATGAGCCAAATGTGAAATGGCATCCACCCAAAACATAAATTATGGCTACATATAGAGCCAACATAGGAAGCTTGAAAATAAAAGCATGTGTCTGAATAATTTAAGTTATCCTTTATTTTACCAATTATTTAGAGGTCTTTTGGTTAATGGTTTACTTTATTCCCAGCATATGAAAGAGTTGCATTAACACTACATTAATGGAGCTGCACAGACCAAGACAGAGGTGACATTGTGCCATGGAGGGGCAGAGTCAGCGCCTTCATAGAGGGATGTCCTTGCTACCATGTCCTTGAGCCATTTTCACCACTGCTGGGAACTCCTGTTCTCCTGACAATGCTCTCTCTGGAGCAGTTCTGGCAGGTTTCTCTGGAGATTATAAAAGGCTTCAGAATTGTGCACTTGCTTAAGTGTGCAAATACACTGTGTATTGTGATTGTGTTTGTATTCTTTTCTTTTCTTCCCCTAAAATACATTGTAAACCACCCAAAATAATAACATATTTATTTATGAAAATTAACTTCTTTTAAACAGGGTTACCTGGGTCCTCCTTCTTGCCCTTTTTGAAGACTGGAGTGACATTTGCTTTCCTCCAGTCCTCAGGCACCTCTCCCGTTCCCCACGACTTGCCAAAGAGGATGGAGAGTGGCCTAGCAATGACTTCCACCAGCTCCCTCAGCACCCATGGGTGCATCCCATCAGGACCCATGGATTTATGGATGTCTCAACTGCTTCACCCAGTCTTCATCAACTGAAGCAAACTCCTCCTTTATCCTGTCTTCCTCTGGGGCCTCAGGGCTATGGGACTCCTCCGGTAGGATAGACAGAGACAAAGAAGGCATTCAGTAACTCAGCCTTCTCTGTGTCTTCTGTCACCAGGGCACCCACCTCATTCATCAGTGGGCCTACACTGCCTCTGGTGATAGTTTTAGTTGCAATGTATTTGAAGAAGCCCTTTCTGTTGTCCTTAACCCCCCGAGCAAGGTTTAATTCTAAGGAGGCCTTAGCTTTCCTAGTTGCATCCCTACATTCTCTGACAACAGTCTTCTATTCCTCCCAAGGGGCCAGCCCCTCCTTCCATCTTGTGTAAACTCTCCTCTTTCGCTTGATTTTGCCCAACAGTTCCCTGTTTAACCATGCAGGTCTCCTGGCTGATCTGAAAGGTCCCTTCCCACCCAGACAATTCAATGATGTTATGATTCTAAGGTACCTGTGCTTTGAGCTCTCATAAATGATCAGCCAGACCTGAGCCTGCAGAAATGTGCCCGCTGCTGGTGGGGAGCACTCAGACCAGTGAGTGCTATTGGTCTTACTAGGACTCGTCCACAAGGAAGTCATCAAACGACACTTCCTGTTTGACTTCCATGGCCACTCCATTTGAAGCCTCAAACACAATAAATCACAAGAGAAATGGAGAGGAGGAGAGTCCAGAAGAGGACCAAAGACACAGACATGGTAAGCTAAGAGTAGCTATGGCAGGACTGCCTGAGCGTGAGCAGCAGTAGCTGGCTTTCGGCAAGGCATCCTGTGGGATTGTTTCTGAGCAGGGTAATGAGCAGGCTCCTTTCCTAGGTATATTCTTTGCCTTTTTTTTTTTATCCTGTCTTCACACCTGCTCCCTTTCCTGACATATAGTAAAGGACAGGGGAATAGGACCCAGGGCAGCAACCTTTGGATTAACACAGGAAAAGATACCAGGTTTCTGATGCGAAGAGCTTGTGAACACTTGCTGAGGAAGTGGAGGTGGCAGCACTGCACAGCAGCAGACAAATATCTGGGCGAGAAGCTACTTAATTGAAAACTCCCTTCTGCAGATGCCTGTGCCACCCACCAATCACTCACTGTCTCTCAACCCTTCTGCAGCTTCAGCTGGGCACAGGCTTTCCTGCATATATGAGTGAGCTACAGAGTACAGGGCTGTGAGCACACTCCCTCCTGAAAATGATCAAGAGTCCAGGATAAAAAGCTGCACGGTCTTTTGAACCAAAAAACTTCTGCACAATGTCAAAGTAATGAGTACACTGAGAGGTCCTGTGCTCCTGGTATGGGAGACATCCCCTCCTCACCCCCCTCCTGCTGCTATCAGTGCCATGCAGACACGCCTTTGCCTCCCATTGCCTCATTTCATCTTGATCATGGGAGAACTGCACCATGGGCACCACTCTCCATCCCACACATACCAGATCAGACAGATGGCATTTGCAGAGAACTGTTCTAGTATTGCTTTTGTGGGGTTCTACAGTCATTCTGAGAAAAAAGTTTTCACTTCTTTCTCCAGTGATTTATTACCCTGGCTTTAGACAACTAATGAATCACTGGAACAGGTCCTAAGCTTGTGGTTTTGGTGGGACAAATGATGTGCAAATACCCTGGCTGCAGAAATGTATTTTCTTGTGGATCAAAAGCAAGGGGAAAAGTGAGTGGTGGAAGAGAGTGAAGGGCCCTGATTCCTGCCTGGCTTTTTTTTTTTTTCTATCAACTTTACACTTTGAGGGCTTTCTGTTGTGAGGGTCACACGTGCACTAACACATCAGGATTTGTGTTAGTGCATAATGATTTAGAGGGATTTATATGTAACTCTTTGAATTACTTAAGCAATGACCAGAGTCCACTGACCAGGTGCTGCTTTTACCTTCAACAAAACCTGCCCCTCCTGTTTCCATTTCTCTTTAACCCAAAGCTTTTCACCCAGAGGCTTCAGAAATCTTCTCTCTATGCTAGATGCCTATCTACATGACAGTAGGGTTAGCTTCTCTTCTGTCACCCTTTCTCCACTCTGTGTGCTTCTTCAAGATCTGCCCAAATGAAATCCTGCCCTACCTTCCCAGTCATGCCTATTGCTCTGCTAATAGAAGTCTCCATCACATCCCTTCTTCAGGTCCAGTTGCTTCTCCTCCCCCCTAGTCCATCAGCCTTGTCCAAAAGTGTTCACAGTACCAACCTCATGAACCAACTCTTTCAACAGTATCCTTAAATGATCACCCTTTTACAGATTCTGAGTGACTGGAGCATCCATCCTCGGACAATAGTTTCAAGCTATTGTTCAGGGCTTGAAGGATTATTCATAGCTCTCCTTTATTTGCATCCTGTATTTAAACTTGTGAGATTTACTAATGGAGCCAGACTTTTAAAATCCAGACGGAGTGTTTTGACGCACTCCTCTCACGTCCTGCACAGGGGGAAGTAGGCTTCACCCAGTGACTTCTATGTCAAGGCTTCCCCTTACATCATCAGGTGGCTGTAAGCCCACTGACCTGGCTCTCTGAGAGGCAATTGTGATTTCATCCTTACCTCACAAATTGTTTACACAGGAATGGGAAGAAAGAGGCCTCAAAACATGAATAAAAATCTATTTCGTGATTCCAGCTTCAAACTTTTTTTTTTTTTTGGTAGTGCAGGCTAGCACATAAATTACAGCATCAAAATACTTAAAAATGGTTGAAATAACTGGAATTTTTAGGCATTCTTTTTACCTGAAGTAAACATTTGCTTTACTCCAAAGTGTCTATTTAGATATTTTTTTTTACGTCCAGCAAATCAATAAAGAAGAAAACAATTACTTAGCAAGTTTCTAAGTTTTTAGAAACAGGACTTTCACTCCTTATGAGGAAAGTCAACAGCTTTTGTTCTGAGGTAATTGATTTGTCTCCATTCTCAGGAAATTTTCCAAGTTTTTGTCTTGCATGTTCTGCTTTGTGGACTTTTTATTTTTTTTTTTCTTAATCCACTGTGGCCTGACCTTTCCTCCAAGCTGCCTCCTTCTCCCTTTAATCTGTAACCAGCACTTCAGTAGGGTGGCTGGATTGAGGTTTTTATGTTTTCCTTGAGAGTATTCCACGCCTCTAACAGTGTGGACAACGCTTCTGCTTTATTCCTGACAAGGTAAAAATAGTTCCCAGTCCTACAGCCCAAATTTCAAGGTATTTGGACATATTCAACTCACCGTTGTGAAAGCTGAAGCTTATGTTGTGCTGTGTAGGAACTCTTCCATTGAAACCACTAGAAGTCAGGGATATTTGGGCTGTTGCTAGATCTGCATCCTAGATTCAATGTCCCTGTGCCCAGAAATGGTGAGTGCTCCATGCCTGCACTTTTAGCCTGGATTGTACTTTATCTACTGGCTACTTCTAAGGGTCACTAAGAAGATCAAGCTTGGAATAAGTAGACTAAAACCTCTGCTAGGTCCTCCATCCAGAACTGATTCTGTAGCCCACACACAGAAGAGGTTGGAGATCATTAACTGAGAAGCAGAAGTTTCCAAGGAGAGGAAATCCCCATACTGCATTGGGCACCATTGTCACAGTCTTGCTGGAGGAGAACAGCAAGAGATTGGGACTGGGACCAGGACTGGGACATTATTGTGTTGTGATATCAGCCAAGAGGGACACAAAGAGTGGGCAACTGTATGTCTCCTCTCCAGCATGCAGTTGCTGAGAAGGACTACAGATATTTGCCTCTGTCAAACCAGCAGGTAGCGTTTGGAGCTCCCTCTGGAGCTGAGGCTTCTCATCTGCAGTATCACGCTCATTTCAAGCCAGCTGAAGTTCTTTCCACCTCCTGGCTTCATCGTGGGTGAGGTGAGGCCTCTCCCCACCCGTTTTGTTGGAATGGGCATGTACACACCCAGCAACAAAGCACACTCAGAAAGGAAGAAGCAGGAGCAGGGATCAATCCACCTCCCTAACTTACTTCTGGTTGTGAAGATGGCACCTGGAGTTCAGGTTTGTGAAGTACAACGGGCTGAAAACTTTAAGGCAAATACAGTATCGATTCTATTATGTGTCCTCTTAATTTATAAGAAAATTAAACTCTTTTTGAGATAGTGATACAAAGACTTTGCAGTGGCACAGTGAGAAACAGCTGCTGTTGACAGAAGGTACAGGAAGTACAAATTTGCCTATTTGGTAGAGACTTATCTTGGATGTGGTGAAGTACTAAGATACGGGCAAAAAATCAGTAAAAAATAGTTAATGAAAGACAATAGGAGATACTTAGTGAGTCTGCTTCATAGAGGGGCACAAGCCTCTGAGACAGATCAAGCAAGGACTAGGCTGGGTGAAGGATGGAAGAGTTGAGCACCATGGTGTCCACAAGTGTCTGGAGTAAGGATTTGCACACACAGCAATGAAAGAAAATAACCTGCCTTCAGCCTCCCTTCCCTGCAGAGGCTTCTGGGTTGAAGGAAGGAAAATGGAAAGGGAGAAGGAAAACAAAAGGAGATGGGATGCAGGTTTCCTAGAGACAAAAAGGAAAGTAAAGCCCCAGGCCAATTGCTAGAGGATTCAGTGGCACAGCTTTGGAATCACAGAATCATAGAATCATAGAATCATTTAGGTTGGAAGAGACCCCTGGGATCATCAAGTCCAACCATCAGCCCTACTCTACAAGTTCTCCCCTACACCAGATCCCTCAACACCACATCTAATCGACTCTGAAACACAGTCAGGGATGGGGACTCCACCCCCTCCCTGGGCAGCTGATTCCACTGACTGACCACTCTCTCCGTGAAAAATTTTTCCTAATGTCCAGCCTAACCCTACCCTGCTGCAGCTTGCAGCCATTCCCTCTTGTCCTGTCGCTCATTGCCCGTGAGAAGAGACCAGCACCAACCTCTCTACAATGCCCTTTCAAGCAATTGTAGAGAGGGATGAGGTCTCCCCTCAGCCTCCTCTTCCTCAAACTAAACAATCCCAACTCCCTCAATCGATCCTCATAAGCCTTGTTCTCCAGGCCTCTCACCAGCTTTGTTGCCCTCCTCTGTACTCGCTCCAGCACCTCGATATCTCTCTTGTGCTGAGGTGCCCAGAACTGGACACAATACTCAAGGTGTGGCCTCACCAGTGCTGAGCACAGGGGGACAATCACCTCCCTGCTTCTGCTGGTCACACTATTCTTTATGCAAGCCAGGATGCCCTTGGCCTTCTTGGCCACCTGGGCACACTGCTGGCTCATGTTCAGCCGCCTGTCGACCAGCACCCCCAGGTCCTTTTCTGCCAGGCAGCTCCAGCCACACTGCCCCAAGCCTGTAGCCATCCATGGGGTTGGTGTGGCCCAAGGGCAGGACCTGGCACTTGGCCTCGTTGAAGGCCATGCCATTAACATTGGCCCATCTATCCAGTCTATCCAAGTCCCTCTGTAGAGCATCCCTGCCCTCAAGCAGATCAACACTCCCACCCAACTTAGTGTCATCTGCAAACTCACTGATAGTGTTTTCTATGTCCTTATCTACATCATCAATGAAGATATTAAAAAGGAAAGGCCCCAGTACTGAGCCCTGAGGAACCACTTGTGACCGGCCGCCAGCTGGATTGAACTCCATTGAGCACCACCTTTGGGATCGTCCTTCCAGCCAGTGCTGGATCCAGCAGATCGTACGCTCGTCCAGGCCCTGAGCAGCCAGTTTTCCCATGAGAATGTGGTGGGGGACAGTGTCAAATGCTTTGCTAAGCTCCAGAAATATTATATCCACTGTCTTCCCCCCATCCAACAATTGGGTCACCTTATCATAGAAGGAGATCAGGTTCATCAGGAAGAAGTCTAACACCATTTGACTAACAGCAGCATGGAAGAAAAGGAAAGATGAGTCCCATGAAAAGCGAAGGCATCTTCAACAGAAGCAGACACCAAGGGGTTGCTGCCGGGATTCCTCTGCGCCCATCGCTGGGGTAACTCAGTGTTGTTCTTGTTGGAACAGCTCTGTTGAGACGGCCAGGTGAGTCACTCCAGCGTATTTAGATCCTTACATAAGTGATGCCAAAAGGCAAGGTGTTACGGCATTGGTGCCAACACAAATGCCCAGGGACCAATTTTGCACTCAAGAAAATGAGTAAGCGCCCCCCTCCAGAACAGATTGAGAGCATCTCCTAGACATTGCAGTATGGTGTTTTGCAACAGGGATGAGCTGGAGATCTGACTCTGGTGAGAGCTGTTCTACCAATTACAGCGCTGGTGATGCAAGGCTGAAAAAAAAGAAATTAGGGATATTTCTATGTTCCCAGCACAAACCCTGGCCCATGGAGTTATGCCTGTCTCTGTGTACAACCCATCAGTGCACTTTGCAGCAAAATGTGAGGTGTTTACCTAACACCACAGGACCCTTGTAAACCCTTGTACCATATGAGCATCATTCCAGACCACTTACACACAGGGACCAGGGATGGTTTTGCAAGTATGGTTAAGTCCTAAATCCTAACAGGCAAATTGTGCTCAAATCACTCAACTCTGCTGTCCCCTACTGAGTTGCAGGGTCCCTCTTGCCTTGTGCCAGTTTGAAGTTGTCCTTAACAGGAAGCAGAATTTACCACATTCTCCAAACTCTGCATCTCAGTTGGTTATCCAAACCAGCAGCTGCCTCACACCTGCCCCCTGCAACAAGGGAAACTCCACTTATTGCAGGCTCAGTCCCCAGGAAACATAGACATGATTGCCTTGCAGATACATACCACACCCAGCACTTAACTCTAACTAGCTGGTAACCACTTCAAGGCAGCGTTGCCCTGAGTAATGCTAATTCCTGAGAGGGTCAAATCAACTTTTTCCTAAATAAAAGCAGCCAGCAAACCCAAAGACTCCGGATTTCTCTGCTAAGCACATCTGGCTGACTGACACAGAAAAGACTAGGAAGACTAAGGAGCAGATCCTGATGCCTTTCTGACAGTAAGACATAGCTTGGGTGAGAGATGATTCCAGAAACCAATGTGGCTCCTCATGTTTCAGAAGAAGTGATGGAAAGCTCTAAACCTGCCAATTTATTCTTAGAAAAGTTTTCTTACCTCCAACCTGGTGATAACTTGGGGCCCTGGGCACATAAGGAGGTGCTAGAGGGTCTTGGTCCCACCTTTGTACAAAATGTCATCTAGGATACTTCAGAGAGGGAAAAACAGCATTCATAACCCACAAGCAGAAGTCAAGTTACAGATCAGCCCTGAAGCATGAGATTAGATCAGAACCACTGTTTTACCAGAGACAAAGCAAGAAACCCCATTTCCTCCAGGAGGTGTTGCCTATCTCCACCCTGTCTTAAAACACATGAACCAAAGACAGAACGCCAGTCTGTTTTGTCAACAAGGGCAAGAAGATCTTCCTGTAAAATACCTCCTTGTGTTCAAGGACCTGCTCATGGCACCACATCAACTCTTCAGTTCTTGGATTATCCAAGAGAAAATTCCTTTTTCCAAAGCTAGGCTCATTTCCTTAGAGCAGACAAACCTTGCCACTCAAGTGGGTCTGCTCCAAAATTACAGCTGTATTTTATTGGGTTTTTTCTAAACCTCAAACCATCTTGCTGGCCTCAGGCAGCAACCTCAGCACTGTTTGGACTGTTCCTTAAATCTCAGGTTTCAGATAGTTGCCTAATTAATATAATATATTACCAAAGTGTTCCCTTTGGTATTACCTAAGATACTACCTTCAGATCCCTCCTCTTCTCCAAATGGCTTACCCAGAAGCTTGGCATTCTGCTTTTAATTCCATGACTGACACATTTCCACCCTGACTCTGGTAAGGATTGAAGCTCAGTATTGCACAAACCTGCGTGCTCAGAATGCATTTCTTATGTCCCTGACACCTCCTCATCACCACCAACCTCCTGCCTTCCAAGGCAGACCTAGTGTTCATGGTGTAAGAGCATGATTTCGTGTCAGACCAAGAACAGGACTGGGGATCATCAGGAATGTTTTCCTTGTCCTGAGAGCAGATGCCTCTGATGAGCTGCTCCCTGTAGAAGTTATTACATTTTTACCCATTTCTTGGGCTGGTCAAGAGGCTCTTGTGGAGAGCAGAGTTGAAGCCCAAAGTGTCTCAGACACATGTTACACGGAAGCACTGCTGCTTCTGAACCACTTGCTGAGGGGTAGGACAGTCAGGTCATGATGTTCTAAGCTGCTACAGCCTTTTAAATACTCGTTTTCTTCTGTTTTCTTCCTCTTTCACCATCATACACATATTAACATGGCCAGTTTCATATTAACGTGGCAGTTTCACTGTCTGCATTGAAACTGCTTTAAAGTACTTCAGCAGTTTTATTTTTTAAATCATGTGGACATAAACTAATAAAACAAGTGGGTAGGACAGAATAAATGCACTTGAGATAAACTTGGCACTGGAATAATCCATATATCAGGAGTCTATGTTTTATATATATGTTTTTATGAGAGTGTATAAATTAGAGTGGAAGTACTAGACCCAGAACAGTTAGATCTCCAAATATCACTTACAAAATAGTCATGTAGAAAACAATATCATATTTTTATGTTACATCAGAGTAAGTCAAGCCATGAAGAGCATTAGAGGGAACAGTTTCTGATGTATCCTTCCCTGGTGATGGCACAGGTCTTAAGAGAGTAAAAGAAAGACCCATTAAGTACATTTGAGACTTTTCAAGTGAAATTGAAGTGCTTTTTCATTTGTGAAGGAGGACCGGCTCAACCCGGTCTGAATGCTGTAGATGTCAGTGCTGAGGACTCAAAGGTGTCAGAGTTGTGCTTTCCACCACAAATAGTTCACTACTGCTCACGAATGTTGTTCAGTCGGAGACCTCCTGCAATAAAAGTGAAAGATGAGCAGCCAAGGCGGATGAGCTGAGCTAAAGGTCCGACTCGGCTGGCTGTTGGCAGCAGTAGGTGGCTACACCCCAAGAAGCAGGTGTAGCTTTTCAAGTAACAACCGGGGGTGAAAAAAAATAAATGCATAAAACTTGTTCATGCTACAGTTAAGCAAACCAAGTTAATCATTTACAGTCTCAAAGCAGGACAAGAGTTACAATGCTCGATTGACGATAAACCATAACAAATTTCCTTGAAACCTCATCCCTTGCTTTCAGAATTACTTCTTTAAATACCAGACAATAGGCTAAATCAGTGTCTTAGGTAGGTCAACAGAAGGATACTGCTGACTGTTGCTTCATTCCTGGATGATTACAGCCATAAAGAAAACATGGTTTCAAACTGTCGTATCAGTTTCAGAATTGCCTCCAACGCAGCAGCACTGGGCTTTCATGTGCTGCCAGCAGCAGAATCCATCCTGTCTTCTGAAGACAGGGACACAAGAAGAAGTTGACCAAAACCAGCTGATGGATCTACCTGGGAGGCTGAAGAGAAAGCTGCTCTGATTTAGGATGCCCAGCCAGGCTCTTAACAGCCTCCTTCTCCTGGGTAAAGACAACAAGTGGAGTCCAGGTTATACAGATGTTGATGGGTGGGACCTAACGGGTGGTTATAGGTAAAGGAATGTGGAACGTGATCCAGAAAAGCTCTCCTCGATCTTAGCTCCTTGAGATATCCTAGAGGACAAAGGTTTCAGGTAGAAATCTCCCTACACGCCTCCTGCCTATGATCAAGAGCATTCCTGCATCTTCACAACTCAAGGCCATTTGAAGAAAACTGGCAGAAACAGGCAACAGGCAAATTGGTCTCTGTTTCACCAGTCAGTGGCAATCAGTGGTCATTACAGCACTCACCATGAGAACAGGATCACTCAGTGCTTGAATCCTAGCAGAGTCCCAGTTTCACAGGAGAGGTGGGAAACCCTTCCACCTAAAACCTTTCCCAGACTGATGGTCTTGCCCTTTGGAGAGGCAGATTTAAAGGTCTTCGCCTACAGGAGTGCCTGGTGATACTCAGCTCCCGCAGTCAGCCAGGATCTAACCAGGTTCTTCTGCTGCTGTAGAAGACAAAAGGAGGAGCCATAGGCTGGGAAAAGAATCACAGAGAGCCATTTCAGGGTCCTCTGAGAGGCCCCTCTGAGCATCCCCTACCCTGGCTCATGCAGAACACTCATACTGTCCCCTCCTGGGCATCTCCTCCAGACCAGGCTCTGCACCTGGGTGTTGTCATCAGTCCAAGATGCCTCAGTCCTTCACCAAGTCAAGGACCAAGGGACCAGGCCGGGCTCATGTTTTCCACCCCTGTTTAGGCAGTTCAGCACTCAACCTCATGGTAACGAATGTCATCTGCTGGATCAATGCCAAGACCCACAAACAAGTCAGATATTTCACCCTGCATGTGCTACAGACTCCACCATCATTCACCCTCCCACCATTCTCAGGCTACGGCAGGCCTTTTACCTGTGCTGGGTGTGGACGTTCATTTAAGCCTTTTACTGAGAGATGTGTGGTGTGGAATGATCTAAAGAAATCTCCTTCCTGGTGCCAGCCACACATAGCTTCTTCCAAGACCAGGACAGAAAGGACACCAGGACCAAAAGGGTCTGTGTTGCTCTCATTCCCTAGCAGAGGCTGCCTTGGGGCAGGTTTGAAGCACACACCAGCTCACGTGAATTGATATTCTGTGCTGCCACCCGTTATCAAGGTGTTCTGCAATAAGAGAGTCACAGAGTTATCAAGTCAGGTGATTGAGTGCCATAAGCAGGATTCCAAGGAGGACTGGACATCTGTGATGAGTAGCAAACATCTACCACTCATTGCCAAGTCTCCAGGCCCGTTGCTCCTTCTCCTCTCTGGATAACAGCCGTTATGTATAGCCTGCGGGCAAGCTGTAAATATCAAAACATACGCACCCTACATTAACACTAACAACAATATTTAAATCACTCTCTAGAGGCTAATTGGCGAAAATTCAAGGGTGACACAGTGAGAGCAGCCCTTGAAGAAAGCATCAGATGTAGAGGTGTTGTTCCAACTTGCTCGTGCTCTGCTGGTGCCCCTGAACCAAGAAGGAAGATCAATCTCAGCCCAGGCAGTGCAGAACTGAGCATCCAGTATCAAAACACAGATCCAAGGCTGAAGGTCTTCAAGAGTGAGAAAACTGTGCTTCTTTTCGAGATCCCTACAAATAGTTGCCCTGTTGGACAAAGATTCCAGGTTTCTAGCAGGAAAGTGGGATCCCTCCCCACGACCGGGGTGTAGGGATTGGTGTTATAACTTGTATTTGATGTCTTCCTTAAATCCCCAGCTCCTCAAGTCATGGTGTGATGTGAGACTCTGTTCTTTTCACCAAGATTAAGGTATGCTCCTAGCTCCACTGTTGAAAAGCACACTTCAAACATGACATTTGCTGGCTTGACATCAAAAAAGCAATTAAAGAAGACCCACACTGACATTCCTCTGTACAGCCAAATGCTGAAGTCAGTGTTATACTGAAGTCATTTTTATACAGATTCGTGATCCTTTAAATTTCTGAGCTTAGTGAAAATGTGTTCTACTAACCCCTCTAGGGATATGACCAATACAATAGTGGTTGAACTGTGTACTTCTTAGGACCTAAAGCTTCTGCAGTGTCCTTTACCTAAGTAGACTGCACTTCATTATTTTTCCCAATTTCCATACCTTTTCTCAAGCTTTATGATGTGTGCCATTGATTCATGTCTCCAAAAGATCCCCAGTGTCATTTCTCAGAAGCCAAAATGAAGTGAGTTTTCAAGAGGAACTTGAAGCATAGATGAGGAGAAAGAAAAAAAAAGAGGATGGCAAAGGGGTAACAGTCACTTTGGCTTCTTTTCTTACAAGGGAATGGCATGGTCAGAGCACACCAGTGTTCCCACCAACACCTCCAAGGAAAGCAAGCTACAGGTGACACAGCAAATCTTCACATGCCCTTCAGGGAGTGCTTGGTCCCACCAAGGGCCTAAGAGCTGACACGGTCCCATGGCAATAGAGGGACATTCCCTCTCCACATTTAGGAGGTGTAGGAGTGTTCCATATTTGCTTAACTCCTTTGACTTTGGGACTTGACACGTCCTTCAACACACTAGGAGGCAGTAATTCCTCAAGGGGCAGAATCCAACTGTCCAGCCATTCGCTTGCAATGCATACCCCTCTGCCCAAGGGACTTTTAAGTGCCTGTCGCATCTATCTCTGCTTTTGTATGCACCATCCCATAGGGAATGTTCACCCAGCATTCAGCACTTAGATGTGCTCCTGCAAGAAGAGCAGATGGGACATCCATCTCTGTCTGTCGGCTTAACAACAGCATCCAACTACAGAGAAGCAATGGCAACGCAATCCCATGGTCATGGGACAAACAGGGAAGCTGTATCTATGGTGGGATGTCCCTTCCCAGAGCACAGCACACCACCCAGAGCTGGACACGGCTGCTGGCAGACTTGGTGTCACCTCCCCTGACTGCTCAGGGGACTCCTGTTTACTTGATCTTCCTTGGACCATCCCTCCACTGCTGGTTTCAGCTGTGTCTGTGCAGTCAGATGCATCAGATCACCGTCTCTGAAGCAAAGCAGATGTGGTTCCAGGGACAATGTGCTCCAGGGACGGCTCCCCCCAGGCTGTTCTCCATCCCATTCTCCCAGCAGACTGGGTACCTACAGCCTCTCCCCAGTGCCCTCCCGCTGGTAGTTAAACCACACAGCACGTCCCCAGCACTGTGCTGCAGAAACCTCATGCTGTGACAAAGCCATCGTTGTGATCTGAGAAACCACTACAAAACCAATAATATTTCAAAAGAGCTTGGAGGAGACCCACACTGAGAGCTGTTTGGACTGAGGCACTGTGCCCTGGAGGAATCCTCCTAAGCAGTGGGTCATGAGCTGCTCAGCCCCACTGGGGCAGTGGATGAGAATCTGCCTGTGGGGTCGGTGTCCTTAGCAGTGTGGAGGTAGATGCTGTGACAAATTCATTTCACTGTTTGACCCATAAGCATGAGCTGACATCAAGCTTTGATGCTGCTTCTCTTTCTTTTATTGTTCTGCATCTCATTTCTTGACATGTCTCACCTTTTATTGCCCTGAGGTCTTCTTTTTGACTTAATTCTGAAAATTCACCTACTCTGGAAAGCCAAATAGAGGAGCAGGCAAGAGCGGAGATGAAAAGGTGAACGAGAAAAAAAATTGGAATTAATCATGGCATAGTCATAACAGCAAAAAAATAATAGAAAGATAAAAAAAAGGGAAAGGGGAAGGAAAAGCAGAGCAGGGAACCACAGCTGTAGCATGGAGATGGAGACAGATGTGCAGAGAAAATGTGGAAAGCTCTGGTCAGGGAAATGTGGCAAGAGAAGAAAGGAAAAGGCCATGTTGGCTGGGGAAGGGCAGTCATCCCCCAGTGAACATCGGGGAGCAATCAGCAGGGCAGCACCACACAGCTCCAGAAGATGCAGTGGTATGGACTGGGTCACAGCAAGGACACAGCTCAGCAGGAAGTGCCCAGGTGGGCACAGCAGCTCAGGGCTCTCTGAAAGCTTCCTACCAGTGAGACCAGCCTGGAGAGCATGAGAGGTGCCAGCTGTGCACTAGACTAGACTTCTTAGAAGAGACTTCCCCATGAACTCAGGCACTTTCAGCTGCACTGGCCTGGACTGGATGATCCCTTCTTTGTTCACAATTTCTATTTGCTTTATCGGCCACTGATTTTGCTGGTCTCCTTCCCCCACTGTCCCTCCAAGCTCCTTGGCTGCACTTCCCCTCACTGACATGTCTGAGAGAGATGTGCAGGGTCTTCTCTGTGTTTCTCTATCAGTCATTTCAACACCATCTCCTAGCAAGCTTCCCCAGGGACACAGTGGCAATGCAGAGCTGAGCTGCCCCAGCACAGGCAAGAGTGATGCTCAAGGATACTTCAGAGGCCGAGTGCCACGTCTTTGCTAGGATGTGGTGTCAGATCTGCAACACCCAGAGTCCAGAGATACCTCTGGACTAGGGCTGAGGCATGAGCAAAGGTTAGGCTCCCTGGTCACATTTCTGCTCAGGACACCTAAGGACAGCAGGTCAAGGGAGGTCACTCTACCTGCCCCTCTACTTTGCTCTGGTGAGACCCCACCTCGAGTATTGTGTCCAGCTTTGGAATCCTCACCACAGGAAAGACATGGACCTTTTGCAATGGGTCCAGAGAAGGCCACAGAGATGCTGGGAGGGCTGGAGCCCCTCTGATGTAAAGACAGGCTGAGAGAGCTGGGGGGGTTCAGCCTGGAAAAGAAGGCTCCAGGGAGACTTTAGAGCCCCGTCCAGTCCCTAAAGGGTTTCCAGGAAAGCTGGGGAGGGACTCCTGACCAGGGAGAGGAGCCATAGGATGAGGAGAAGAGTTTTAAATGGAAAGAGGGGAGGTGGAGATGAGATGTGAGGAAGAAATTCTTTGGTGTGAGGGTGGTGAGAGCCTGGCCCAGGTTGCCCAGAGAAGCTGTGGCTGCCCCATCCCTGGAGGGGTTCAAGGCCAGTTTGGAGGGGGCTTGGAGCCACCTGGTTTGGTGAGAGGTCCCCATGTCCAGGACAGAGGGTGGCACTGGGTGGTCTTTAAGGTCCCTTCCAACCCAAACCATTCGATGATTCTATGATATCAGAGGATGGACATAGTGATAGTGCTATTCCAACCTGACATCACTCCTTGGAGGATAGAGAGCGAAGGTATTTTGATGACGGAAGAAACCACGTTTTTAAATTAAGACTCTGACCCTTCTCTTAAACTATGACACGTGCACATCACTGTTCTGTCGCCCATGGGCTTGGAACAGAAGCCACCTCTCGTGGCAGCTTTCTCTGGGAGTTGGAATGTTTGCTAATTAACATGGCATGCTCATAGCTGCATGGTGTGGCAGGGAGGTTCGGCGCTGCGGCTGGTCCCAGCACCAGGGTGCCCATGGGAAGGAGTGCCCATGGGAAGGGGTGCCCATGGGAAGGCAAGCCCCACCCTTCAGATCAGGATAATATTTTTCTAATGACTTGCAGTGGTTGGCTTTTGTTTTTCTGAGCTGTTGCTATGTACCTGAGGCTCTGCAAGGGAAGTCGGCTCTCTAGAGGAAACAACACTGGCAAAAAGTCACCAAATCATTGTTCTGGCTGCTTTCTGTTTCATGAACAAACACATGAATCTGCACTTGTTTATCAGGAGGCACAAGGTCAGGATTTTGTTGGTTATCTGCAGAGGTGATTTGTCTATTAGACCTGCTAGTCTTGGTGGCAGCAGTAAGCCCCAAAAACAAAACCAGGAAGAGACTAAGTGTTCCCATACAACTTCCAGCACAATCAGCAGCCCTCCTCAAAAGCAGCCTTTAAACAAGAAACGGGAGAGGGAAAAAACAATTAGCACTAGAGACTTTATTAAAAAAAAAAAAAAAAAAGACGACAATTCTTCCATTAATCAGACCCTTATCAGCAGCAAGGTGATATAAAGCCAGGGTTTAATTAGAACACAGAAAATGTGTTTGTGCTGGTGTGGAGAGCCTTGTCTCTGTGAGCAGGAATGTGGCCTGCATCCTGTTTTCTTTACCGATGGGGGAGGAATCCGCTCTGTGATTCCTTGAAAGGCTGCGGCATGTTTTCCACCAGCTCCACGCTGGGTTTTTGAATTGCATTCCTGCTTCTTAGCATCCTGGAGAGCAGCTTTGTGCTCAAAGGGATCCCAAAGTACTGTCTCTCTTTTGTAGGAAAAGAGCTGCCGTCCTTCCGTCAACAGCAGCAGGTGCCCCAGCTCTGTCCCTTTGAGGTCCATCTGATTCTCCTCCAGCCTGTGGATGGACAGAGAGACAATTCCTGAAGCAAGGAGATTGGAAATCCCAGTGTTGGTTTCCTCACCACCCACTGACCCCATTTTTCACCTGTGCCTTTGCAACGTGCAAGACAGACAAAATCTGGTCTGTAAAGGGATTGGAGGCGAGAGAGAAAGCCCAGTGTGGGTGTGCTCCATCCTGCACAACATCAGCCATTCCCCAGTGATGGTGAGCGCCCTCAGCTCTCAGGGAGGTCAAGAAAAGTCAGCCTGCACGGGGGGAGCCTCACTGCCCTCTGTTCCTGTTATTCCATGAGGTACCTTTGAAGGGTACTTGATCATTGCCAGCTTCAAAGTAGATACTCAGGGACAGTCTGTGTGAGCTCCTCGGCTCCATGCCCAGCACTAAGGAAAGGTCTCTGTGATTCCTTCAAGCCTTTCCCCTCTGCCAGGGGAGCATTCTCCTTTGTCACACCTCTGCCTCTTCCGCACAGCACTCCACCACCCTACCCCATGGGGCTGCACTGGGTGCTCCGGTGAACTTTCACACACTTTTAATAACACAGCATTAACTATTAGGCTAACTTTAACACAAGGATACATAAAATTTATAAATACCTTTTCTCCTCTTCCCACCCCCAACCTGTCAACAAGGAATTGCAGCCATGCTTCCACGCTGCTTTTTATCAGTGCAGTTACTGCTGGGATAAACAAAACTCAACAGCTTCTTCTGTGCCAAAACTCTAGTCAGCTTGGATGGAGATGTCACCTGCCCAAACCTCTTAGGACTGTCCTTGGAGCACTGGCCACACAAATATGAAGTTGGGCTTTCCTGGGCAGGGAAATGGGTAGGAATGTCACCCGAGAGCAAGTTAGCAGAAGTGTGACAAATTCACCCAGCGTTGCAGCCCAGCATAATTAAGCAGCATTCTTATTCACGTCATCTCCTGGCTTTGGCATAGGTTTTATTATAGTCATTACAAAGACAGATATTACTTTTGGATTGACTCACTTGATGGGTTGATCAGCACTTTATTGTAGCCTCCAGTTATAGCACTTTTTATGGCATCCAGAAGAACTTAACCATTAGCACACTATTAGAAAGAACACTAGCAGCTGATTAAGTTGTTGAAGGTCAAAGACATTTTTCTTAATTGCTCCATGTGTGCTCCCTTCCGCCTCCCCCTCCAACGGAGCTGGAGGGAGATTATTCTGTTTTAATAATAAAGTCACAGAGGCATACCTTGTATTTGCCATCAAATCTCCAGGGAGAGGGTTATTCACTATTTAAGATCCCGTCTAAACTGTTATGGTCTTGCTGCTGAAATGAAGTCTTGGAGGTTTTCATGGCACGTACTGAAAACTACCCAAAAAAAAAAGAAAATAAAGCCATTAGAGTGACTTATTGAATTGGTTAACACACATTGCAAATAATGTGCTATTAGAGTCATAAAAAAATGAATGCATGGAGATGCTGAGGGGAGGTCTCTGTCTTTGGGAGGCAAAAAGAAGATTATTTTCTATCCTCTGGTAGACTCTCACAGCTCCTAGATGTATTGACAGAACAACCCCATCACCAGTAAGAGATGCTGGAGTTCATGAAAGTCTTTCTGATCAGCTTTGTCATTCTTTCTTTTGGAAAGCAGCTCTTCAGTTGTTTTCCTAAAAATGCACGAGGGAAAGCTACTCAGCAATGTGTTCATGCCCTGTCCTCCAGATTACACCATCTACACATTGAGCTGTATTTCCAGTGTGTTCCAAATGCACTACAGGAATGATGATTTCCAGTGCAGACTCTTTAACAGAACCAGTGGCACCCTCCCTCCACCAACACAACTGGAGAAAGAGAGCTTGTTTTAATCAGAAAACAAGCTTTTGGGCTCCTTGTCTCAGCAGCATCCACCCTCTGGGATCACAGCAGAAGGTGAAAGGGATGTTACCCCTCTGCTTCATGGCTTCAAAACAAATCCCCACCGTGAGCCTGGGAACTCAGCCTCCAACCCTGCGCTCCTGCAGAGGGTGCCCACCCAGTGATGGGATATGGATGTGCTGATGCCCGCTTCAGCTGCAGGGCCAGTGGAAGCTGCAGCTTCCTTCTCACACCGGGTGTTGCTGATGTTGCTCACACCTCCCACACTTCACCAAGCTCCTTGTGGGATCAAGGATACACTTATCTGGAGCTCATTGTCAGGGTGAGGGTATGAGCTTGTATTCATTACCCAGAACAGCTAATAAATAAACTATGTGATTACTTAATCTGACTGTGCCCATTTAAATTTTCTGCTTCAGCTTCCACCCTCTCACAAGCCTCCTGCTATCAGCTGAGAGGAGAAACCAAAGCCATTTCTATGGTGGATTCCACCTGCAGAAGCTCAATGGTCCAGGTGGCCTCCCACATTTCAGAGTCTCAGCCAGATACTTGGCTGATCAAATAAAAATTGGGGCTTTATCTTTCAGCTCCAGACTCACCTGACCCAGCTGAGGCCACTAAACCATCAGAAACCTCCTCCCTTGCTTTTCTTGAGCTGGATTTCCATCAGCTCAGTTTGCCCAGTGGCATTTACTTTACCATCAGAGTCAGTGCTAGGGGGAAATGGGGAGACTGCAGGGTTGGCCTGTTACAGGTTGTTAAATTAACCTTGCCACTTCACTTTCCCTCAGGGAGGTGAATGAAACCAACTCAACTTTGCAGGGCAACCTGACGAAGCAGTACTTTGAAGAGGAACACACCATTTCCTTTCAACAAGGGAGTGGCTGTAAGGTCTTCTCAAAGGTCTTGCAGAAGTTAAACGAGTGAGAGACACCCAGTTACTCAGCAGTGAGCAGGTCTGAGATTGAGGAAAGGACTTCAAGCAGGCTCATAGGCAGTATAATGCTCCTGCAGAGTGCCAGAGGAAGGTGTGACAGGCGGAGACACGCTTCACCCAACAGTTTTATTCCAGCTCTGCCTGGCTCAGCTTTCCCACCAATCATCTCTTAAAGGAAGTGAGTAAGGGTTAAACCCGATACCTAATTCCCTAGTGTTTCAGTGTTTTATACTTCACTGTTGCCCGGATGTGATAAGACAGGCTGTGATTGGTTACTGTGACGTCATCCAAAGAGCCCATGGCTTTCCCTGCCTCCCATCTGGGAGATGCTGAAGATGTGGGATGCAGCTGACCACTGAGAGCTCACCAGCCTCTGGCGGAAAGTGTGAATTATGGAGCTGACATCTACTGTAGATCCACTTGCTCCTCACTCCAGCCAGCTCAAGAGACCCAGTCAAGTCAATTATCTTCATACCCAAGGATACTGGAGCTAAAGACAAGATTTGACAACTTTAAACATGTAAGCTAAACCAAGCCCTCTATTTCTTTGGCTAGAACTACCCATTAGCACGTGTCACAGCCTGCCATAGTCTGAAGGGTGCACACCAAAACACAGGGCTGCAACCTGGCCATGGCCAGGACGACTGGGGCACCTCTTGGTGCTGGGAGGACACTGAGAAGCTTCCATTCCATTGAACTACATTATTCTAAGATTGGTATGAGAGCACGAGTGTTCACAGGAGGCATTTCCCAGAGAGAAGATCTTTTGCAGAATATCTGCCTCGGAGCCTTGGAGCTTTGTCTTTACTCCTGTGCAGGAGTGAAAGATTTCTGTAACAGACTGGAACCTATAGATAGAGCAGGTGCTGTGTCAGCCACCAGTACTGTCTTGGAGATCAATAGTCATGCACCATGTTCAACCTCCACAGAGCAACTGACTTATAGCTCAGGCCAGAGGTGCCAAAACCAAAGACACAGGGACCAACTGCTGACCCATGGCCAGGTATCACCCCACACCCATTATTCAGTATCCTTTCCCCTCCTGCTGCACCATAGATGTTACTTCTTAAGGCCCAGCTCTTTTGCAGGCTGATCCAAACCAAAGCAGGGCAAAATAATAAAATGCCATGCAGAGGAATCTCCCAGCAAAGCAGATATGTGCCATGGACAGCTTCTTCCTTCCATGGAAGCATCAAAGACTGGCCTTGAAAAGGCATCCTCCCAAATACCCCTCACTCAAAGCATCCTTCTATTATTTTATGTCAACACATCTTCTGAGCAGAGTCTATCAGTTCAACAAATGTGAGACATGAACAAAGTCCCACCAAAACCAATTTGTCTGACCTGATGAGGCCAGAACTGACCCACAATACAAAGGGGAAGTTGCCTGCCTGTGGGCCATCTATAAAGGCTCTTCTGCAGGTATTTCTGCTGCAGAAAAAAAGCCAGTCACATGCAGGGAACAAGAGGTACACTTATGGGAACTGTAAATCATAAGACAGACTGCTCTATCAAAAAGTTGCATTTTAGGAAAGGTATCCCAGAACTTATACTTAGAACTGGCTTTGGAAGTTGCTTGCTCTCCTGGATTTTCCTCTTTAATAGAGAGTTTTTAGTCTATTCTTTCTCGTTACGTGTAAGAATTAATAAAATACACCTCCTTCAACCTACTTCAGCTAATCTGAATTGAATCACTGAGTTCAATAACCTCAGAATAAGCTTATTCTCTGTTTTCACCTTAATTAAGATGCTCTTAAGCATCTTTCTTCTCTTTTTCCCTTGGGTGATACCTAATTAGCTCTTGTAATTAAAACTGTACCTGAAGGGCTGGGCTTTGCACAGATGTTGGTGTTGTTCCAGGCAACACCATGGGGTTAATGACAAGAGCAGGTCACTCCTCAGCACTGGATGGGACACTTGAGGGCCTAAAATAAGTTCCAACCAAGGAGATGTGCTGAGCCTTGGGGGACTTTTCTGGATGTCTGGCCTGTGGTAGTTTTAACTTGGTTATCAAGACACTTCCAGACTTCCAATATTTCCTTCTGTGGTACTCAACAGTGAGACTAAACTTTCCCAAGTGAATGTGAGGAGCCTGACCTGCCAGATTTTCCATCATTCAACCCAATCTGGAATTTTCCCTCTGTTCATTGATCTTAGGACCATAGAAAAAATCCCACAGCCTACTGACAAATGAATTAGCTTAAATTCTCCTTGTTTGAACATCTTGCTTCAAGCCTACACTTTGGAGCAGGGTTTGGAGAGCATTTCTTATGGTCACAGCTCCAGCAAATGCGATGCTCCCCTTGTGCTGCCACTCTCACAGGTAGCTGGGCCATGAGTGGTGCAAGCAGGGATGCTCTATTCTCTGAGGCCAAGGCCTGACTACAAAAAACAAACAAAAGGCTGGGCTCAAGGCTGGCTCAATAGACATTCCAGATGATGGGGAAATCTTTCCTGGAAAATGAATGAATTTCCAACAGAACTCAGCTTCTTCATTCAAACCACATGGGATCAGTTCAAGCTGGACACTGTGGAAATTGCCCCAAAGAGGCAAAATTTTCAGGCCTGTTCAGGAACAAGAGGAAGCAGAAGAAGGGAGAATTGCACCTTGATATTATAAACAGGAAATTCACAGGATGTTTCAGGGCACCTTTTTCCTGTACTTCAAGGTCTTGTCATGGACCTTTATCATAAGTCATAGAAACTATGACGTATTGTTACAGTAACATGAAGGAATCTTATTTTTGCACATTAACACCGAGAGCCAGGATGGAGGCTTGGCCATGGGTGACACAGCTCAGCCAGGAAAACCAGGGAACAGGAAAAGACAGGATTATAGCCCTCTACACAACTGTTTCCAGGAAGCCGTGGAAACCAACAGAGAAGTGCTACAATTTCTGGGTCTGCAGCAAGTACAGTGCTGGCTATTATATTAATATTTCTTTGTGGTTCCCTTCTCCCAGCTACATCACGAGTTAACTAGGCCAGAATAATCTATGGTGTTGTCTTCATGCAAAGAGAACCATCAAATGGATGAAAAAATAATTAAAAATCAATCAAGTTAGTGGGTGCAAGAGAGGGTGTGTGGTTGCTCTGTCCCTGCCATGCTGACACAGCGCTGGTAAGAGACTTTGAGGCAAAGGACCAAACCATAGGAAAGCATTAGCAGGATCCCTTGGCACAAGGACTCAAACTGGTCTCAGCATCCACAGCCCCAAGCACAACAGGTTGGGGATTATTTCACTTCTCTATTTCCATAGACATCTGGAAAGGAACAAGGTACTTATTTTGAGTTAAAGAATGTTTAGGTCAGCTACATGGAGTCACTTTGAACTGAAATTGCTCAGGACTGTTGACAAGTCTTCCCATTCTCACCCAGCTTTGCTGTCCAGCTTTCTCCATCTGAGTTTCTTTTGCTTCATCGACGACCACCCAGTCAACAAATAAGCATGGTATTGATTTTGTCATTATTTATTAAAAATTAATTTTTGCAAATTACTGTCTAAAAAAAATCAATAGATTTAAATAAATATACAGATTTCAGGATGCTACATATGGCATGTGTGCAGTAAGTCACTTAAAAGGTGAGACATTATACACACAAGGAGATATACATAGTACTTTACAGCAGTCATTTTATTTTAAATTACTATCCTCACATTAAACCATGTGCAAAGTTCCCTCTGGAACAAACCCTTTCAGGATTTTTATTTTTTTTTTTAGAATGACTCAAACCTTCAGAAGGTCAAATATAAAGAAAGTTTCATTTCCAATACAATCAATTGGTCTCATTTTTCCCACCTCTAGGGCATAAAGCAAAATCGAGAAAATATTTAGTCCGTCCAACGGACCTACACTTGCAACAGCCACAGATTTTGGTCCACCACCAACTTCAAGCAGCCCTTTCAGATGCTCCTGTGCAATACTGGATTGGGCAGCAAGGGGGAACCAACAGTGGCTCCAGAAGAGCAACTATTTATCTGCACGAACCGGGTGACAACTGCAGCCACAATTTATAATAGAAGTTAATCTGCCCAAGCAAACAAAAGTGCATTTGTGATACAGCTCCAGAGCCTTGGGATTGTGCTTGCCTACAAGATTGGTTTCTAGGTCCTGGGCTCTGTGCTTTTTCCCAAATTATTCCTTTCTGCCTCTGGGCTGGTCCAGGCCTGGGGAAGCCACCCTGGTTTAGATAAATCTACAGCTGTGCAGACAATGCTGTGCTCTCTCTTAGAGACCCTGTGCTCCACATCAATCCCATCTGGCTGCCCCTCGTCTAATGCATTCTCTATTCCTCTCATCATGACATGCTATCGATACACTGGTCAATTATTTAATACAGAGTCCAACTCTGAGACCTGATTGATCCAAGCAAAGCAGCAAGCAAGCCTTTGCATGGTATTTTCCTACCACCCACCTTCTCTGCCTCTAGCCTTTCCTTTCAGGCAGAGCTGGAAGCAAGCTGGGATATTACATTAAGAGCTGGAAGTACTACACCCCACTAAGGGCACAGCCAAGGAGGCGAGACATATCCCCAGCACTGAACCCATCCACAGGAGCAGCTCAGCTCTGCCTCGGACCCCAGGGCGGCATGAGCTGCTGCAGAATCACAGCCCCATCCAGCCTCCCAAGGGCAGGGGTCCTGCTTGGGTTTGACAAGCTCTGGAGGAAGCAAACTATCCTCCACCTAAAACAGAGCCACTTAAGGACAGGCCTTCAGTGAATTTTTTAGCCAAGGAATGCCCCTAACTGCTCAGGTAGCATCCAGGCTTCTAGTTGATTCTTATAGAGTTTTTTTTTCCCCATTAATAAGGCCTGGGAGATGCTTTTACTACAAGAGTCTCATTGACACGCACATGGCACTGTCTGACAAGAAAGAGAACAAAGTGCAAAGGTGGGCTCAGGAGGGAGGCAGTTTATCCCCATCTACAATGACCGGCTAAACCGCCTCTGAACAGGGCCAGGCTGGAACCCACTCAGATATGGCCCAAGGGCAGAGCAGTGACAGGGCTCAGTGCCACCAACTCCAGAAATGGTTTGGAAGCGATTCAACCTCCTGGCCTGGGCTGGCCCTCTGCCTCGCACTCCAGTGCGGAGTTAAGCTGGTGCTCTCCCAGCAAGACCCTTGCCTGATCCAAAAAGGCACAATTCAGCTCCATGACACATCTACAACTGTTTAGAGAGCGAGAGTTTTCCCTTTAGTCTCTGAAGCACATGCAGTACTGGTTCACGCAACAGGAGCATGGAGACTTCCACTTCTTCCCCCTTCCAGTCATGGCCTTTCCTTCAGCTCTAACTACCAACAGCGGAGTTAGCAGCACCCGCAGGACTCCAAATTCTTCTGGTGAACGTAGTATGCACCCCCTTCTTATCTCTTCTTCTTCCAGATGTTCTTCTTCCAAGGCAAAACTGTTGGCTGCGCGTTCCTCCGATAGCGGTGCTGCTGCTTGCCAGTCCACGGGCTGGAGGCGGCCACATCCCTGTGAAGGAAAGAGACACGATGCTCATTCTCCGCTCCGTTTTCCCACTACTCAGCAACAGCCCGTATTATGCTATTTATCTACCCCTCACCAAGATTTGAGGCAGAAGAGGGGGGAAGGAAGAGGGGGAATTTCCAGCTGCAGCTGTATGAAGCCACAGCAGAGATCCATCCGCTCTCCCCTTTACACCCATGCCGAGGAGCCCTGCATCTGGGCATGATCCAAGGGATGCTGCCCCAGGTCTGCCTTTCAGAACCTGCTCTTATTGCAGCTGATCTACCTGCCACCCATGAACCAACCTTGCTCCAACTGGCCAGCTTACACTCCCAGAGTCCCCAGTTCTGTGACGTGAGAAAAGCTATTTCCTTTTATCCAAAGGTGCTGCCCAGTTGTTTTCCTGGGTGATGCCACCCTTTGCCCCCTTCTCATACATCACCCATTTGCCCACCCCATATCAGAGGTATTTCCTGCTCCAATCAAGAACTGTTTTTTTTGCCATATTCTTCTTGATTTGGAGGAGACAAGAAACTCCAGTTCCCCCAGCTGTTAGACTGTGATTCTACAGAGCGTAGAAATAGCCAAGTCCCCTCCTTTAAAGGGAGACAAGAGGGGAAAGTCAGGTCAAAACCAAGGAGCAACCACTATCAGGGGCTACAGCACTGGATTTTAAAGTGCTTATGAGGAACACCGGGTGCAGGGTTTAAATGTATCACCTGAGAGGTCTCAGTAGGCCATGATGGGAAGGTCTCACACCACCACTCTGCAGAGACTTCATTGATATTCCTGTTACTGGGACCTTCAGACTCTGGAGGTACCTAATGAGCAAGAGGAGACCCATGAGCCCTCACACCCAGCTGAGCTGTGGGAAGTGCTGGGGAGCGTTGCTCTAATGTCACCACTGACAGACTAAGGCAGTTGAATGCCTGTTTTTGAAGGGTTAATTGCAGTGATTTGAGAGCTATTCATAGCTCACTTTTGCTTCTATCCTGGCTCTATTCAGACTTATTTAATCATTGGGTTTTTAACTATTGCCTTGACATTAAATTAATGACAGCTCTCTACAATGATCTTGCCCGCCCCGCCCCCCCCCAGTGTAAGCACCCCTCTCTGACACTGCCTGAAGCATGACGACCGAGAGCCCACGTGTGCTACTACCAGAACTGGCTCTGGAAAATATTTGCCTTCCAAGCCACAGTTCTCAGCAGCCCTGCTCTCCTGCAGCCTCTCCCACCCAATCCATGCAGGAGATGCTGGTGTCCCACAGCTTCACACCCCCCATGGTCCCTCTCGCAGCGTTCACCAGCTCCTCCCATCCCACCAGCACTTCCTCAGCCTCCTTGGCAGGAGGGATGGAGGCAAAATTGCTTCATATCAGCCAGCACAGAGACTATTGTACAACAAAAACACCCCAGTGACGCTCTGCCAGGGCCTCTTGGGAGGGGTATAAAAGCCACTAGACGAGTTCCAGCTGTTTGCAAAGAGCTAGGCAGCCCTCCCCAGGGAGGCTGCATGGTTACTCCAGCTCCCAAGCATCCCCTGCCCACTGGCACCCTCACTGAGCAGCCCCCAGGGACATCCCCAGCCCCTTCCTCCCCTCAACTTACCCAGGCTTGTGACAGAAGGTGGCACAGATGCTGTCCCTCAAGTGCAAGCACTCACACCTCCCCAGCGATCTCTTGCGCCGCCTTGGCGGGCTTCCCAAGCCATAGGGAACGGTGTGGCTGTTCAAAACAAAAGAAATCACCTATGCAGCTAACTTTTTTTTTTTTATTTTATTAGCCAACACATTTATAACATAGTCCTGGGAAGCAGCCAAGCTAGTGCCAGGATAATAAAAGGCTCATGTATAGGCCTAAGGTGAAAAGGTCACTGATACGTCTAAGCCTTTAAACTCCAGCTCCTCTCTCCCCCTCCTGTTTTCCCCACCCTACCCCTCCCATGGAGATTGCCGTGCCAGTATGTGCTGGGTTGCAAGTGGAATTTTCTCCCCTTGCAGCAGCCCAGGTGCCTGTGCAAGGGTCGCTGCTTGGGCTGGGTGAGCTGGCAGCTCACCTGGCTGGCAAAGCTCAGAAGAGCCTGGTTGCCCCAGTCTGCCAGCCCCACCAGCAGCAAGCAGCCAGTTGCTCAAGCACGGAGATGGCAAGGCTCTCCCTCCACGGGTTCTAACACACACAGTACAAATGAAGATGTCTTGGGGCCACATCAGGTTCTTCTGATCACAGCATGCTTTCAGAGCTGTTAGCACATTTCCACTCCATCCTTGATCGCAATCTACTCTCCCAGAGGGTTTAGGATTGGCAGGGACTGCAGCTATTCTCCAACCAAGCAATGAGTTGTAATTGCACGTTAGTGAGCACGATTATAACCACACCTGAGTACATGTGTTTTGCTCCAGTGTGCTGGCCATTGGTTTGAAACTGCTGGAAAGCTGCTGTAGCATTCCTGAGGGCAGGACTTGGCAGCCACAGGCCCTTAGTGCCAGCCCACCACTGTCTCATTACCGATGCTGGCAGCCAGCAGCCAGGCTCCCAGTTTGCAAGCAGGGAGAGGAACTTTCTGACTTGCAGCTACAACATCTCAGTTATTGCTTTCAGCTTCCAGTGGTACAAATCTCAGAAAAAGCTGAGCCCAGGAGGAAGCATCACCCTGTGCTTTCACCCCCCTACCCTGCAGGTTAGGCTGCCAGTACCAAACAGGAGCACTGCTTGCCCCTTTCTGGATGTTGGAAAGGACTGGACTTGCAGTGCTCCCCAGAGCAGGTGCTACCGGAGCCTCCCAGCGCTCACCCTCCCATCTCCTCTCACCTACCCCCATTCCCCATCTCAAAGTACAGTCACTTATTCATCAGCAGAGCCAGCCCCCCAACCCCCCCCCCCAACAAGAAGCCTCATTCATGCTCACCCAGGGGTGTTGACCCAGATAATGTCCAGGTGACAGAAGTAAATGCATTCCTTATCCAGCCAGCTGTTGCAGGAACATCGCTTGATCCTGGGGCGGGCGGCCAGGTGAGACCCTGCTGGAGGATGGCCCATACCTGCGGCAGAAGGAGGGAGGGATGAGCTGCAGGCAGAAGGGATGAGCTGCAGGCTGGGCAGCTGGAGTGCCCCTTCAGTTTGTCACCTCCACGAGGAGGATCCACTACAGCCATTTCAATACACAGGCAGTTTTACAGGAGGTGCAGCCTTGCCAATCAGGCTCCAGGCTCATTAAGGGTTTGCATCACTCCGGCAGCTGCAGAGACAACCCCTGGAGCAATGCCCCCCAACTAAAATGCCCCCCGCAGCCTCTGCCACCCCACCACCACCTCCACACACACACCCCCCCGCAGCCAGTAGGGGCTAAGCAGGGTGAAAAAGAGTGATCCCCCAGACGGGGCAGTCCCCAAATCCCCCTCCAACCCGGGGCTCACCATCTACCAGGAGGACGCAGAGGGCAAGGGCCAGGAGTAGGGCGCCGGCGGGATGGCTGGGCATGGCGGGGCTCGCAGGCGCGGGGCTGGGCTGGAAGAGCTGGAGGCTTGCGGGGTGGGGTGGGTGGTTTTTTTTTTCTCCCTAATTTTGTTCAGTTTGGTTTCCCCCCCTCTCCTCTCGCCGCTTCTCCCTGCGCTGCTGGAGCTGCCGCGGTGTGTCTGGAGCCGGCGAGCGCTGCAGGTGCTTTATAGCCCCGCCGCCTCCGCGTCACGGCCCCGCTCCGCCCCGACGCGTGGGGTAACACGCGGAGGCACCGCACGCCCGGGACCGGGACCGGGATCGGGGTTGGGGGAGCTGGCGGCGGGGGGGTTCAGCTCTTTGACCCGGGGACAACCCATTGTCCCCGGGTCAAAGAGCTGAACCCCCCGCCGCCAGCCCCACGTGTGCGCAAAGTACGCGCGGGACCCTCTGTCTCTCCCCCCGTCCCGGAGCGCGGGTGGAGAGGGTGGATGCGGGTGAGGTGGCGGTGCGGGCACTGTGCTTGTACCCCGCGGAGGGTCACGAGTGGGGTCTGTTCCTGACCCCGCGGAGGGGCTGGGGGTGGGAGGAAGAC